>CM029280.1:11987094-12314594 GCA_016920895.1 Vaccinium myrtillus
CCTCCTTCCTCTATTGCCTTCTTTGCAATTCCCCCAAACTTCCTAGCTCTTTCTCTTCTCATCTCTCCTTCCTCTCCTCCATCCAACAAGTCATCTATGCCTTCCTTGACAATATCCTTTTTCACCAAAACCCCTACCTTTTCCTCCTCCCCCCAATTCATAGGCACCTTCACACCCACACTAACTGCAATCCCCAAAACTTTCACAACTAACTTCTCATTGCAAAACTGCTCTGCGAACATCGGCCACGTCATCATTGGCACGCCAGCACACACCCCTTCCATTGTCGAGTTCCACCCGCAGTGCGAGAAAAATGCCCCAATTGCCGGGTGTGACAATATTAGCACTTGCGGAGCCCAACCGCGGATCAAAAGGCCTCTCTCTTTAGTCCTCTCCCCAAACCCTTCTTCCGATATCCATTTCTCCAACTCACCGGATGCTTCTTTCACGACCCAAATGAACGGTCGGTTCGATTCTTCTAGACCCAAACCAATCTCTATCATCTGTGAAGCTGTTAACCTCAAGAGGCTTCCGAGGCAAACATAAACCACAGATCCCGGATCCCGCGAGTTGAGCCAATCCAAGCAATGATTCTCATCAATTGAAGGCTTTTTACCTCTCTCAGCCTTATCAGAAACCTCTTTGTTACACAATGAAACAGGACCAATGCACCAAACTTTACCGCCTTTCATCTTTTTGAATTCCTTGACATACTCCATCTCCAACTCCTCAAAGGTATTAACCACCACCCCATATGCTGCTTTCTCAGCCTCCCTAATTTGATCAGAAACGTCTTTCAATTTAGATGATTTGTTTGGTTTGTAACCTGGCAATTGGGCTTTGGTTAGCTCAATTGTATCAGGTAAACCAGGTACCACAAAGGGCTCTGAGTCGGACTTCACATTATCAAGAACATTGAACACCTTCAAATTGTGAGAACACAACAGAGAGAAGCAACAAGTGCCATGGAATATAATTCTTGGAATGTGAAATTTACTTGCCAACTCAGTTGTCCAAGGAAAACCCATGTCAGAGATTATGCAGCTGGGCTTGGGTTCCATTTCCCCAAGCTCTTTCTCCAGTGGCTGTTGTAGCATGGCAGTTGCCACAAAGAATTTTTGAACCCAGTCCATTGAAGGGAGCAAATCAAGATTATCACATCCCTCAGGCAATCCGGCTTCTTCGCATGGAAATCTGAGTTCCAGAAGACGGATTAGGAGTCCGGATTCCATGGCCCGAGTAACGATTGCCCTGAACCGATTTGCGTTGTGGGGGGTGGTGACTATGGTGGCTGTAACACCGCGTTGCGCTAACAATCTGGCTATGTCTATCATTGGGATCATGTGGCCTTGGGCCATTAGAGGGAATAGGATAAAGTGAAGCTGTTGAGTTTGGGCAGCCATGGCAATGAACAAGAGAGCAGACAGAGAGATGGCAAATGGGTAGTGGTTTTTAGTTTCCTTTGTTCTATTATATTAAGTTTGAAATCTGCTACTATCTTGTTATCATTGTCTGCAAGGGCGGCCCCACATAGGGGCAAGTGAGGTCGGTTGACCCCACTGGACCGAAATTTCCTACTGCCGTGTATATAAAATTTTGGGTATTTTGGTAATTTTGCCTCCATACCGTATAGATTATTTTCTAATCTTGCCCCAAGTAACAAAAAATAAATATAACTATGCCTAAATAATTTTTCCGGATCACCTGTAATCTTTTCTTTTCTTTTTTGTAGTCCCAGAACTTTTTAACTTGCTCTATGATGAGGTAGCCACACCCAATTATTTTTCTGTTTAACTGGTCTCTCTCTCCTCCTCTCCCTCTGTCGGTAAAAAGAAACAAACAAAAATTTAACTTGTCTTGTCTGCTATGTGAATGTGTCAAGTATTGGACACGTCACCGCGAATTCAACGATTCACCTTACCCCCGACTCCTGAGGCATTTGGAACTTGGGGAAAGAAAGAGAAAAAAATGGAAATTTGAGGTAAAGTTGAGGATAAATTTGGAGGAAAGTTGAATTGGAATTTGGAATTTTCCTCTCTTTTTTAAGATTTTCACTTCTTTTCCGCTTCTTTCCACAAGTTCCAAACACGCTATTGATTCTTTTAGGTAAATCAAATTGAATGGTGTAACTTTTTTTTTATTATTTTGAACACGAAAAAATTTATTCAAAGTCGAAGCCAAAGGCAATTCAAGAGATTTCCTCACATAATACGCGAACGAGATTAAACTACCAATCATCTAGACACGAGCATGTGCATATTGCTGGTTCAAATGGCATATTGTGAAATATTCCGAAAACGAGTTCGAATGTTGAGCTGACATAGATGTGGTAGTAGAGGAATCATACGGAAACTCTGCTCAAACCATAAGAGAGAAGATCAAATGAAATCACTTTGTTGTTGCAATTGATGTTTTTCTCTGCGTGTGTTTGGCTTGTCGCAGATCAGTATGACAACGAGCTGTATTGTTCCGTCACGCAACAAAGGATGATCTTGTGGACGCTGTTAGTTGTGTATGTACATGAACCAAAACAATAGAGCTGTATTGTTCCGTCACGCAAAGTTACTCAAAATTGTCAGCAACTTTGTCACCCATTGTGATGTGAGGAGGAGTTGAAATAGCCATTCATTTTCTGAAGTAGTCCCCACTGTCGAATTTGGCAGTCAAGAGGGTGGAAGTTTGAATTTGAAAACCCTTATGTTTGTCCTAACATATGGAGAAGGTAGAAAGCGTTGATAAATATCTATGTGTGACTATTGAACCCTGAATTAGTTAGACTTTATTAAGTCTTGGAAGTTGAAATTTGTATTTTCTATACTTGGAGGGATGTTCCAAGAAACCTATTTAAACCTTTCTAGTGAGGGAAATGAGAGAGTTTGAGTTTATGAAAATATTGTGCAAGTACATCTTGCTTGGAGTGAGTGATTCCTCCTACAATTAAGCATGTGGCTTGGTCGCGTCGAGCGGCATCTGCGATTAGTAGCGTCGAGTGGCATCTGCTACCCCTTGTTGAGTGTCGTTCCAGGACAATCCTAACCTCGCAAGTCTCGGCCTGCATCAATGATCCCAACTCTACCTCCTCACTGATTCAACAAACAATTTCAACGATTCTGTCATCGTCGAGATCAGTGGTGTGCAAGAGAGCGAGAAAGAGCATAGTGAGGCTCCGTACGTCGCTCGTGCTGGGCGAGGTACTATAGCACTGGCCCTAATGGCCAGCCGAAAGGCTAGACTGCTGGCTATGGCTTTTCACGGTTTCTCTAGCCAAAAATGGCCAAATGGAAGAGATGGCTACTCTGTTGTGGATGCTCTAAGAGTGACAACCAACACAATTTGTCCCACTTGGCGACATTCCTGATCAGTGGGAAGACCAAGAGTAATAAAAATTCCACTATGTACACTACTTATTTTCTGATAAGTAACATTACTTAGCTAAATGCACCTTTAATTTTTTTATAAAAACAAATTTTTTGTAGATTAGGATACAAAAAAATTTATTCAGAGAATTAACCAAACCGCAAAAAAGTTCATCAAAAGCGAAGTTGTACTATTCTGAAAACAGCCTGATTTGGTGGCCGCTTCCCAACTAGTATAACTATGCATGAATGTTTTTGTACATGTAAAGTTCTACGACAAATGAACAAACCTTCCCTAAAAACTCCACCAAATTGTACGGGACCACTTCGGGTATCAAACAAACAAATGATTTTAGCCGTTCAATTTGTTTAAAATATGTTTTTAAGAGTTCATGTAAAAAATTAACTCAATCAAGTATCAGTTAGGACTTGGGGTTATTTTTCGCCCCTAAACTCACGGGGACTAAATGAAATAGACCAGTAAGTTCTTACCAATATCCAAATGAGCAAAATAATTACTAAGCCAATTGAACAGCTCCGATCATTAGTGTAGGACTCCGAAACAATATGTACACAAAATAGCATACCCATAGTTGGTCTCAAAGTTATCCATGGACTACTAAAACCAAACATAAAAAGTGGAAGTAATTAACTGGAAACTATCCGAGGAGACCTGTGATTCGCATATATAACAAGCTTTTGTATACAACACATAATACAACAGGTTTTTTACGATGATATTCTTTCTGCAGCCACAAATGATTTGAGAAATAAATTTACAAAGCAAGCCTAAACAATTTACTAAATTACTATACAACCAACTATACGCCTCATCTGTTCAAAAAAAGACCATACGACGTATCCACTGTAGTTGCCTCGAATGGCATCTGTACAGTAGACAAAAAACACAGGTAACAAATCTTGTGGATCATTATACAACACTGAGTCAACTCAAACCAAACCAAGTCCATTTTCCCTCTGCATCCTTAAAGATCATTTCTTTGCAGAGTGTACTTTACTGAGAGACCTCAATGCAATCCAATCGGCACCATACTTCTATTATCAAATCCTCCCCAAAGAACAACATTTCAATCCTTCTCTTTCACAAATCGTTACTTCTTGATAGATTCCGAATCGTGACCCCTCCGAAACGACTCGACGCGATCAAGACGAGATGTTCTCCATGAGAGTGAATTGGTAGATTTTAGAAGCAAGCCCACGGCTGAGGAGCAAGTTGCTCTAACTATTGCATCAGTAGACTGACTCATTTTTACCACCACCATACCAAATACCTAAAAAGAAGACAAGATCATACGTGTACTAATGTGTTAAGTTCTCAGTAATCTAACACAACTGTTAGAACGTCTCTTTGACCTCAAAAAAACATTCTCTTTGGCTTAGATTTGGGAGGTTTTCTTTTGTGTGTTTGTGTTATTCTTTAGTTTCTTGTTGGTGGGCTGTGGTGGTGTCTCGGCGTGCCAAGGATTTGCTTTAGTTTTTCTGGGTGTTGTCATTCCTTTGGTTGTGGTTTGTTGGGCTGGCGTCGCGTGGCTTTTTGGGGTTTGTTTTGTTTTTGGAGGTTTCGGATGGCATCTTGTGGTTTTTTGGGGGTTTGTTTTGGTTTTGGAGGCTTTGGTTTTTGGTGGTTGTTTGGCTGTTTTTTGTGGTTCTTTGTTTTGGCTGTTTCTTTCATTCATCCTCGGTTGGATGTCCTCTCCCCCTTCTCGATGTACCCTTTTCGAGTTTCTTTTATAATATTTCTTTTTTCGATCAAAAAAACTGTTAGAACGTCTAGATGGGAAATACCTGAGTATAATATGAAGCCGAGAAACGTTGATCATCTGTGAGGCAAAGCATGCAGCAGGAGAAGTAAATGGCATTTGCTTGAATAATTGCCCAAGGAGCATCATAGGCCTGCAATGTCACAAACATATTAGCAATCAAACTACATATTTATTGCGGTTCAACATATTTTTCACCCAAAAATCCCTGCAAAAGTATACTATTATTTAGTGTTTTCAAGGCAGATGCACAATGCGAGATAAACTGGCACAATGCACAATGCGAGACCTTTCAAGTCATGAGTGCATGTTGGATTAAAAACAGGCACCGTAAGCCGAAGAGTAAGTCAGAATTCAATAGAAATGTGATTGAGGCTTATAAAATGGACATGCAACCCCAGGCCAAACAATAAAAATTGGTGTTTAAGTCCTCAAATACTTTTCTTCGGCGTTTGGGGAAGGATTCTGAAATAAGGATTGTTTTTCAATGGACATGATTTAAACACAAGGGATACAGTAAGGTGACTATTAAACACAAGCGTTTTAGCAGATGTGAACCTGTACAACTGATGCCATATATGTATCAATCCTGGAAGCCAGATGCTGAATATACTGCCTTGTGAGGTCTCTAACAAAGTCTTCATAGTCACTTCTAAAAGTACACAATGTATTCCATTGAAGTTTGTTTTGACACCACAAACAATAAGAAAGCCCAAAACTTCAAAAAAAAATATAAGAAGCACTAATAGCTTAGTGCAATAAATGCACACCTGTGATCCGAGCTAAAGCAATGTGTGTTCAAGAGAGCAGACATTCCGTCCAATTCCAATGTGGAGTCGATTTGTTTCAAGGCGTTCTGTCCAATACAGATTAATAGTTAGCTAGGGGTTATCCGAAAGAAAGAAACATGTATGGAAGAGGACATACTAGCTGCTAATCATTTACCCGACAAGACTGTCGCACAATCAGATCATCATCATGAAGATGCAAAACCAAACGCGGGAGGGCAGCATGTACCTGTGACAAAAATTAATGTCCAAATAGCTTATGATGTTATGAAAACATGAAAATAGTAGTCCGATTGACACAATTAATGAATGTCACAAATGCGTTTATGGTGAAAGGCAAAAACTTGAGGAGCAGAAGGACTGAATTTAAGCGCCGAACTTAAATCAAGCTGTTCGACGTGTACAAGGAACAAAAGGATAGAATTTAGAAGTTTTCCAATTTGTCCACTTTCCAAAAGCGATGTCTCACCAATTAAATCGGCTAGAAACGGAACTGTACCCTATTCAAAAACTGCCTCCAATAAATAAATCACCGGGGCAGTTTGGGTAGAATATGGTGGCAACGATGACATTACGGTGGTAGTATTGCTGGTAGACGGGTGATGGCAGTACTCAGTTATGGAGAGCTAGTGGTGGTCTGTTGGTAGCAGTGGCGTGGTAATGAACCAGTGGTGGTTGTAACTACAGTGCCGATGCTAGATGGTGGTGGTAATAGATAGGCGGTGGCAGTAATATAGTTGAGTGATGGTGGTGGTGGTGGTGCTGGAGTGAGTCTAGTGACAATGATTGTGGCGTAACAATGGTGGCAATAATGTTGGTAGAGGGCGATGGAGGTACAAAACAATTGTAGATTTAGTATAATTTTGCAGCATACATTAGTTACAAGCAAACTTCTTTTGAGAGGTTACATTATCTTACAACAATTGTAGATTTAGTATAATTTTGCAGCATTCATTAGTTACAAGCAAACTTCTTTTGAGAGGTTACATTATCTTACCTACAAAACATTTCTGCAACGGAAACGGAATTCTGGATACTTAAAGGGAAACTCAAAAGAAAATTTTAGCCGATTTTTGAAAGTTTAGCACAATTAGATTAACTTTTGACAAATGTTCCAGAAACTCGCTAGGATTTGCTTCTCATAATTACACTACTTTTTAATTCAATTTTGGTGCTCAATTGGGTTGTCACACAATCCCTTGGTCAAAGCATGTGTAGGACAAAACTTAAGTTTTGGAAGCCATCCCACCAAGAAAGTATGATCAAAACTTCATTTCTTACTATCCACCAAAAAATATTCCTCCAAATCTTCAAAACCTGAACTGGTTTGGAGTTCTCAACAACATAGTCCTGCTCCATTTAAATCTGTGTTTCCTCAGCAAAAAGCCTCTCTAGACCAACTCCTCTTTATAGACAACTCCAAACTTGCACGTAAACCCTCCAAGTGCCATATTATCACACAGCCAATTCATAACATATGTCACATATCACCCTATCTAACCAACTTATAGACAACAAGAAGTTAACTTGAAACTTGTACCTCTTAGCATCAAAAAGACAAGAGTCAACTCATCTTGGTATGTGGGTGGGTTGTGGAATCCCAATTCTTAAACGCACTGGCATATGACTACAAACTATATTAAGTTTTATTTTGGGTCGTCAAATAGACGTGGACTTCAAAACAAAGTTAAACATGGCGAAAAAACCCCACAATTGAGGTCTCTTTGAGGGGATAAAACACGAACTCGGTTATTGGTGGATCTATAATTTTTCTTTTTCATTTCACATGCTAACGAAAGTGATCTTGAAGCATTAACTTGCATTCAATAACCTCTGTAGAACTGTGTTGCAAACTCAGCCACTGGCTGCCACCCTCACTCTTGTTTCTAGATCAAGTTGTTGAAGGTTGTGCATCAGGCCTGGTACCTTTTATTTTGTTTTTCAATTAAAAAGCAAAAACTTGTCTCTTGTTTTTTGTTTCTCAACGATGACAGATAAAGTTTTTCCTTTACGGTTAGCAATACCACCTTACTATCTTTAATCAATCGCCTATCAATAAGATGGGAAACTGTTTCTATATAATGAAGAAACGAAGAACAACTCCCAATACGAAAATAAAAGCATCCCTTTTGCACAAAAAAAAAAAGATTAAATAAAATAACAGCATCCCAGTTTAGAAGCCATGTTAGGTAGTAAATGAGAATACCCAGACTTTCTGCACATCTGGGAAATAGAAAATAGGCCTCTTATCAACAGAATGTAAGAAACACAAATAAAACGACAATCTCGGATATTTGATTATTCCTTTTAGCAGAAAATGCATGAAATGAATCAAACAGCGTGGTCGAAGAAAATGACAGACCTGCTCGAGAAATGCCTCACGTTGTGCACCAACTCCATAACTGCTTAGAGCCCCAAATGCCGCAAATGCATTGGCTCGTATCTTCGTGTTCATGCATATCTGGTTCCATCCAATGCACCAATTAATTGTTTTATGGATGTAGCATATCAATATCTTCAAACTCTTGAAAACTTATCAAACAGATAGGAAAAAGAACAATAAAAATTTTTCCAAACTTGAGTTCAAACTTCTGCAGCATAGATCCACTTCCTAGGGTTTCAGCAGGTACATATCGTAAGCTAAAAGATGCTGATAACGACTTCTACTAGTAAAGAGGCCCACACTCAGCTATATTCAAAACCCTCACTCCCCACCAAGCTCCAGCCGTGAGTCTTTGACTTCGGTTATTTGATCCTGTTAGGAACTTGAGTTGTGGTACAGGAGTGCCAAAGTGAACACACAACGGTGTGAAATATAATTTTGGAAAGTATAATTTTAGGAATTATAATTTAAGGTTTCCAATTGTTAGGTTTCAAATTTATGTTAGGGGTAACTTAGTCCTTTTATGTTATTAGGGTTTTGCTAGGGTTTTTAGGCTTAGCCTATATAACCCCTTGATTAGTCTTGTAATCTCTAAGTCTTTGCAATGAAATAAGAAAGTACGTTTGTTGGTTTGGTAGTACTACGTTTGTTTTCTTCTCTTTCCTTAGAAATCCCACAAACGGTGGCAAAAAACAGTGACAACTTGGAGGGACTGCAGTTCTGTGGTGAGGACCCCACGATGATCACCTGGAGGTACCACAGTCTATATAGCTAGCATATTGGCCACGAAACCATTTCGCCAGTCTGATCATGTTGTAGTGGAGCACTCTGAGTGGGGGAGAAGTGAGAGTTATTAGGCCTCCTAGCAGATACCTACACGAACTATTTTTGAGATTACCTAAGTATTCAATTATTTAGTAGGTAAGTGATTACCAACTATTTTTATCTAGTAGAAAGAAAACGAAAAGTTTTACTCCTATTTTGGAGTTTTTCAAAAACTTTTCAAGAGATCCTCGTCAACTAGGGGAAACTCCTCGTTTTCCATTCATTCTTTCACATCGGTAAAGCACCCGACTCGAACTTGACCGACAATGAGTGGATAAGTTGACCAGGCTCATAATAGTGTTGGGAGGCAAACTTAACTGAAGAAGGGCAAACTTAACACTCTCCCACAAGTGCAAACCCCCCCGACTCACACGTAAATAGTTAAAACAAAAGATCCATATTATAAGATCAAAACAAAATAAAGAGCACTCATTGTATAAACAAAAGTGGAATCAACCTGAAATCTCGTCCAAAGACCTCCAAAAACTAAGTTCTGATAATATGGTAAAACATCCAACTCAACACCAATAGGCAATGTGTGGAGGGGCTCCCCAGGCTTGTATACAAGTTTGTGAAATTACACTTAACTGTGTGTGACAAGTACTAACACATCTTTTAAGCAGAGCAACATAATGACATCATCAGGACTCATTTGTTATTGTTATCATGCCAAGGTAATGGGTTTTGAGACAAATCTGTTATCCTTCACAGCGGGAAGCCCTAGCTCTCCTTGGTGATTACATCGTGAAACTCATTTTCAGTTACCCAACAAATTTTGATTGGGCCTTTCACCAGCGTTTATAAATGCAATACTTCAAGCTTTATTTGGCTTTATAGTTGGACCGTCTTCACCGCCTGATTGGAATAAAACTGTGGAACCCACCACCTAGGTAGAGTTCCCAAAAAGGGACTTACAGTAAATCTACAGTCTTTCTAGCTCACTCCTGTAACCTATAGAAGGTTGGGGGATGATAGTTGACCAACTCCCCTTGGTATTCCTTTGTACATTCCGTCCAAGCAACTCTTCAAAAGGCTAATTTCTACCATAGGTTAGTAACATTCAATGGTCAGGTCATGGAAGCACTTGATTGGAGAAAATACCTTCATTCTCTTGTTGACCTATTCAATCAGTGTGTAAAGTAGTGAGCCATTCCTCAACTTGAAAGAACTTCGCATGGAATCGTGCTTCCACGTTTTCCAGCAAGAGAGCGGCGAGATTTGGTATACCTAGGGTACGAACGCTCACGTAAAGAATCATGCAGTGGGATCGAGCATGCCCAGGGTGCACACATTCAGTAGAATCTACAGGAGCCACCTCTTCAATCCCAGAGTTGGAGCAAAGTGCTCTGTAAAACTAAGTGCTACACCATGGCGACCGGGGGGAAGGTTGTTGGGCCAATGCAACGAGGACGTTGCATCATAAGGTGGGGAGATTGTGATACCCCAATTCTAAGTCCCACATCGGTGACTTAGGGGAAATGTGAGTATTAAATAAGACAATTCGACCAGCTACTGTATACCTTGCGGTTAACATTTTGAGCCACGTGGTTAGGCTAAGAGTTAGCAAGTCAGCTGGGGCGGGTCATTACATCAGACCCTTCGAAACGAGCAGATCGAGTTGTTTGACTCAGATCTGTTGCGAACAGGTTCGAAAAGGTCAATAATCCACTGATTGATACTTGAAATAGGAAGTGACACACAGATTAGGGTTCGAAATAGATCTATTCAGCAGATTCAGAGTTCTTACTGGTGATTTCAAAGCTGGTTCAGGTCGATAAGGCTAGATTTAGGGTTTCAAGGTTTGGTTGGTCACGATTTGATCAGTTAGGGTTCAGATTATGTGAATTGGAGTGTGATTTAGAGCTGCAATGGTATGAAATAGCCAGATCTGAGAGATTAGAGCGAGGTTCGGGTTTCGGTGAGATTTTCCGGCAACCCGAGGTTTCCAGCGAGTACTTTCAGGTGAGATCGAGCTAGCAGCTCTGATACCAAATGATGCAATCAAAATAGCAAAGGGGAATAAGAATCAAAAGAGATGAGGAAATCCCATTCAAGGGGATGAACCCTAAGCGTAGAGAGAGAGTGTCTCAATCAATAGGATGAACCCTAAGCGTAGAGAGAGAATGTCTCAATCAATATATAACAATATTCTTAATAATCAAAAGCTACCAAATGAAAGAGCAACACACCTATTTATAGACTCAAGACCCTACTAACACTAAACACACTAATACCGCAAAATTGTATTGCATCCAGTTCTTCTTCTTAGACAATATCCTTAGAAACTACCAGTATCAATTAGATCTTATTAAATAAAAACCCGTAAGGGCCAAAAAATGATTAAGACAAGAATGTAATTGAATTGACAAAGTATTACAAGTTCTATATGCACATAACCGCGTTCATAGACTTTTTTATGGACCCATGCCATCTTTATCTTATTTAAAACCATGCCTGCTTCCTCTAGAAAAATCAGGAGCATACCAAACAAAGTTTTTCAGAAGCAAAAAGCTCAAAGGTGATAACAATTAATCTAGAGAACTTGCTTTTTGTTTCCTCAGTCACAAAATACAATTCTATCCACGCAGATAAAGAAGCTTTCAAGAAAAATAGTTGGGAAATCATATGAAGCAAAGGAGAAGCAGCATGATTCCAACTTAAGTAAATGATAAGAATTAGGGCAGAAAAAAAGAGAGTACTACTATAATAGATAGTACTACTAGTTCCTGGACTACAATTATTTGTGTATTGACACCAAAAAGAGAGTACTACTATAATAGATAGTCCTACTAGTTCCTGGACTACAATTATTTGTGTATTGACACCAGTCATATGCATGTATTAGGGAGCAAATTATTATCTTATTTTCACAGGAAATTCAAATTTTAAATACTATGAATCAGATTACCAGTTTTTGAAAGGAAAAAAAAGCTGAAAAACCAAAAAGTAAGGAAGCATACTTGGAGATTCCGAAGGCGAACTGCCAAGTTAAGTAAAATTGGTTCCACAGCATCGTTGGGTGATGACTCAAGAACCTATGCAATTAAATATTTCAAGTGCTTGAACAAGTAGAGGAAGAAACATAGGTTGACTCATATGCAGTAAGAAAGGCAGGGGTAAACACCATGAGCAAGCATGTCACAGCAGTTAACTGAACCGAATCATCTGAATCATCAAGCAAAGCTAATATAACTCCAAGGACTTCAGTTGTGTACCGTAGAATATGAATCGATGGTATCTGCAAGTCAAAATCTGAAAAGGTTACGCACTGAAAGGAATAAAAACATATTGGAAAAACTAAGATATGCATAGCTCTGATCAAAGCAACTGACATCCGATGTTTAGTCATAAGAATGGGTGGAAGTAATCACCAAACAGTTCTCCACACTGTATCCAATATCAAATCTTCGTGAAAGTAACATACTTTGTTTACCAGCACAAAAAAATAAAGTCTGCTACAGAAGAGGTACAACCTAAATACAATCAAACAGAGAAGGATACCACAAAGACCCGAAAACCAAAATACACCCAAATTTGGGCAATTTTGCAACTGATATGGATTTAGAATACAAACATTGACCATTAACAATCAATTAAACAGATAAACAGACCAGATGATTGATAAACAAGTATAGATTGAGACCATAGTTCCTCCTACATTTAAGCCATCAGAGAAACAATGGGGAAAATGTGAGAGAAGGCACCTGCACAAGTCCCTTTAGACAAAGCCGTCTAACAGTTGGAGAATCATCAGATACATGACGACAGAATGCTTCAACCATCTGTTCCAACAAGGATTCAAAGCCAGCACTGCACCATGAAGTTCAGATTTAATGACAACAGGCTATCACAAACAGCATTCACTCCAATAAGACATAAATTGACTACACGATAGGCATCCATGCTAGACTAAAAGCTGAAAGTCTGAGGATGAGAAGACAACTAAAATCAGAATTACAACAAACTTGAATATGATGGTCCCATATGACTTGTTCATGACGTTCGTGTATTTGAGACATTATTTAATAAACACTATTAAATGCTATAAAACGCATTTCTTATGGACTTGTACTAGTAAACGTTTGTATAATATAGTAGTGTTTCCAAGCGTAATACTGTAGAGGAAAGAAAGGGAAGAACATTATTAAAGCACCAATTGGGTTGTCAAATGTTTACATTACTACATTACACAACCTTCTTTAGCATCATCCTCTCAGGTCTGCAACTCCAATGAATTCTACCGCTTTTGCTCACGATTCCTCACCCAATTGTCGGTTCCATTTCCTTTTTCATTTTCCTGGTGTTTCCCATTATTTTTGTCTGTTAAAAGCAGGTTTTTGTCTTTCAGGTTAGATCCAATCCGAAATCCAGGAGAGCTACTTGGCCGACTTGACTCAAAAGCTGCTGCGAGACTAGAAAATCAGCCCAGATACAGCAATCAGACCAGTTTTCAGTAAGTTGGTAGTGTTTCATCCCTATGTTACCGCGGCAGGCTAACACCCTAGCGAATTATTTTTTGTACGTACATTCCATGGTACACCTCCATTCCAAAGGGATAAATTTAGTGATCCAAAGCAATCCCCAGAGTTCTTATAAAAAATAAAAAAATGTTAGGGTAAAAATTTAGAGAGTGGAATTTTGGGAAGAGGAAATGTAAAATGTTTGGTCATTATGTGCATGGAAATGTGCTTTAAGTTAACAATGGGGGAAATAATACTTAGTTTTTTTTACGAAATGTTTATCGCTTGGAAGAGTAAGTCCTGATTTATTATCTATAGAAGCAAACCCGTAGCCTACCACAACTTAGGCAGGTGGCGTACCACATTCACATCCCATTCCTTGTACGATACGATCCACGTTCCAGGTAACATAGGTTCAGCCATTCGTCGTCTTTGTATCATGTATGATGATAAGATGCAAGTTAATAGCATCTGGTTTACCAGTGATAACTACTTGTATTGGTCCAATGTTATGAAGAATTTTGCTGTCAGGAAGGGAATACAGGAAACATGACTGGTTTGACAAAATTGCCTCCGACGCTAAAATCAAAGGATACGAAATTGCTGTTACTACATAAGAAAAGGAAAATGCACTAATTCTTACTTTGGTTTCATAATTCCATCCAAGCATAGGTATGAGCTTTACTAAGTATGATACTGAAAAAAAAATATGGGATTATTTGAAAAGTATGCATATTGAGTCCAAGTTTGCTAAGCAGTATGAGAACGAAATGACCATTCAGCATGCCCCATCAGGATAAACCAATTTAAGAATTCCATATGAGATAATGCTTATTGGGATGAGAAGGCTCTTATGAAACCCACACTCTATTGCAGCTACTTGATTATTATGTGCAGTAAAGGTTCTCATGGATCTCTGTGATCAATTTGAACCTCTTTATGACACCCCATAGCCAGGCGAGGCCAGGCTCCGGGTGAGAGTCACGGTAGACGACTGGATGGGTGGTCATGGGTCCTACATTGCTTGATGAATGCAAAGTTCAATGCTAAATAAAATAGATCATGACCCTACCTTTGGAACTCCGTAGTTAAGCATGCTCGTCCTGGAGCAATGCAAGGATGAGTGACCAACTGGGACGTTCAAGGGGATTTGGCGGTCAAAGAGGACAGTATAGTACAGGGGGTCTCAAATTGCTTGGTGAATGCAAAGTTCAGTGCTGTTCAGTGCTATATATAATAGATCACGACTCTGCCTTGTACAAGACCTTTTAAAGCCGTGAGGGCGCCAAAGCCCTATGGAACTTCATAGTTAAGCATGTTCTTCTTGCACCATTTTGAAGGATGGGTGACCTACTGAAAGTCCAAGGGGTTGGTGGTCAAAGCGGACAATATTGTACAGGGTGGGAGCGGGTCATTACACTCTTCGTGGGGCTCTTCTACATCACTCTCCTTTACGCCAGCAGATGGTGCAATTTAAGAACTCATTGTTGGGGAAACTAGATTCAAGGTGGCTTATGTTGCATCCCCATCAGTTAGGGAGAAACTTAATAAGGAAAAGAGGGGAGAGAAGGGAAAGGAGGTCCCAAAGGACCAAACACTGGCTTGCTTCCAACTCAAGCTTGTTTGTGAATGACACACCTATCAATAGACCACACTCGTGAAGGGTAGAAGTACCCTCAACACTATAGTCATTCTTGTGCAGATATGAAATAAATAAGCGCGAGGGCACCCTCCCTTCAGTAGCTAGCTTTTTGGGTGGAGTTATACCCAAGACCATGTAACATGATATCAGAGCTAGGTACCGGAGATTTCTGTTCTAAAAATCGGTCTAAGCGGTGGACAACCGCTTCGACTAGGGCCTAGGTGCTGAAAAAGGCGTCAGGACAATTAGTCGTTTGCTTGACGGGATTAATCAGAGAATTAGGCATCTAGGCAGTATTAATTGGGGGTTTAAAACGTAATTTTGCAAATCTAAGGGGCTAAATGTTGTGGTAATATACCATTAAGGGTTTGAGTGTAGTTCTAATAATATATATACATTTGCACTTCGCAATATAAACAATCTAAATATAAACCTAAATCGATGTAAATATGGTATATACGCCATAATACAACATAAAGTGAAACTGTGTATGCTGGCTCTATTTCTAGTGAAGTGTTTTTATCCGTATTTCTTGTGAAATTATGAGTATGTAGCCTCTCTTTCCTATGTTTGGATGTTACATAATGTTTTACTTTACTTGTGTTATTCTAATTATTCAAAAGTTTGTGGTGGGGAGGATAATATTTTAGAAAAGTTGTTAAAAGAGGAAAAACCAATTAATCTCTAGGCAAAACTTGGGGGTGGGAAGGATAATATTTTAGATAAATTTTAAAACAAGGAAAAACAACTAATATTAAGGAGCTGATTAATCCCCGACTAATCAACCTAGGTGGTCCCCGGCTGCCCGACTAACACCTAACGACTTTTAGAACATTGCCGGAGATGATAGGGTGCGCGTTTATGGCCTGCACGCGGAAGGAGTAGCCAAGTCAGCACGTTGCATGTGAGGAAGGGTGTGAAGCGAATTCTCACATCATCTGGGTACAAGTGCAAGTGTAGCAGAGTACAACACATCATCTTTACCAATGAACATTTCCTTTCCACTACATCAAGAGATGAGTATTACCATCCTTCCAGTGGTCAATTTCCGCCTCACACATAAATGACTCAAAATCTAAAGAAAAAACTGATAAGCCCCAAATGTTGTATATAACCGGGCTTATCTCGCTCATTTTGTTCACACACACGCGCATTTTAGCGCTTTATATGATTGATGTTGCGCGTAGTGTTGTTTTTTACAGTTTCAGGCTCAACAAGTGAATAGGCGCGTTTTGAAGCACATTGGGAAGCATCCCAAAGAATCCAAGGGCCAAGTGCCCCATGGCATCCCACAACCGAGCTTAAAGAGCCAAGAAATGAAGATTTGGCTGAGGCTCGGGAAGCCAAGTGGTCACGAGATCAAGCCGGAAGGCCAAGAAGTGACCAAGGCTTGACGAACAAGCCATGAGGAGATTGGTATCGATACCACCCCAACCTGGTATCGATACCTTTTGCCGTCCAAAATGCAGACAGATTGGTATCGATACCCCTGTTGGGAGGTATCGATACCAAGCCACTTTTCTGACAATTAAAGCAGTTTTTTGGGCTACTTTATTTCTTTCCACTTACGGAAAGTTTCTACTTTTAGTATGTTTTTAGTATATTTTGTAAGTGTAAAGGGCATTTGTATAAATAGGCCCTCCTCTCTCTCTCTTACTACTTCTTTTCCTCCTTAGCCATGAACTACTTTAAGGAGAATAACTCCATAGCTTTTAAGCTCTCTCTCGTCAAGAACACATGTAAGTTTCGTGTTTCGGTAAATTTCTCGTGTTTTAAAGTAGTAGCTACTACTTGGATCTCTCTATAAATCAAGTTTATTTTCATGTATCCCATGTTTTTCATTTCCTTCGTATTTCCAGTCACATTCTTCGTTATGATGCTTGAGTAGTTGTTTTAGGCTCGGTCATGGGGTGATTAGCATTCCGTGACTTAGGTTTATTCGTTCTTCTCGCCATATTGCAAACACAGACTATTAAACAAAGTTACGGGTTCATGTTATGTAACAAAACTTTGGGTTGTTAATCTTCTTGACCTTCCGTAGTCAAGGGTTGAAACTACTTGTTCACGTTTGGTGCTTGAGGCATGTCACCCTCGGTGTTTGCCGTTTTTCTCAAAAGAACCCTACACTTTATTGAACACCATTTCTAGTTTAAAGATAAGTTTAAAAGTCAAACCTTCCGTTCAAGGATATTTGATTATATCCCCGAGCTGGTTATTTTAGAGGAGACCAAATCGACCTAAGTTATGGGTAGTGTTGTGAACCCCCAGACTTTGCCTTGTTCAAATCATTTTCTAAATTCCGTAGTCGCTAGTCGTTCTCGAAGTTAAGAGAATTTCACCCCCAAATCACAACCTTAGTAGGCCACTTCAAGGCTAAAAACTTCACTCGCAAGTCAAATTTTATGCAAGGCACATTCGGTCTCTGTGGATTTGACTCCGGTCTAACCAGATACTATGCTAGGCGAAACCTAGCCCTACGCTTCGGGCATCCTAAATTACAACGCAAGTTACGGTTGCAAGCAAAAACCATGAAGAGAAAAGTTCATCCACGAAGTTGGATGACATCAGATATACCTGTAGCGGACAAACTCAGACACTGCCGCAGCTGCAGCTTCCCTTTGAAATCTTTGGGGTCGGTTTAAGGATTTACTCAAAATTAAGCACAATGTTGGAACCTGAACAAACAAATTGCAACAGAACAAATTTAAAATGGAATTCTAGAATAAGCAAGATAGTTCTGCAGCCAAGGTGACAATTTGATTCTTCTCCTGAACAATCACATCATTTCAGTAATGATTTATCTATTCAGTCAAAGCATAAAAGTTAAAAGCAGTAGAAGTAACCACAATCCAATAGATACTTTTTAGTTTAATACTTCATCCTGATTCAGATAATTATAAAAGGCACACAAGAAGAAAAGGAGAAGTAACTTTAACTTTGCTCACTCCATAGATTAATTAGCACAAATTTAGGGAAGATTAAAATCAGGACCCCCACGCTGATTCTCATACAATTGCATGAGCAAACAAGAGAACATCAGAATCCGCAGGATTAGATAAAATTCATTGTGATTTCTATCCATTACGCCAGCAATCAGTTCAATAAGTATCTAATGCTACAGATGCTCAACCAGAACTATATATACAGAAACCACAAGATGTCCAATCTTCAAGAAGTGAAGAAACTAGAGAAAGACCTACTGGTGATCTATTGTTTGAGTATTGGCCTTGATCCCGTAAATACAAAAATAAAGCGAACTTGGGGGAAGAAAATTCCAAGTATATAATTACCTCTTTTGGTCTTTTTATAGAAACACACCCTGCTAAATCTCCAATAAGATCGATCCACTTCTCCTTTTCAATTAGCTCTCCATCTCTAGCCAAAATCTATGAATAAAGGAGTTTTTCTATCCTTAGCTAACAAAAACAGCAGAATTGCTATTATTCTGAAAGAAGAGCAGAAGCTTCTCAACCATAAACGAGAATACCTTTCCCATTTCCAGATCACCAACACATTCACAGAATGCCTGAAACGCAGTAAGAAGGCCCCTGTATGGAAGAAGTTGGACAACACTCAAATTGAAATTTTAAAGGAACAGTAAATAGCAATTACATTTTCAGGTAAAATATAAAAGTTTAGACTGTACAAGTACCGTAGTGGTTCTTGTGTACCAGACCTAGCTAAACCATGACAGCTTCCCAGCTGGAGTACAAGCACTGCTAAAACAGAAGAATAACTCTGTTCAACAGCCCTTTTCCCTACTTTACCACCACCTCTGCAATACAGAAGTGCATTGTTCTATTCAATACACTGTACATCAAAATTAGAAGCTTAAGACTGCAATTGGACAAAAACCTGAAGAAGGCAGTCAGAGCTAAAATAGCAGCCTGCAGGGTGTCATCGTCTATGTGACTATCAGTGGAATGACTAGAACCATCTCCTTTCTCCAAATCACCTTTAAGGACAGGCATCTGATCGAGGACAGATATTAAATGTTCCAGGAAGAAGAATGAAAGAATTGTATGCTGAGAAAATGCCTGTACAAAATGACCACAAAAGGCAAATCAAGGTA
Organism: Vaccinium myrtillus; assembly: GCA_016920895.1. NCBI lineage: Eukaryota > Viridiplantae > Streptophyta > Magnoliopsida > Ericales > Ericaceae > Vaccinium > Vaccinium myrtillus. Next base: position 12,006,402 of record CM029280.1, read on the forward strand.
TCAATAAAAAGTCATTGGAGGCAAAAATAAATAAATAAGATATCAGTCAACCATGACAATAGCAATAAAATCACCCCAAAATCACATGCCCAGTCATAAGCAATATTTTCAGCCTTCTCATTTTAGTAAAAGGTTTATAGGAAAAGGACAAACTGGATGGTCTCCCACTGTACGTGCTCTGTTGTTCCATTTTCTCCCCTCATCTCCTATTCTATCACCATTCATTACCCTTGAATCATATCAAAACATAGGTCGGTTACGTCGGTGGACCAACCTTCCATCATTTCTCGTGCATTCTCGTTCGTTCAAATCAAAGAATTACTTTCACTTTGATCTTAACTAGAACTTCCATCTCTATTGATTAAAAGGAAAAGATAGAGGATGTCACCAACACTTAAACAATTACAAGAACTACTACTATTATTGACACCACAACACAACACTTCCTTAATTATCAGAACTAATTCTATTATTCACACCAAGACAATTAACAAGACAAATAATACAACTTTTATCACAAAAGACAATGATTAAATATGTCTCAAACTTGTTAGGACTCACATAGAATGCATCCTGCATTGGCCAGCCACCTCGCAGTCTAGATATATCCTTTGAAATAATGTCCCTTCCTGCTGCAGCCAATACTTCATTGAATACAGTCTTGGAACTCATATTCTCGGCCAGGGAACATATCTTCTGATTGTTAAGGAAAATACTTGCAGAGATAGAGAACAGTTTATGCAAAGAACGAAAAAGACAAATAACAAAAAAATATTATGATAACAGCAAACTCAAATGGGGGTGATAGTTGAACTAAAAGATACAGCACCAAGTGTTTCCTGACGCAAATATTTCTCAGTTACATGGACTGTAGCAGATAGCAGCGAATGGGTTGTTCTGTAGTCATATACATGTATCAACTAAATTAGAACAAACAAAAAAAAAAAAATCACGGCACACATTATATGACTTGATCCAGAAACAAGTGTTAACTTTGAAGGATGACACGTTATTCAAAACTTAAGGAAAAGTGTTTTCTTCTTGTGAAAACAAAAAGAAGTACAAGAAAGCAATCAAAGAAAAAGGGGAAATAATAGAACCTTGATATGTCAGTCTCCTTCAGCTCATTCCCCCGCTTGATAACAAACTCAACAACTGCTTGGATAGCACCTTCTGCAGACTGCTTCACCTTATCACATATAGCTGCTGAGCAACCATGCAGGGTAGCTACAAGCTGCAAATATAATATGAAAATAGCATGAGATTGTTGCAGTTGGGAATCCAAATTCAGCTAAGTAAATCAAGGACAATGCATGTACCTGTAAAAGATATGAAAAAAATAAACTCACCTCATCCCTTGTCAATAAAATACAGACAGAAGAAACAACCCTGTTGAAAACCTCCGATGGATCTATAGAAGCATCCTGAAGACACAAAAATAGAAACTCAGAAGAGGAAAACAAGGGATCATCAACATCCCTTCAACTGCTCATAAGAAAACCACAGGAACAATTTGGATAAAGAAAGTTGCAAATGCACTCACCCGCCGCAAAATAGCAATAACATCTTCAAGGGAGGATAACGCAGTATAAGATGCTTCTATGTCCACTCCAGAACTAGATGCCGTAGGCCTTGGCAATGAAAGGGCTATGGTGAAATATAGATCAAGAATCTGCGAGTGGAAGGAAACATTAACGTAAATGAGAGAGATCACTGAAAGAACAACAAGTAGAGTTCAAGAGGACCAATGCCCTTCAAACCATAAAAGAAGCAAAACCAAAAGGGAAAACAAGTAGGAGAAAACAGCAAAGAAATTTGTACTATAAAATCTACAACATAGGGAACCAAGGATCTAGCAGGCCTGAAACCAATCAGAGGATCGGTCGAGTTGCTGAATAAAGACAACAAAGAGATTTCATTACTAATCTGACAAGAAGGGCTTTATTCCTGACTGGAAAGGAGATCTCCTAGATAATCCAATGGAGAGACATGGAAGTGCCTTCAAAAGCCATGCTACTTCTCTCAATTCAAAGGAGATAGACAGCAGCAGCCAGATAATCTCCTGATGGAGTTGTAGAATACTTCCCCTTTGAATTCGCTAGTACACCTTTCAATTTTCCGGTAACCCAAGCAACAAAGTGAGGCCAAGAACGAGGGTATGCAGAAAGTTAACAAAGACAACCAACGTGAGACCAAACAGCTCTGGAGAAAAGGCAGGAAAAATATACTAACAATCCTACAGTTCTATCCACGTGATTACACAGAGGGCTAAGTGCAGAATTTATCAGAACCTTAAGCTTTCAGCTTATCTTTCATTCAAAGCTTCCCAATTAGGGCCATCCACAGAATGAAACAACGTATGGGTATATAGTATATACTGCATAAACCAAGCTAAAGCTTTTTACAATTAGGATGATGCTGCCTAATATCTTCCCAAAGAGGAGAATCAGAAGTAGAAAAGGAAGAGGCAGACTATCCACAGGGTTGGCAGCACATATATTTGGTGCAGTGGAAAGAGCCATGACAGAAGGAATAGGCCATACCGAACTACTACTGGATATAATAACTAAAACTTTTGGAGTGAATTTTCCAGATGCCTGAGAAAAATTTACGAGAACAGGAGGGGCCATTGGGAGTCCATTATCAAACCAAGAAGTGGTATGTGGCAGATGTCCCATACCCAACAATACTCAAAATGAAAAGACTAGCTAAATTGAGGCTGAAAAGCTTTGTCCATGTCCAGGAACAATTAGAGATAATGTGTAAGATCCCACATTGGTGGGTGATGAGAAATGGCCTTGATATTTAAGGCAACCCAAGCTGCTACTGTATAACCTGAGGTTAACCTTTTGAGGCACGTGGTTAGGCTAAGGGTTAAGTAGGTTAACTGACGCGGGTTGTTCCAGGTGGTATCAGAGCTTACACCAACCGGAAGTGTGAGATGGGTCCCGCAAGGAGACGTGCTAGGTGGGCCCGATGAGGGAGGAGCTTGAGGTGCTTATCCTACCTGGGCGGGTCCCACATGAGACGAGCTTGAGGAGCTTGACGTGCTTAAGCGGGAACGTGCCTCACATCGCTTGGTGGGTCAAAGTGGTGGACCATGGAGCGCGACAGGGACGTTTGTGATCTTAAGTGGGGGAGATTGTAAGATCCCACATCGGCAGGTGATGAGAAATGGCCTTGATATATAAGGCAACCCAAGCTGCTACTGTATAAACCGAGGTTAACCTTTCGAGCCATGTGGTTAGGCTAGCAGGTCAGTGTGGGTCGTTACCTAATGCTGACTACACTTCACCCTTGAATAGTTTTGACTGGAGCAGACAGACCGTATGTGCTTAAGTTTCAGGCCCAGACCACAAGAAGTTCCTGAAGATTTGTTCAATATGATGACAAATGGACTTTGCAAGCATGAAATGCATCTCCAAAACAATAAGCCATACTATTTGCAGCCTTCAGCATATGACCAAGATTTTGAATCCCAGTGCTTGGTGTTTTTTGTTTCTAGCTATGTGGAGCTTAACTTTCTTATGAATGTTTGCATTCCCTTTCTGGATTCATTTCCCCAGCTTTCTGCCTACAGAAAGCCTCCTGAGTTAAGAGCAGAGGAGTAAGCAGTCAAAGCTCTTTTCTAGAGCACCTAGACAAGAATCAGACGGATCTGATTGAATGGCTAACTGAATAGCATTAAGAATAGACTTAGTTTCACTAATCTTGTAAGATATGTTGCCAAAGTGAGAGATGTTAATCTCCCTAAGCTCAGCTTTTAAGACCTTTAACTTAGAGAAAATTAATAGTTAAGACGTAGGGACGTAGGAAATCAGAGCAATTACGTGAGAAGTTGTAAAACTTAAAAGGTGTAGGGCCTGAGTGTCTACTAGACTTGACCAGGACTATGCTAGGGCAATGATCAGAGATGCCAAGAGGAGAAAAGCAGCCTCTGAATCAGGGAAAGTACTTGGCCAGGTTTCATTACCATAACTCTGTCCAACTTAATAGGAATATAAACACCATTTTCCTCTATTAGTCAATGTGAAAGTATGTGTCATTATAGGTTAGACATTCAAGCTCCAGATGACCAATACAAGAAAGAAAATTCCAAATTGCCAAATTTTCTAGACATGCAATTCCTTTCTACTACAATATTAGAAACCCCAAGAAGAATCCAACCAAGAACTAGAGGGGGAACACAGAAGTACAGATATTAGATCAAACCAAAGCTGAGTTATGGTTAACGTAGAATTTTTCCATAAATGGAGGTGGTAATAAAATGAAGAGAGATATTTACGAGAAATATCAACAGTAACCAACTTACAAAGAATAGAGCAAAATCTGGATAGAAAGGAGGGTCTTGTCCCACAAAAGAATTATGCCCTAATTACTATAGAGCCATGGTCCCCAAAAAATAAAAAGAAGAAGATTAGAAGAAAAGTGAAAGATCTAACTTTAGTTTTAACAAGACCAATAAGGTTCACATAATTCTCAGCTATATAAACAGCAATCTGTTTGGGTAAATGATAAGCCCCGTATGTTGTATATATCCGGGCTCATCTCGCTCATTTTGTTCACACACATGCATTTTAGTGCTTTATATGATTGATGTTGCTCGAAGTGTGTTTTTTTTGGTAGTTTCAGGTCAAACCACGGTATAAGGCGCATTTGAAGCGCTTTAGGAAGCATCCCAAGAATCCGAGGGCCAAGTGCCCCATAGCATTCCACCATCGAGCTTCAAGAGCCAAGAAATGAAGATTTGGCTAAGGCTCGGGAAGTCGAAAGGTCACAAGATCAAGCCGGTGGACTAAAGCCATGTCCAAGACCTACAAAGACTCCTGGTTGATTCCGGGAGTATTCAAGCGCCCACAAGACCAAGTGTCACCCCTCCTGAAGGCCATACGATGATTTGAAGTGTTTTGGAAGAAGTCTGGAAGCACGCAAGGCCCATGGGTTGACCAAGACAAGAAGAACTAGCCAAGAAGGCCTGGGTATCGATACCTAAGAAAGAGGTATCAATACCTCTGCAGTGACAAGCTAAACAGATATTTTGTAGGCAGGTATCGATACCCCTACCTGGGAATCGATACCAAGCAGTCTGGGCAGCTGATGAAAGTCACTTTTTGGACTTTCCACTTATGGAAAGTTTTACTTTACTAGTGCTTTTAGGAAATTTTGAGAGAGAAAAAGGTGTGTGTATAGTCTCACTCCATCTCTCTCTTGTATCACTCTCCTTCATTTTACTATTTTTTCACTTTTGGTCTTTTTTCTCTCTTCTCTCTCCTCCACTGTTGAAGGAGCTTGAAGCTCCAATTTCTTCAAGAACCCTAGTAAGTTTAACTTGCCTTTCATTTCTCCGTTTATTAATAGTTCTTGTAATCATCGGATCTTTATATAAATCTAGTTTATTTCCGTTTTCACCAGTTAATTCTTTTTCATGCTTTTCTAGTCATGTCCTTTGAAAAATTAGTAAATACGTGTTGCTTGTTAATTTCTCAAGGTTTAATGTTGTAGGCAAACTTAGGATCTTTACTAAAAATCAGTTTTTAAGTGTATTTGTCATGTTCTTTATTTCCTTCAAATTTTTAGTCTTATTTTCTACTATGGTTAGTGAGTAGTTAAAAATTTAAATAGGCTTAGTCATGGAGTGATTAACACCCCATGACTCGGGTATAATCCGTTCTTCTCATCAAAAAGCATACATTTTTGTTGATCAAAGAATTAGGGTTTCGTTTTATGTACCAAAGTTTGGGTTTGTTAATCCTTTGATCACACGTAGCCAAGGGTTTAACTACTTGGCACGTGTGATGCTTAGGGCGATGTCAATTTAAACGTTGGCCAAATGAATCGAGAAACCCTAATCTTTGTTAAACACATTTTCTAGTCAAATGGTTTTAAGCTCTAAATCTTCCGTTCGGGAGCATTTGACAATGTCCCGAGCCGGTAATCAAGAGAGGAACGGATTAAATCACAATTTAAAGTTGGCCGCTTCAAGGCTAAAAAACTCATTCGCAAGTCAACCATCACGCTAGGCCCATTTGGTCTCTGTGGATTTGATCCGGTCTTACCGGTTATCATGCTACGTGACTCTTAGCCCTACGCTTTGGGCATCCTATTTTACGAAGCAAGTAAAGGTCGCAAGCGGTAAACAATAAATTCTAATACCATGTATTTTATTCCTGACAACATGAAAAACATTTCGTTCAGGGAAACCTCAACAAACCAAAAATAAGGACTTTCCAGTAACTTACCTGAGCAGAAACTTTTCTAACTTCAGAATTTGTATCTGCGCATCTTGGAAGATAAACTATGACCCTATCCCCTATAAACAAGGCATCACGACTTGGCAAAACAAATGCAGCTGGAAACAATAATAGAAGAAAATTAGTGAAAAGCTAACAATAACAGATACTGAAGTTGATACTAGTAAAGAGTAAAGACTAAAAGACTACATGGTAAGCTGGAAAAATTGCGATTCAAAGCATGGTCGAGTTGCTTGTTGTGCGTGCAACTTCCATGGCAGCCAAGCATACAATAACCACTAGCACAAAGTGTACGAAACTTGAGAAGCATTTCATGTGCCGCACGACATCCTCTTATTCTCTCGCACTCCACAGGCGATGAAACAAATTGATCTATCTGTCTCAGGATATGCAAAAGTTGCTCTGCTCGGCTTCTTCCATCCTCACCACTGATTATAACAGAGTAGTAATTAGATTATGTACAACAAACCTTTTTCATGAGGTAATTGCATAGATAATCAGTTACACACAAAAGCAAGCACATATGGACTTTCACTACAGAAGGAACATATGGCAATTTTTTTTTTTTTTCAGAAGGTGTCAAAAGTTAATAGAACCATCGAGCGGCAACACAATTACATCCAGAGCGCAAAAGAGCCAAAGAGCAGCAATCTCAACAAGATTCAGTCCATTCTGAAAATACCACAAAAAGTACTCAAGAAACAACTATGAACTAAACACACCAAAAAGGATCAGTAACTCCACTCCAGTCCTTCTCCTCCTTCCACAAGCTCAACGACAGCAAGCCCGCCTGACTCTCTTTCTTACAACTCCCTTGGCAATCTCCTTAGACATGTGGTCCTCCACCAGCATTCTCTGCATTACCCGACCAGAGGACAACACAAGGGACCGTAGTTCCCAAGCAGTGTATAACAGACAGTGCTTTACTGTCCCTCATCTAACAATGAATCAACAAGCAACCCAACAATGATAATTTAACAATCATTAGAATGCTGCATGCCGCAGTTATTTCTGCTAGTAAACCTAGGGCCTAACTTGAACATCCCGTACAAGTTTCATACAATGCCTAACATATGTATCAAGTTCCTAATACTCCAACCTCCTACAGAACGAAGTATCTCAGTAGAAACTAGAAACACCTTCCACAAATATAACTGTGAGACAATAAGCTGTCAAGGCCTACTTCTTAATGGCATATCATATGAATCATCAAACACTAGCTCTGAATCTTCCACGCCAACCAAGATGTCAAATAAAACCCATTTATCTAAGTCTACTACTTGTCTCTTAATTGCACTAGCAAAGAAATTATACACCAGGTAAATGTCACAAATAAGTCCCTAATTTCATTAAAAACCAAATTCTAACCGCTACAAAATCATTTTAAGACCAATCCAGCCCTAGTATTTGTCACTTCTAAAGTAAAATTGACTCGGTTTTAACGTTCTTTTCTTCTTCAAATATATACAATCAAGTCAATAAAAATTACCTAAAGCAGCACCATTGGTATTGTCTGGTTTCCTACATACACTCCTAAGGAAAGTATCTTCCTTTGGTTGGCTATCAAAGGCAAGCACAGAACCAAAGATAAGGTTTTGGGTGCTGTTGACATTGATACTTGCCTCGTCAGTCAGAAGGAAGATGAATCCCTGGCCCATTTAGTTATTAATCTCCCTATTCCAGATCAGTTTGGAAGGAGGTCTCTAAGCTTTGGTGTATCATGAAGCCTCAGCATTCAGGGAACCAGGAAAATAGGAAATTACTTAGCTGACTGGCAAGTTCAATGGTAAAGGTTTTATAATGATGTTAGGGAGCTTGCATAGACTGTGGGGCCTCCAATAACTAGCAAGAAAGGAATTCACACTGTGATGCAGCTACGTTGTGAACTCAAAGAGTAATAGTGGGCTTTGTATGTCTCTAAAAAACCACGTAGTTTCAACTTTTTTGAGATCTGTATTTTGAAAGCTATTGCTCTTTGTATTCCAACTTTGGGAAATTGGGAATTTCATTTTGCCTAATACATTGTTTTCTAGAGTTGCATTAAGATTGCGTCATTCCTTATCAGATCACAAGATTCTAACCATCTCTCTCCAAATTTGAGAACCATTGTACCTAATAACCTCTAATTTACCCCAAATTTAACTCAAATCTCTGCATTCTCTGATTTGAGCTCTAATTTCAGTCCTATTCATAACCCTAATTGGACTATTTTCAAGCCCTAATTTGAAGTTTCCATTCTGATTGGATATCATTCAAACCATAATAGACAGAATCAAGTCCAAAACTGACTTTTTTCAAGACCTAATTTGCAGTTTTGATTCTGACTGGACTTTATTCCAACCCTAGCAGATTGATGCGAGTTTGTGAACCGTAGTGGATAGCTTGGTATACATTACTGAATTGATTTCCTAGCAGCTCTTAGAATAGTTGGCAAATTAAAGTTGTATGAGAGCTTTGGTTCCCAAGAAGTCTTGGGTTCAAGTCTCTCTATACGCATTTGTTGTACATTTCATATCTCTTCCTTCCCTTTGCATTTTGCTTCGCTCTGTGTGGATTGTTCATCTCCAAACGCAAGACGACGTGCACCATTGCACGTGAGGAGAGTACTCGATAGATTGCTATACATTGTTCGTCCCACTTCCAATCAGCTTAATCGTTTACGAAAATCAGTAACTAAGGGGGCGTTTGGTAACGTTTTTGTTTCCTGTTTTATGTTTTTGTTTTCAATTTTTTTCAAAACTAAAAACAAATATGTGTTTGGTAATTTGTTTTATGTTTTGTGTTTATCAAAAACATTTAAAAATTGTCAAAACACAAAAAAGGTGAATTGCCTTGTTTTTAAAACAAAGTCGTTTAAAACAAAAAAACAGAAATTTTATTACCTTTTGTTTTTGTCTTTATACACAATAAACATGATCCTATTTTTAGTTTTTTAGAAACAAAAAACAAAAACGTTACCAAACGCCCCCTAAACAATCCCAACGTGAATCCACCAATTGGAAGAAAAATGGCGATGCAAATCAAAATGGCGAGAAGCAATTAAGAGAGATTTACAACAACGGAATCTACAATAAGAAATTACCTTGTGAGAAGAATTGCACATAAGAGAGTGATAAGATTGTCTATAAGCGGATTGACAACATCGCATGGATCATTTGGCAAAGCAAAAAAACCTAAGGTCGCCTGCCAATTTTAAAGAAAATATTTAAAGGACTAACCAAGTAGTCTTGATATGAATAACGATTAATAACACTAACATGCAGAAAAATTGCACCTTCATCACATGATTCCTCGTTTCAATTGTTAGCTTGGGTTCTACAGAAACCAAAGTTGTGCAGGCACTTAATGCAAGAGCCTGCAAAACATCCACATATAGAAGGCGAAAAAGATCAAATAGGTCCTTGGGCACCAAGAGATGAAGCAATGTGAAACAAAACTTTCAGTTGACAACAGAACAGATCGGACAAAGCAAACAAACCTGAGTGCGCAAAAGTTCAACACTAGAGTCAGTAAAGCCCTCGTCATCATCACTGCCCATCAAAGTTAATATATAATCAAGCAACTGGTCCCTTCTTTTCAACGGAAATGATATACCACTTTCTGCAGCACTAATGACAGCACGACCTGCATTAGCAAACAAAAATGCATCAACTACACAAAAGAACGGCAAAAAAGATATTGTCTTAAACACAAAAAAGATATTCGCATAGAAAAGAGTAATGTTAAATGACAAGTTGACAACAAATTCTAACATTGCAAAACCAAGATGCATTACTTTTTCTGTTTTCTGGTAAAGACACAACTAAAAACTCAGAAACATTGAACAAACTGAAAACATTATGTAATGCCTTCTAACTGCATCCCGTGCATACCAGCGCACTAAGTATGGGGATCTAAAAAGGTGTAAAGGCGAATGAGTCACTAGTGTTGCTCTGCAGACCAACAGTTCCAAGAATAATTGCAAAGCATTTCCCCAATACAGAGAGGGACAATGCTTCCACATGGTGTAAGAAAATTTGGAACTACAAAAAGAGGATGAAAACGCATAAAGGTGCATGCTAAACTACAACAATATCATAACAAAGTATCTGAATGACCTTTCAAAGTGTTCATATAACCTCGCCATGCTATTGACTCTTCAAAAAAAAGAGGTAATGCAAACTATATGAAACAAATGGTAGCAAAAATTAAAATTGATCTTAATCTCAGCAGTCAAAACCATAGCAATACCCTTCTCTAAACACATTATAGGTAACCGAAATGGCACTCCATTTGGCATGAGAGTTGGCTTCCTCAGAGCCCTCTCTGTCATCTCTTCAGCCCAAGAATTATAGCTTCCTCAGGGATTCCCCTACATGCTAAAGTCTTTTCCATCATTTACAACAATCATTGGGTATGGCCTTTCCCTCCATGTCTATTTACCCATTTTCAATGGAACCGAGTGAGGCATGATCAAGTTCACCTATTGTGCAACGGTATAATACTAATGGATGGCTATTAAAGGAAGGCTTAGAAGTTAGAACTAAAGTCAAGGTTATCAGTTGGGGCATCCAAATTCCTCCTACCTGCCCTCTATTCCAGCAAGAAGATGAGAGCCTTCCTTGTTTTTTCTTCAACTGTCACAATTCTGGATCAGTTAGGCAACAAGTTTGCACACTTTAAAGCATCTCAAAACCTCACCGCACTTGAGCTAATGAAGTGATTTGGCAAACTAGGTGGAAAATCCTTTCACAATGTCATGCGGAACAGCGGAAGCTTGCTTGGCCAGCATATGGTGTATTAAGTATGGCACGAAAGGAATTACAGAGTTTTTTCGGGTCATTCAAATACAATTTTCCTGTGTTCACAAGATCAGTAGATTTTAGGCTAGGCTTATGGGTAATCAATTCAGCTTTATTAAGCCCTCCCCCCTAAATCCTTCTATATGCATTATTGGAAAATTCCCGTCAAGGTTATATCCTGAATTTCATAGTTTGTTTAGGTGATTACTTATTGTAATGGTATCCCTTCCTTCTTTCTTTGTTTCGTTTGTTCTTTGATAAGATTACCCAAAAAGAAAAGAAATTAAAACAAAACCTGAAAAGGAAACTACTCGCGATGGCCGATAAGTGCTTACAAAGCTGCTATTAGTTCAAGAAACAGTAGAATACTCACATATTCAGACTAAGGGTTTTTATAATTGAAACATAGAAATCACTAACAAATCTGAAGTTTGATATCACCCAATAAGACTGGAAAAGAAAGATGAAATCAACATAAATACACTTAAGGAAGTTCACAAACCTAACAAATCGATAGCAGTGATAACAGCTTGCTTCGCTGTAGGATGGCGGACATGGAGAAGCCGTGAAAGCATATTAGTTCCCTGCATGCAAGAGCAATAGGTAAGAAGCATAATGCATAAACACATTTATCATGCATATTCTCACATGAGATACAATGTATTCATAAGGACCTCATCAACCTGCCCACACCTCTCATCAAACTGTACAACACAAATTTAAATATCTAAATTAGATCCACCCTTTATCCAAAAATGCATTGTCATACTAGTACAAGGACATGTATTCCACAACTTAAAAAGACCAATCACCAACAAAGAGTAATTGCATTTCATTGGAGTCGAAATTGATACAATAGAAAGCCCAGTAAATCAAATGTCACCTCTTCTGGTTAGCTTTCGGACTCAAAAGGAATCCCTTCGCCAATGCTGGCACAACCATTGGCAAGTTCATACATACAAGAAGGACTATGCATGCCTTCTCACGGGGAGAAGAATTGGCTCATTAACCATACAGCAGTAAGTAGGAATTGTTCCATCCATACATGGATGGCATACATTGTCTGAACTCTGAAGGAAGAGGATAGAATAGGTACAGATCCAAAATGATCCTTATTTCATCATTCTAAACTGCTACGCCGGAAAGTTCATCAAAACGAAATCAGCCCTCTTGCATACCGTTTCTCTCCAAAACAATACCTACCAGCCAATAAGGAACGGTATTCACAACCTTGGTTGATTAATCTGGATTATAACACAGCCCTTGGTAGCAGGATCCTCTAAAATGGGTGCGCTCCCAAGACCGGAGCTCTCATCCAGACGGGAACCACTCCCAAATAGAATGGGAGCTCCCACACTAATCTTAAGGACAAAATTCTCACTTCTCTTTTCAAATATATGCAAGGAAGAAGAAAAAGAAAAAAGAAGTAAGCGAGATTTAGAACTCTCTCTCGTCTAGTATTCTACCACTTATCCACGTGTTTAGTCCATATCTTTGGCATAAAAAAATTTATTGGGATGACATTTCTCACACACGTTCATAGATATAAAATGTTTATATACACACTCCCTTTGCAACTATATAACGTATGTACAATACATAAAAATATATAAAAACTTATTCATATATATATTTATTTATCAAATATTATCTCGCCGCTCTCAACCTAGGGGAGATTCTACATACCACTGCACCAGTTCCCGCTCCCGTCCTCGCACCCACTCCGTGCAACTACAGATCCGGTGGACGGGGGCGGAGAAGGACACTCCACCAGTGATGAAGGACATACAGAGACCCCACTCGGAGAGCCATCCAGTGAAGGAACATCTTGGCCCACCGAACGATGATGGTCGCTCGAGCAAGGCCATCATTGTGCGACAATGGAGCCCTATGCCCGTGTGCCAGTCGAAAGGTAGTCGGACCCATTCCATTCACCGCCGTATATGACTGGATCTGTAGCTAAAAATGCCTTCCCATCCTAGCCCTGCTATTCTCACTGCCACCAATTGTCTGGCAACATTATTTAAGGAAGCCATAGTGAGGTCATTTGTGTATTTTAAATGACAGAAATGTGGTCGGATTTAATGTGATTATATTTGTTAAATGATGGAAACGGGAATCACCCAAGCGTCTGAACAGTGATCATGCAAAAATAAAGAGACAATAGGACACCATTGGACTAGTAGCTCATACAATGTTCAAGTGTCCAACGCATTGGCCGGGAATGTGTGATGAATTAACAATGAAGCAACGCCCCCTTCTCATATGTGTCCATGCTTCTCATCATGTTCTAGTACTACGGAAGAAGTCAATTTAACAAGTTTTGAATTATTATGAAAGCTCAAAATGCAGATACACAAAAAGTGAACTTTGGAGAGAGCACTGGAAAGACATCAAGTTTTATTCATGTGAATTATTCCCTTCGGTTGTAGAAGTGCACTCAACTACAAAATCACCCTTGTACAGATAATAACAGGCCAAAAGGACATATCAACCAAACAGCCTCTCCAATCCTTCATGTTGACAATGTACGAAAATCTACTTCAAACACTGGCCAGACCCAGTATCTCGTAAGTTGTAAGGTGGAACAGTATCAGTTCTTATCAAGCCATTTGAACTTCATATCTTCATACATTTCATCTTTCTTTTTTTTTTTGTATTACGCCTAGATCACCCTCTCTCAACATATTATCATCAAAATAGGAATATGGTCCAACAGTCTAGTTGAAATAATCTTAATGTTATTAATATACTATCTTCAGTGCCTACCAGGTTACTGGTCAAAAAATAAAGCCAAAACCAAAAAGGGAAGGTAGAGAGAGAGAGAGCATTCATGGTACAATTAAGAGGCAACATAAGAAACAAGCTCAATTAGATGCGCATGTTCATTATACCACGAGCTATTCACCCGGAACCCAAAGAAAGTAGTATCATACCACAAGAGCATCTATTCTGGCTTCAATAACGGTAGACGGAGCATATCTTGCTGCATACCCATACATCAGAGCCAAAGCAGCGTGTATGTCATCAGAATCATCCATCTTAGCTCTATCGGAGAAAAAAGACAGAAATCTGCAGCCAATAGAGCACCATAATGGTCAGAGCAACAGAATTAAAATACAAATATTGAAACTTAACTTTTAGATTTCTAGAGCACAAAAGTAAGAGTTAGCTTGTTCAAGACCAATAATTCATAAATAGATAGTTTCAGCGTAAAGTGCCACATTTTCTGAACAGCCTGGATGAATGCTACTATAATCCTCAACGTACACTCCACATAATCATCAGGGGAATATCTGAAAATGTTTTACATGTGGTTACAAGATTATTTTCATATATAAAAATTTTGTCAATGTCACAATAATATAAAAATTTCGTCACTGTCACGATAATATAAAAATTTCGTCAATGTCACGATATCAAGAAAGACATAATCATCAAAATTAATAAAAGCAAGAAAGCTAGCGTCACCACAATCATTGTACATAGATAAGGGTTTAAAGAAAACTAGAACATGCACCCACACCCACACCCACATGCATATCAAAAGATAAGAGTATAGTTATGCAATGATCCCGGCACACACCTTTGAAAGATACTCTGCCCAACATTATTGAGAATGGCTTTCAGTTTTTCCAAGACAGTGTCCAAGTGGGATGCTGCAACCTGGAAGTAATAAACATAACATTGTTTAGATGTGTCAAACATAGAAGACGAGCAATAGAGTTGCAAAGTGCAGATACCAATCCCATGGCTTTCGCCAACCCAAGCCTATTGGTCGGAAAGGCAATATTTGCTTGTTTGTACATCCAATCAATCTTTTCACAAACATAAGCCCTGTTATCAACTCTCTGAAGAAGCATGCCCAGACACCTGTGTAATAAACAGGAAAAACGAAAGAATTCCAAACTTAATGAGTCCTCCTATTACAGATTCCTAAATGCAAGTTTTGCTACTTCTTATCTTTGGCAGGATTATTTTTTTCTTTTGAGTTTCATATTTCATTATATGAGGAAAAATTGTGTTTTAGTTTGGATTAGAGGGAGCAAAACATGTACCAAGGGAGAGAACCGGAAGAAAATCTCTTCTACTTTCCCCCATATTCTCTTTCACTTCTCTCTTTTTCCCGTTCTTGTACATCTTTTACCTCACCTACCAAATGTAACTGGGTAACACAGGACAATGTGGTGCTGAAAATTACAGATTTTGTAGTGTTTTCTCTTTTCTGGCATTGTACTCTAGGAAAACAAACTACTAGAATAATCAACTAAGTGGGTAGACTTCACTCGGTAAATTCGAAAACATTTCGATTCATGGTCTCAAGAGAAAAGATTTAGGCATAAAGAGTCCACTTCTCAGAATAGAAGATTTAGGCATTTTTGTCGATTGCTAGGAAGAGAAACCCTAGGTATCTAGTGAACTCCAAGAAGAATTATAGTTTCTGTAAAATCCTGGCTTTTTATTTACAATAATCATGTGGTCCAAAAAGTACTCAAAATCTTAATTTGAATCCTCAATAGTTATTTAGGCTACCCAAAGTAAATCATGGCTCGAATATACAATCATGCAAATCTTGCATAAATTTTTTATTTTACAAACATTAAGGGACAATTAAGTATTAAGTAACATCTGATGTACGGCACGGTTTTCTCATAATGGGTTATTTTTCCTTACAAAAGGGACAACGCCACGATGATCCTCATATTCAAATTAGCTTATGTTCAATTTTTGGGATTTTCCATTAGACTGGAAATTAGACACATTCAGACATAATTTGCAACAATCAGAGATGCATGATGCCACGTGTCGCGATGAGATGCCAGCAGAATCACAGGTGTAATTCCTCACCTGTTTCACCCCATTTCCACCGTGTGTGTCCACACACACACACACAGATACATAAGTATAATTACACTACACAAAAAAAAAAAAAATAAAAAAAAAAAGGCAAAAACATTAAGAACTAATCAAGTAGTCCAGTTTTTTACAAATTTCCGGGGTTAAATATGTTATAACTTCAAAGTATTGGACCAAAATGTAATTTTACACATAAATACATAAAAATGAATGTTAAAACCCTAACCTCTTAGCGTAGCATAAGCATCTCTTTAGATGACAACATGGAACACTGACGACAATGACCAGCAGCCATAGAACGACCCCTAGATCTCCTTGGCCGTCCTTAAGGTGCAGGTCCAATCTATCTAGCTAGGGCGACACCCACCCCCTTTGATGCCGACGACCTCTCTCTCATGTTGCTCCTGTTGCAAAGATGAAATCTATTCGTCTTTTGTTTCTGTTGCTGCTACGCACCAATGGCCCTTCTTTCTGTTGGATGTTAAAAATGCTTTCCTCAGTGGTTATTTGTCTGAGGAGGGGTTTATATGTGTCCTCCAGGGCTCTCTCATGCCGCCGGTCCTGTTTCCATATCCGCCGTGCTCTTTATGGCCTCAAGCAGTCTCCTCGCGCTTGGTATTCTCGTGTTCATGATGCGGCCCTCCAGATTGAATTTCAACCTAGCACTCATGAGTCTGCTCTCTTTACTCGCCGCACTCCTCATGGTTTGGTTCTTCTATTGCTCTATGCAGATGATATGATCACCAATTCCGACTCTGCGGCTATTGATGAAGTGAAGCATCATCTGTTTCACGAATTTGAAATGAAAGACTTGGGTCCTCTCCAGTATTTTCTTGGCATTCAGGTTGCCTCCTCTCCTAAAGGTTATCTCTTGACTCAAATTAAGTATGTATCCAACATTCTTCATCGCACTCAACTTACAGATAACAAACCAGTTGATACTCCCATTGAGTTAGATGCCAAGCTCTCTGCATCCTATGGTGCTCCTCTTGCTGATCCTACCATGTATCGTGAGCTTCTTGGTTGTCTCATTTAGCTCATCGTTACTAGGATGGACATTGCCTATGCTATGCATATTGTTAGTCAGTTTGTGTGTGCCCCCCGGTCTACTCATTTGGTTGCCTTGCTTCATATGATTGTATCCTCTGTTATGTTTGTTGCACCATGTTTCAGTGTTAACTTCTCTCTTCTTCTACTTCAGCTTTGACTCTTCGGACCTACGCCGATGCTGATTGGGCAGGTGTCATCTCTAATCGCAAGTCCACCTCTGAATCTATGTTTTTCTGGGTGATTCTCTTACCTCGTGGAAAAGCAAGAAGCAATCGGTTATTGCTCTTTCTAATACAGAGGCTGAGTATCAGGCCATGGCTCATGCTACCTCTTAAGTTGTTTGGCTCCGCTTGCTATTATCGGATATGGATCTCACTCTCCTCTCCCACCTCTCTATTGTGTGACAATAAAAGTGACATTCAGATTGCTCATAATTCAAGCTTTCATGAACACACGAACCATGTTGAAATTGACTGTCACTTTGTTCGCCACCATCTACAGTCCGGCACTATCTCTCTACCATTCATCTCTTCCTCTCTTCAATTGGCTGATTTCTTCACCAAGATGCGCACCACCGCTCGTTTTCCTTTCCTCCTTGCCAAACTCTCGATGCTCTCCGGGCTCGCATCATGAGTTTGAGGGGAGGGTGTGAAAGTATAGGGACTCATTATGTAATTTATCTTTTATATTAGGGTTCCTTTTGTAATCTTCTTTTATGTTAAGGGTAGTTTAGTCTTTTGTTATTAGGGCTTCTACTTATTCTTCTTCTCTCATTTGTAATTGGAGTATTCGATATTATGCAAATACCTTTCTCTCTCACTCCCCCTTTTGCAAGTCTCAAAAGCATCCATACTCTCAAGATTTTAGTTTGTTCTCTCTCCTAGAAAACACTTGGGAAAATTGATTTGGATATTCATTATTCGCCATTCTCGAACATAGGTGCATCATATTTCAGACAGAGCGTTAAAATCATTAGTTGCTAGGGTATCGGCGTTTTCTGGTAACAAAGGTTTTAACTTCAGTTTCCTCTCAGCTATTGGTGCTGGGTTCAGTCTCATTTCATAAATAACTATTCAGTCCACTAGGCTAACGTCAAATACAGGTTTAGAAAGGGGGCCGGAGCTTGAAGAGTCAAGCAAGCTGCACTAACCTATTATGTTTTCCAGCAGCAACGGATGAAACAAAGAAGAAGAATGCATCCAGGGTTTAATAATGGAGCTGGGCTTCTTTAGTAAATAGAAGGGATGGGTTTGCATTTTGATGCAATGAAGATTTTAAGAAATAGTATATTATGTTTTACTTATTTTTTTAGGAAGTCTTGAATAGATATTCTAGAGTATTTCGTTTCCTAGTTTAGTTTATTTAGCTTCCTTTTAATTTTTGCTTAGTCAAGAAGTAATTAGTTTCTAAGTTTCTAGTTTCCTTTTTTCTTTATTTCCTAGTATGAAAGGTTTCTTCTGCAATAAATTAAGTTGTAAGACTTGGGGCAATTCGGTTGAGCTGAAATAAAGAAGAAAACAGAGAGCTTTTCTATATATTGTGAGTTGTGAGATTGTTCTTGTGTTTGTCTTGCATCACATTAGGGCTCCTTGGGCTTCTTTGTTCAATAGAAAAAGTGATGGTTTATCCAGGCTTCTTATTCAAATTACACTACAAATTGGGGCCTACTATATTGTATAGAGTTCATCTATCTATTATGAAATTGAGCTATTTATTGGGATTGGGCCACGTTTCCTTTTACAAACAGTAAGGGAACAAGTCTATTTTTTATTTTATTTTTTGGCACATGAAAATCAAGTGTTTTTTTTTTACATACTCCATCTGCCCCAAAAAGTTGGGCCTCTTTTAAAATCCAAGTTTTTATTGAGACATAATGATTACATGTACAAATTTCTTACTTTCCAAAATTGCCCTTGCGATTATTTTACTACTTGGTCATGAGCTTTGCTTGGGTGCCATAAAAGGGGTGTAGGGGGAAATGTATGAAATTTAGGACATTGAACTCTGTAAAGGAACATGAATTAATGGACAGCCAAATATGGAATAAGGAAATAACTTTATGGCACGGAGGGAGTATACAAGTACAAAAAAAAAATGGAAAATTACGTGGCGATCTCCGTATCCGTATCCAAATTAGGATACATATCCACATATACGATTCAGATACCCGGTCCGTGTAGCACACAGATCCTACCCATCCCTACCTCCCGCACCAACCAAAGGGAAAAAAGGAAAGAGATGAACAAGTATCAGCTTCATCAAGCACAAAAAGTCATAGATTGTCCTCAAAAAGTCATAGATTGTCCTCTTAAGAAGTCCTTTTCCTATCCTCGTGCATCACGAGACTTGATCATCTGACCCCTATGGCAATCTCAAACCAACAATTGTTAAGAAAATGAACAAATAGTTCATCAATTTCTTTCACCCCATTGTTATCTTAATTATGGAATCAGCAGTGTGCATATTTTTAATCCCTTCATTTCCAATTTCTCTCTCACTTCGTAACTCTTCTCCCAACTCCCAAGTCCACTATTTTAATTGAAACTATGCTTCTGGGCACAATCCAAAAGTAAACCCCTAATCATTAGAATACAGCATAATGTGTAGATCTATGAAGCATGACACTCCAAATAGGTCCCCGTGTCCGTGTTGGGACTCGTATGGGACACGCCAGGTGTCAATGTCCCTTAAATATGCTTAGTGTTTTAATTTTTTCACGAGTAAACATGATACTCCCTCCGTCCCATAAAGTTGGTCCCGTACGAAACTACATGCAATTTTTCAACTTAAAAATAATGTACCTACTAAAATAATTTTTTGCACCGTTCAAAAGATCTCATCGAAAACTATCAAACAAGATCCATATTGCACAAAAAAATATTTTGGTAAGTACTAAGTACATTATTTTTAAACTTGAAAATTGCACGTAATTTCATAGGGAACTAACTCGGGATGGAGGGAGTATTACTTAAATATTTGGGTTTTAGTGAAATAGATATATATGAGCTACCCTTTAACACATCCAAAACCTGGCTGAAGCCAAAATAGAGGAAAGAGAAAGCAATACAACACCTCTCTCTTACCTATTGTTGATGAGTGTATATATACCAAGGTGTTCCGTATCCTGTTGGTTAGGAATCTTCCCCTTAACCATCAGGTTATAGGTTCAAACCTCGGTAGGCAAGATTCTAAAAAAAGAGTGTATATATATTGTCATGACCCCCGCCATGTCTCTGCCTGTGTCCATATCCGTGTCTATGCTAGATAGGCGTAGATCAATGGCAAACACTAGAAAACAATGTAATACACCAACAATGTAGCATGCATGCTAAAACACAGGACGCGTCTAAGCAACGTGATCTTCCCTATTTCCTATAAACTCATTATAAAAAGCTTTCCTTTCTGTTCTTCCTTAACCCAATTGTTATAACTAAAGAGAAGTTAAGAAAGCAAAAGAAAAAACAGTGAGCGCCAACAATTCAGCATGCATGCTAAAACCATTGGACACCATCAAAGAACCATCTGAATTCTCCAAGCATTCACATAGTTGATGTGAAAAAGAATAAATTATGTTTCGACCTTCTTATCTGATATCATAATCAAAGAGAAGTTAAGCAAGGAAAAGTACTTCAATGCATAATTACCTGTGAAGAAGCGCCATATGCTCATCATCAGGCTTATAAAGTTCATATTGTTTTGCAAAAGCATTTCCCAACGAAATCACCCAGTCAGTATCTTGAATAACATCCAAAGATTCTGCAAGAAACTGCCCCCAAGAAATAAAGAATTAATAGCATGACGTGGTATTTAAGATGGCCAGCATTTAGTAAATCAGCTTTATTACCAGACAATAACATATTGCAAAGAGAAAGATGCACATCCGGCAAGAGGAAAAAGAAAACACAACCGCAAGTCAGGACACTCCTTTACCAAGAACATCACAAGATATAGCTACACGGTATAAGAGGCTAGGAGACAAACAAAGCAAGAAATAATCTGGTTACTATACAACGCCCCTGTCTCCGTATATAGTATTCTCCACTTTGGCAAGCTGTGCATGGCTTTAAAACTCATATCCAATAAAGGTTCAAAGTTCACACATATGGGGCAATTCATAAACATCATCAAGTGATACAGAACAAAGCATATGGACTTGCTACCCTGACCTCACCTCATCGATCTAACCCCGAGATGTGTAGGCGTTCTAAATGAGATTATTTTCAGTATTATTGTAATTAATTATGTTTTCATTATTTGAATGATGTTCACATCGCTTTTCTGCACCTTTTGGTTTACCATGATCAACTCCAGTAGTGACCCTTGTCTTCGTATGGTATCTCATGTTTTCAATTTGTCCAGCCTCTGCTACCATTTGTAATCCTTTGACCACATGTCAACAATATTCTCCCCTTTAAAACTTCACAAATACTCCCAAAAGATTCCAGACCCTATGAATGAAGTCACATGAAGGCATCAAATCTAGAAACTTTGTAGTGTGAGCTCTGGACGGTTCAATGCATGTTAAATTAAGGGTGTCTCTGGGCCAATGTAAATAATGTATGGCTAAGACGTGAGGATCGATCAATTCAAATGGCGTCAGAGCTAGAACCAGGCAAACATGTGGCTAACCAAAGAAGAGTTCGACCCACTGTTTTATTTCTGTCCTAGTTAATCCTGATTCAACATTAAAAGTATATTGATTTTTCTCAAAATAACTGAATACCTTTTTTTTGTAAATACAACATATTTGATTCCATCCATGGTACATTGCTCCTTTATTATTTTTTTATTAGAATTTACATAGAATAATAGGCTTCCATAGGTTCTAGATTTTGTCTATTATATTATATTTACATTTATTTCTATATAGTGATTTTGATTCTGCTCACTAATCGTCAACCACATTCCAATTCATTTCAAACATTGTACTTCAAATATAATAGCGCTACAGTAAATGGAATGTCGTGATGGATAGAATCTTGCAAATAGGTTGTTCGGTTCGAGTACAGCATGAGTTCTATTCTCTATTAAATATACATGGGACTTCATCATTCTCTTACAAATCTTAAACCTTTCATTCACAGCTTGATTTAACTATTTTCCACTTTCTTTTCCTGTAACCTATGAAGCACCGACACCTCTAAGGGTCACCGTATTGTAGTATCGGGACATGGGGACATGGCGGGAAACATGTCCAGACACGCCACGTGGGGGGTGGTGCACGGTTTAATTAAATTTTGGAGGGGGACGGGGGGGACAAGGTGGGGTCAATTCGAAATTTTTTTAAACTTTCGGGGGTAAATTTATAATTAATCAAAACTTTCGGTAAAAAAGTACACCTCCTCCACCCCAATCAGTCGACAAAGTCAATCAACAGAGCTTGGAACCCTAAGTCGATCACTCTGCTAGAAGCTCAGTCTGACAAAGTCGATCAGCTCTCTCTTTCTACCCCCTGTGAAGTTACTGGCTGATGAGGATTACTTTTGAAATTATAGCTAGTTTTTGCAACAGCAAGAGAATTAGATCTTAGTCTATCCACCCCTTGTGCTTGTGATTTTGAATGTATGAAAAACATGTGATGACAATTATAAAAACTAATCAAAGATTTAAGATTCCTACACACTCGATTCTAAAACTACCATCTATTGAGAACTATGGGTGTTTGTTTTCAATTGGATTGTACTGAGCTTGTTAGAGTTTGTCCCACATTGGTTAATTATAACCTCCGAGTCTAGTATATGAGCCTGGGTAGCCTCTCCACTCATTGCCAATTGGTTTTGAGTTTGATGCTTTAACATGGTATCAGAGCTAGGCCTTGGAGGATTTTGGACAAGACTCTCTTGGTTATTGCCCCGTTGTTTGTGCCATAAGTGCACCTTGTTTCGTTGTGATCCCAATGTTGTGGATCCATTGTTTAACTGTCTTGTTGTTAGAGTTTGTCCCACATTGGTTAATTATAACCTCCGAGTCTAGTATATGAGCCTGGGTAGCCTCTCCACTCATTGCCAATTGGTTTTGAGTTTGATGCTTTAACAGAGCTTATGGATGTCTTGTTTTGTTTCAAGAACTTATGTTTAAACTTATGGATGTCTTGTTTTGTATGCATTTTCTAAAAAAATAAATAAATATGATATAATATATATATATATAAGTAAATTAATATACACGTGGCGTGTCCCCCGCCGTGTTTGTATCCCCATTTTTTTAAAATTCCAATGTCCCCGTGTCTGTGTCTGTGTCCGTGTCCGTATCCATGCATCATAACTTGTAACCACCTATCTTTTCACCCCTTCAAATTCCCTGAAGAAAGTACTCTTTTTCATCCTCCGAACTTTTCGAAAGCAGTCAAATTACTTAAAGACATGATCATTTTATCCAGATTAAAACATTGGATTCGACGACAAATCAAATGAGACCACAGATTCCACACCAAGACAAAAAGGATGCCCAATACAAGACTATACAAAACTTGGATATTCATCATCCTACAAGTTCGAAGAGTACATGAAAAAAATAGTCAAACATGAAATACAAACAATTGGAATTCAAATAAAAAACACATAGATTACATATGTAACTTAATTGTTTGTCAATAAGATTCGGACAGATGCAGATATTTTGCACTAGACAAATCTTTTTTTCTTTTTTCACTTGTACACCCACCACTCATCTATAGAAAACAATAAGTTTTCCGCCAACACAAAAAACACCAATATCTATTTTGTTCATTGCCTCTTCACTATTGCCTTAGAGTCGGTAAATCAGTGCACACATCTTTCCAAACACGCTCCACCCAAGGCTTTTTGTATATAAAGGGTAAGGAAAGTATTTGTGATTTTATGAGCTCATTGAAACAACAGTTTAATAAGTGTTATGGATCTTGTAAACAATATTCACTGTGTTCACTTCACATTTCCAAAAAAAAATTCAAAAAGTTATTCCTTTGAAAGGATTCAATTATAACCATGTGTTTTAACAAGGTAAAATCAATAAATGACAAGTGTTGGAGTCCACTAAAGGATTTTCCACCACATAAACAAAAAACACAGCTAAGAAGAAGAACATGCATAGTGAACTACTCATTGGGAAAGATTAATATACTTACATTGATTATCATGTCATCCCAAGTTTCTTGATATGAAGGATCCTGCTTTAGGTCTTCAGTGTCACTCACATAAGCTTTCATTTTTGGAATCTAGAGCTTACGAAGCAAGGAAGGAAATTAGAATCAAAGGCATAACCACTTGAAAAGATCTACCTTAACCCGATTTCTTTCTGACAAGAACCATCTATTGATACTACAAACTATAATATTAACCCAAGAGCAAACTTCCGTAAATAACATCAAGCATAGAACATTCATGGATTCCTGTCATAGTACATTCAAATATTTACTATATATTCGGAAAGTAGAACACAAAATCACATAAGTTATCATATTGGTACAATCCGCGCAGTGGCCCTCTCCAGATACTGAAACAATGCCAACCCATCGGGGTCATAGATTTTGAAAATACACAAGTGAAATAGTGAATTCATTTTCTTTCTAAAATGAATTAATGAGGAACTAATTTCTTTATGTCACCTCTTATTCTGTTCCAGCAATTAGCTTCCAGGGTACAACTTGTAACGCCTCAGTGGCCAACGAAACCCAAAAAATGTGTTAATTTTCGAAGTTTGACCCCTCGAGAACCGATGCAACGGCCAATGAAACAATAAATTATTCCATTTATGGAAGCGTTTTGATGTAATCAATTACCCTTGTCTCTAACCCTTTTCTCTCTATCTACAAATTACTATATTTCGCAATTGGACCCTTTGGTCATATCATCACCGCTAAATCTTGCATATAAAATATAATTGCTAGGGACGGGTACTTCATAGCTACTACTTATCTACGTGTTTAGTCCATATATTTGGCATAAAAAAAATCTATTGGGATATCATTTCTCACACATGTTTATATACATAAATATATACCCGCTCCCTTTGCAACTATAGAACAGATGTACAATACATATAAATTTATTCATTAAATATTACCTCGCCGCTCCCAACCTAGGGAGCTTCTACATACCCCAGCTCCCTTGCCCCACACCCGCTCTGTGCAACTAAATCTCATTCAAATTGCAAAACAAAAGCCAAGACTAATAGATAGAGCCAGTCCATGATAGTTTACCTCATCTTGCCAAAACAGGTTGATATTTTTTGGGAAAAGAGGTGCAAGGTAGCACAAAACCTGCAGATATAAATGAAAAACAATCAAGTGGTTTTACATTCCACTCATCAATCCAATACAGAGGAAATCAGCAGCAGAGTTATAATTATCAACAGAGTAATAATTAAGAAAAGAGTCCCAAGCCCCATTGAAGAAATATTTCCAATAGAGATAGATTTTGGGAAGGCTCTTTAGGGAGGATTATTAACTGGTATAACAATCCCAGTTTGATCATCATATGGGACAAGTTCATGCATTTGAAAGGGTTCTCCAAGCATGAAAAATAAGTTGCACAGAATGGTCAGAAGAATTAGGTTTTGGCATGAGCATTGATACGCAGTTGGCCTTAAGATAGTTTTTGATGCATTCCGGAGTGCAGTCACCAAGAGGCACTAGTTGTCTGTTGTCAGCTAATGGCCTTGTTCATTTAGTAGTTTTAGTTTAGTTTAGTTTTGGAGATAGGGGTAATAATTGGAGAGGAGTAATGAGTGGAGAAGAGAGAGAGAGAGAGAGAGAGAGAGAGAGAGAGAGAGAGATGCGAGTAATAATTAGATATAGGGGTAATAATTGGAGAGAAAAAAAAGGTAATGATTACAAAACAAAACTAAAACTAAACTAAACTATGAAACAAACAGAGCCATTAACTTTTCAAGAAACCAACTCATTATATGCGTAGGATTCCTGCCAACAATAGCCAATTCGAGGTACAGTCTTCCCATAAGATTGTTGATACTATACAAGAACATTGATAATTTGTTGAGTGAGGATTATCCGAACCTCGTTTTCCTGCAGCTCACTTTATGTTACACCGTCCAGGTGTCTATATCTTTCACGTACATCGTTTTATCATGCCTCACCATGGCATGGAGGGAGGATGAGTAACAAGGTGAGGCCAGTATGGCAAGAAGCCCCTCTGATTTGGTCTAGTTTATATAAAAACTCCAAAGAAAGAGGGAAGACACGTCGCCAATCATTACAATTTTGTCCAGAGTACTTCCTTCATCTTATTTATTTTTGGTGGATTGGGAGATCATCACTTTGAAAAAGTTTTCATTTACTTTGTTGGGGAGATACGAGGGTTATTGCTATCAGCTTACATCTCTTTTCTTGTAAATCTTGCTTATTAATTGCACAATGTACCATGGTTCGAGTTTTAAGCATTTGGCAGCCACGCTCAGTTACTATAATAAAACTTTGCAAAAGGAATGAACCTCTGATTTGAATATCAAGGGTGAGAACGATTGTAAACCTCCCTTAGTGAAATTAATTCAAATGCAGCACTAGTGATAACCTAGTTTAAAAAGGAAGAGATACTTCTCTAGGTTTTGAGATATCAATCTTCACTACTAAAGGATAAGGCACTTACAGTCAAAATCTGAGCAGCCTGCTGCTCCCGAGCAAGAGGATCATGCAGGAGCACCACCAACCGGGCAAAAAGTTCCTGAAAGTAATGAAAACACAGTAATGTTGGCATTTCCTACGTAGATTCCACAATTGATTTTTTGGGATATCAAGTACACCAGAAGAACTTAACCTCAGGATTTGGAATATCAGCTCTAGCTTTACACTCAGTAAGCATTGTACTACTATAAGAAGGTCTCTGTCTACACAGCTCAGATATGCATCTGCAAACCTGCAATAGCAGCAAGCCATTTGTACTCTTGTGCCAAAAAACATTGGAACAATGCAAAGCCCATTGCAACAAACAGACACAGAAAAATGATGCATGAAAAGTCCTACCGTGGCAACTGCATCAGTGTAGGCCTGTGGAATAATCATCTTCAATAGAAAAGGCCAGAGGACATGCTGCAAAATCAAACGTACGATGGAGATTACCCAAAGTTTGACATTCTGAATACGACAACATTAAGACTGTATAGGAAAATAAAAGCAATATCACCAAGAAATTGAAGTATGAACATGAATAAGCAGAAAGAACAGTTGCTCGAATGGTTATAGAGGGAATATCTTGTGTACCTCCATTTCAGGAACAGTAATTGTCACTAAAAGTAGACCTTTTTCACAAATTTCCCGTAGCTCTATTGGACAAACCACCCCAATCTTCACCTGAGATTCAAAGTAATTCTTAACAACTAAGTGAATCAGAAATGACTATTTTCACATAAAGATCATGATACTCAAAGGGATCAAACTCAAGGACTTTGTTTCAGATCACTAACTGGAAACAAAATACTTTGTAGATCCATATTCCAAGGTAACATGTCAAAAATTCATCATGCCAAAACTCATGAAATAAACTTCAACGAGTCAACAGCATACAAAAAACAATATGATAAGTTGTAGGTGTTATGTGTAAATAGTTAGGAGTTAAGGGGCCTTAGTGTATTTACTCTTTTTTCCTTTTGTATATATGTTACGTATTGTAATGGAACCCTATCTTTTACTGCTGAATACAATTCTCCCAGCTTTCATGGTATCAGAGCAAAGATCTTCCTATCACTCGCTGTGTTCTCTTTTTATCAGTCAATAGATTCACGTTAATTGAGTCTAGAGCCCAATCTTTAAATTGCTCCGTAACATTTTTTCCTACCCATTGTGTTTTTCAGGAACTGGATACAGGGAAGGTGATTGGCAGTGGTAAAGCACATGGTGGCCTCTACTTTTTGGAATTTGCACCACACCCATCTCATTCACCCCGATCACGTGGTCTAGCTCTACAAGCAGATTCTGGTTCAGCTCTCTCTATGTTACATCAATCGCACCGTCGGTTAGGTCATCCTTCTTTTGGGATTTTGGAGAAACTTTTTCCTAATTTAATTAAACATTGTTCTCGAGTCAATTTTTTTGTGAAGCCTGTGAGCTTGGTAAACATAAATGTTCCTTTTATGCTCCTATTAATAGAAGGAGTGACTCTCCGTTTATGGTTATCCATTCCTGATGTGGTGGGTTCCTTCACATGTTACTTCTTTAAAAGGTCATCGGTGGTTTGTCACTTTTACTGACTGCTATTCTCGTGTCAGTTGGGTATATTTACTTACATCAAAAAATGAAGTTTTTTCTTGTTTTAAATCTTTTCATGCGATGATACGCACTCAATTTGATATGCATATCAAAATTCTCCGTAGTGACAATAGTACTGAGTATATAGATAAGAGTTTTCAGGCTTTTTTGGATGAAAATGGCATTCTTTTTCAGACGACTTGTGTTGACACTCCACAACAAAATGGAATTGATGAACGTAAAAATCGTCATCTAGCTGAGGTAGCTCGCTCTCTGTTATTCACCAT
Organism: Vaccinium myrtillus; assembly: GCA_016920895.1. Lineage (NCBI taxonomy): Eukaryota > Viridiplantae > Streptophyta > Magnoliopsida > Ericales > Ericaceae > Vaccinium > Vaccinium myrtillus. The sequence continues at coordinate 12,034,807 of CM029280.1, forward strand.
GAATGTTCCTAAATATTTGTGGGGAGAAGCCATTTTGACTGCCACTTATCTTATTAACCGCATGCCATCCAGTATTCTTAACTTTAAAACTCCCCTTGAGTATCTTCCTAGCAGTTTTCGGGCCATAACTCTTCCCCCACGTGTTTTTGGTTGTGTGTGTTTTGTTCATGCTCCTCATCCCTCTGGTGGCAAGTTAGGTCCTAAAGCGCATAAATGTGTTTTTATTGGGTACTCTCCTACCCAGAAGGGCTATAAATGTTCTGATCCTCATTCTAGGAAATTTTTTGTCTCTATGGATGTCTCTTTTTGGGAAACAGAGTCTTTTTTTTCTCCCTCTACTCCATCTCTTCAGGGAGAGCATAGGCAGGAGGAAGAGATGTTTTATGGTGAGAGGGAGACACTATTTTATAATAATCATGGTAAGGGGGAGAATGAAAAGTCTAGAGAGGAACCAATATCTGTCGAACGAGCTACACATGACATTGGTGGTGATGAGGGAAAAGGTATACAGCGACTGCAAGGGTCTAACTTAAAGACCTACACTAGCAGGAAAAAAGGAAAGTCCTCCTGTGTAATACCACCTTGTCAATCATAATTGCTTGCTCCAGTTCCGGACTTCTCAGCTGACTCATCTGGTAATGGCTCTTCTCCCACTGAACCTCCTCTTGTTAATTCTAATGAACCTCCTATTGTTAATTTTGATAATCTTCCTATTGCTCTTCGGAAAGGTGTTAGATCATGTACTCAGCATCCCATCTCCCAGTTTGTCTCTTATGATCGTTTATTTCTTTCGTACTATGTCTTTGTTCCGTCTCTTTCTTCTATATCTATTCCACATAATTGGCAGGATGCACTCATAATACCTAAGTGGAAAAAAGCTATGGTAGAGAGATGACGGCTTTGAAAAAGAATGGCACTTGGGAGAGTATCTCTTCCAGGAGGGAAGAAACCAGTGGGATGCAAATGTGTTTTCACTGTTAAACAGAATGCGGATGGTACAGTTGAGCGATACAAGGCAAGACTTGTTGCCAAGGGTTTCACTCAAACCTATGGTATTGACTACGAGGAGACGTTTACCCCCGTAGCAAAGATGAACTCTGTGCGAGCTCTACTCTCTTGTGCTGCCAATTTGAATTGGCCTCTTCACCAGTTTGATGTCAAGAATGCATTTCTCCATGGTGAGTTAGAGGAGGAGGTGTACATGGCTATCCCACCAGGTTTTTCTTCATCTCAGACTAAGGGAAAGGTGTGTAGATTGAAAAAGGCTCTTTATGGGTTGAAGCAGTCACCTAGAGCGTGGTTTGGAAGATTTTCAAAGGCTATGTCGAGGTTTGGTTACCGACAGAGCCATGCAGATCATACTATGTTCATAAAGGGAGGTACTAGTAAGATTGTTGTCCTTATTGTTTATGTTGATGATATAATAATGACAGGCAATGATGTGGAAGAGATTCTTAATCTTAAGTCTAGTCTGGCTCAAGAATTCAAGATTAAGGATTTGGGTTCACTAAGATACTTCCTTGGTATGGAAGTGGCAAGGTCTGATAGAGGTATTTTTATCTCCCAACGGAAGTATATTCTTGATCTTTTGGAAGAAACAAGTATTTTGGGTTGCAGACCTGCAGATTTTCCTATCAAGGGAAATCATCACCTTAGTGCTGATATGGGGGAGCGCACTGACAAGGAGAGATATCAGCGGCTTGTGGGTCGACTGATATACTTAGCTCACACTCGATCGGATGTTAGTGTTATGCAGTGGGCGTGGTTAGTCAGTTTATGCATGATCCTCGTACTTCACATCTAGATGCAACGTATCATATCTTGAGGTATCTCAAATCAGCTCCAGGGAAAGGAATTTTGTTCTCTAATCATGGTCATCTTCGGTTGGAGGCATTTACTGATGCTAATTGGGTTGGTTCTCTGGATGATAGGCGCTCTACTTCTGGCTATTGTACTCTTCTTGGGGGAAATTTGGTTACTTGGCGAAGTAAGAAGCAATCAGTGGTCACCAGGTCTAGCGCAGAAGCTTAATATAGAGCTATGGCTCATGGCGGTTTGTGAGCTTCTGTGGCTCCAAACCTTGTTACGTGATCTTGGAATTTCTAATAGTGGTCTTATGAAACTCTACTGCGATAACAAAGTTGCTATAAACATCGCTCATAATCTTGTACAACATGACAGAACGAAGCATATAGACATTGACAGGCACTTCATCAAGGAAAAGCTGAGCGCGGGTTCAATATGTATGCCATTTGTGAGATCTGAAGACCAATTAGCCGACATTTTCACGAAAGGGCTTAGCAACAAGAGTTTCCATCCCATTGTGTTCAAGTTGAGCTTGATAGATATCTCGCACCAACTTGAGGGGGAGTGTTAAGTTGTAGGTGTTATGTGTAAATAGTTAGGAGTTAAGGGGCCTAAGTGTATTTACTTCTTTTTTTCCCTTTTGTATGTTACATATTGTAATGGAACCCTATCTTTTACGGCAGAATACAATTCTCTCAGCTTTCACAATAGTTAACTAAAGATTCCATTTTCAAAGTGTTGTTAACCTCATATCTCCTGTAAGGGAGAACATAATATGTGCCGGCTGGCCTAGAGGCTTCCTTTGAGCTTTCCAGATCATTTCTATCCGTATCTGATAGAGCACAGTGGCGCACAAGATATTCAACAAACAACTCCCCGAATGGACCGACCAAGTAACAATGCGAAGCCATGACAACAATCAACTGCCACAAAAGAAAACATATTAGAAATTAATGGCCATGCCACTACATAAGCAACGATTTATCAATTCATAACACACCTCTGAAAGAGCTTTACGGACAGCCAAATTTTGCTCATCTAGCAACAACCTTACAGTTTCAACAAGTGAAGGCCTTTTACTATGCCAAGCTTCAGACAACCTCCAGACGGCAAAGAAAGTTAGGTGATATAGGACATCTAAGTAGATGAATAGCAAACAAATGGAGAGAGGACAGAAACCTGGGAAGTAGATGCTTTAAGACACAAAGTGCGCCAAAAGTCAAAGGTTCCTCTTTCAACCTGCATTTCTGGTAGTGATGAAGTGCTCAGATCCATGAAGGGGGAGATGGAGGCAAAAAAATAACATTACAGTATACAAGAATTTAATATGAAAGCTAATGGTACACCAAGAGTGTGTTTTCTGTCCTTTCTGTTTCTATTCCAGGGATATGCATGGAAGAAGGAAATAACAAGAATCAATTAAAGATAATAAACCAAGCAAAGTATTGAGCCTTGAAAATTCTAACGCTCAGAGATAATACCCACATTCAGAAGGAACACAAACAAATCCTCTGGGTATACCAAGCCAACTGTCAGAAAGCAATGTTGAAGTTCATTGTACGTCTGCCACATGCAAGAACAAGAGAAAGCAAAACAAATTTGTAAGAAGAAATACAAGAACATCCATCCAACGAAACATAAAGCACTACTAGTACGTCTAGGAAGATAAAGTACGTCTAGGAAGATAAAGGGCAAGAAACAACGTTGTCCCTCTAAGACGGTAAACAAGAAACAAAATAATAAGGAAACAACTGGGCACAGCAGAAATATCTAACTTTAGAGCATCTATAGTTAACAAGAATATGTAAGAAACAGAAAACGTAAACCAAAACCGGAAGAAAAAATTGAGGTCAGCCAAGCCTTATAGAAACGTCATTTTTGGCAGAAAGTGTGCACAAAACACCCAGAAAATCTCGATCAAAATTCAGAAGGAAAAAAGATTGAGGCAACTCCTGATGCTGCAAAAAAAGCCAACTACACAGTGGACTAAATCAACCAACACCTAATTTAGATCAGCAACTAAGCCCGTAAAGGGGGGAGAAGTAATAATTTATTCTCCAAACAATTGATGACACTTTAAGGAAATACATAAAGCCATAGGCCCATAGATATCATCCAGTACTCTCAAATGATCTAGAGTCAGGATAGCTGAAAAACACGCAATGTATCAGGTTACGAGGCACATATTCAATAGCCTCTATCACTTATTGACCATAATAATAACAATACAAGTTCACAAAAAGGCGACTCAAAAGACTTCCTCATAATTCCCAAGCTACTGATTACTGGAATTATATCCAATCCATTCCAAACTAAATCTCTATCCAATTCCAAAATTTAATCTGCTTTTGTCTAATAGACAAGAATCTACAGAAAATCCCACCCTATCACTTTCATAAAAAGGATAAAGCATACAGACAAGACACACAAACTCAGAAGTGGAAAAAAAGAAATAAAACGGAAAATGTGAAACTACAGGCAGAAGCAAATGGAACAAAACTATTCACAAGTATTCTGAGAAACTACAATTAAAACAATACAATAAAACATTTGTAACAAAGAAATTGGACAGCAAGTAAATAACCAAATCAAAATAAAAGAAAGAACATTAGCATTATTAATGAATGAGTTAACGCACCTTCAGTCCCACAGAGAAATCTGAACTATCTTGGCTGTCGTTATTGATGCAAACCACTGGAAGAAGGGTCGACAAAACAACTGTCAGGTCCTGTGACATATAGAACAAAGTAGCCATCACAAAAAAAAGAAATATGAACCATAAAAAGGATATACATCATTCAGTTTTTCTTCGTTTGTGAGGGGGAACAAAGCTGCAGACTAAAGACAAGAAATACAAGTTTCGAGAAGGGCACAAACTTCTATTTACTGACGGAACAATAAGAACGATGCTAGTTGCTATACATCAGCAAATTAAGGGGGTAAGGCTTAACAAATCTAATCTTGAAAATACACTCGGTAGATAGAAGGCGGAACAAACAAGCTCACCTCAAAGTCAAGCAAAGGAGGACCACTTTCTGAGAGTAAAGAGGCATTTAGGAGATTGTGGAGACTACATGTTGCCACAAACGCAATACCAAGATCTCTTTTATACCTGGTCAACAGAAAAGTTAAGGGAAAATCGAAATAAGTACACACTCCGTAATATCACTATTTTAACAAACTACACCATTGGCACATCGAATTTCAAACATTTAGCTTAATAATCTTGTTCTCAGTCTAGCTTACAGTTCCAAAATAGTGGGTATTAATCTTGGTAAAGCCGACTTCAGTTGTGTTCGTGTTATTAGACCAACCATCTGACCCAATGCCTCAACAGTTGATATGCGTACCTATTCCACACAAAGAGTTAAAATGTGAAACCAGTAATTCAATACGTTAAAGTAAAATAATTAGTAACATTAGATTGCTATAAATTTTACGGTACAAATATTATGGACTCAAAGTTTACTTTAGACCTGATCCCAAAAAAAAAGTTTACTTTAGACAAACCTAAGAAATTATGAAGCATGTTTCTTCTTTTTTTGATAATCATTTTCAAGTATGTTACCTCTTGCCTTCATGAAAGAGAGAAGTTTATCCTTTTCCCATATTTTAGACGCCGAAAGTTTACAAGGAGTACAAATATCATGGACCCAAAGTATACATTACACTTAACGAATTATGAAGCACATTACTTCATGTTTTGATGATCATTTTCAAGTATGTTACTTCTTGGCCTTCGTGAAAGAGAGAAGTTTATCTTTTTCCCCATATTGAAAACTTTTCCCCTATATGAAACCTTTTAGGCTTCGTTTGTTTGGACGTAAAATGTTTTCTGGTAAAATATTTTACTTATTTTTGGGTGTTTGGCTGGAAAAAAAAAGTAAAATATTTTGCACCATTGGGGTGAAAATATACGACTCTCAAATCTTTGGTAAGTTGTTTTCCAAAAATCACAGGCAACCCCACCAACCCACCCGACACTTCAAAATATACTGAGTTCATACCCTCTCTCTCTCTCTCTCCGCTGCTACAAATGCTACAAATCAACCACTGCCCGCCTTATGCTTCACCGTGTGAGGCGGCGAAAGGGGGGGACTGCCTTTTCCCCACCGTTTTCCCTTCTTTGAGAACCGGAGATCAGATCTGGCGGTTCAGACGACGTCAAAGCTTTCAGGCGACTTCGGTGGTGCTGTCTTGCAGCGTCAAGGTTTGCTTCAGTGTTTTGGGGTGGTTTTGGGCTGCAGTGGCGGGATTCAAATCAAGATGAGGGCTTCTCCGATTGAGATTTGGTTTCAAGGTGAGCCAATTGCATCATTTGAAAGGTTGAAATTGTATTTTTGATCCAAAAGATATGAACAGAACTGAATTTGGAGGTTTGGATTCGAGCCATTTGATACATTTCTCTAGAGAAACTCCAGCCTTTTCACCTGCGCAAACTGAATTTTCTCCAACAAGAAGCATTGGGCCTACCGACCAAACTCTTTGGTGCAATTCCCGTCGCAAATAATTCAATCCAATCCAGTCAAGCTCTTGAATTAAGTTAAACAAAATCCCATCAGAATTTGACCACAACGCCAGCATTCGGTGATGAAAAACGGTGGAAAATTTTTGTTCTGGAAAATTTTTTCCAAAGTGTGAACCAAACACTTGACATTTTTCTTGTATTTCTTTTATTTAAACACATTGTAGATACTCTAGGACACGTTGGCAAAACTCTTAAAACATGCCATAAAAGGTTAAAATCTAATTCTTAAAACACAGCCATGAGTGAAATTTTCCACCTATGTAAACGTGTCCGTGTCCTAATTTTTGAAGAAATAACATGTCCACATATCTGTATCATGTCATGTCCGTATTCTGTATGAGTGTCCGTGCTTCTTAGATTCACATACATGTAAAAGAGGTGCGCCTCTTTCTCTGCCGTTTTTGCCCTTGACGCTTAGACCCTAACCTTTGTGCCATCGCCCTGCCCCAAACATCTTGAGGCGCAAACCAGGCACCTTATTGCGCCTTGAGCTTAGGCACGTTTTTCACAACTATGATGCGTCCAGAATGAAAAGAAACGAGAGGTTGGTTTTCCGAAGGGGACGTGAACTCTTAGTAAATGCCATAGGCGGGTCCACAGACTTATGGGTGGTCACTTGAACACCCTAAATTTTTGCTTAGAATACATGTAATTTTTGTACTTTTATTTAAGTTTTGTCCTTTTTGAACACCCAAGCTAAAAATATTTGAACACCCTTTCCAAAAAAATTGAACAACTAGTCCAAAAAAATCAGCCCACACACCAAATCCAATGTACAGAACTCAATAAAAGCCGTAAGAGGCTCCACAGCTTCCCATAGATGTTCAATTGAACAACCTAAACTCTTTTACATTTAATATTACATGTAAGAATTTTATCTTAAGTTTGTTTGAACACTTATTTTTCTACTGTGAACATGCATTAATCCAGAAAATTCACAATTGAATACCTAATATATTAGCTCAAAACGAAGTACATACTCTTAATGACCATAATTGAAAAAATTAGAGAGAGCAAAAAGTATCTATTGGTATGGATTTCGTGCTCTGGCTTTTCCTTGAACAACAATCAACTCTGTAACTACAAAAAAAAGAGTATACGACAAAACAATTCTAAGCAAAAAGTATTTATTGGTATGGATTTCGTGCTCTGGCTTTTCTCTGAACAACAATCAACTCTGTAACTACAAAAAATAAGAGTATACGACAAAACAATTCTATGTGAACCTATTCACCAAACAATTTCCTACAATAAAACTAATGTTCTTATGTGCCTGTTTAATTTTGCTTGGCCTTCACCAAGAACATGCAATTGTGAAATATATCTTACATATTTTCGTATTATTTGGTCTCATTATTCAAATTAATATAGAAAAAAAAATGTGTATATATGGCTAGTTAATAGAACTAGTAGAGTTAAGGTAATTTTTGAACACCTTGTTCAAAATTCCTAGAGCTGCCACTGGTAAATGCCAAGCAATAACAAAGTATATTAAATTAACAAAATAACATTTACAGTCGAATACAATATCCGGGGGAAGACAAGGACAAGAAAATAGTATGCAAAAACCTTTAAGTCCCGTGAAGTTGCCCAAACTCTAAACATAAGCTCAAAAGCAGAATTCAACAATGACCTGCACCAAATAACTCTTATCACTCACAACCAATTTGTTAGATATATAAGGTTTGGCAAAATAACAGGAGAGCACGCAATTGGTCTCACATGACGTCGCTGTCAAGAAGTGAAAGCAAAGGAAAATCCACCCCATATTGCCAACAAGCCTGACACCAGCACTTAAATGCTAGATATGACAACATAAGAACAAATTAGCAAGGCAGAGAAATGCGTAAAATATGTTAAAAGCAATAATGTTGTATCGGCACTAACATTTTGGTAATGCATGAAATGCTTACATTCAGTTGACCATATTGAATCACGAAAAGCAGGTAGGTCAGCTGACCATATTGAACCAGCTGATTGGCCTGGACTGTGCCAATTGAACTTACTACTCAACCAACTAATTGGCTTTAAATTGGAGTATCTAAACCTTCAAACAGCAAGATATCATTTGCTCCAGCCACGAGGAACTGGAAGTGGTGGTATTCCAGAGATGTGTGACGAATTCAAGGAGAGGAATCTGTGGACTACTAATCTCTGTATCACTAATCTCTGGAAGCTCTAGAAACTCTCCAGAAGAGGCAGCAGAAGAGGAACTTGTAGTACCCATACACTAGGGGAACTGTATTATGGCTACTAATAATAATCACTTGGAGTTTTTGCCAAGTCTGGTTAAGAACTTAGAATTGTCTCTTAAAGTCTCTACCTGCCTCAATATTAAGAATGTGAGAGTATGGGTTGGTTCTGGTCAATATGGAATTAATTGGGAAGAAGTTGTTAATAATAGATTACGATCACTATGCGAGGTCCACCACCGCCATGCTCTGCATTTGATCACAACTTCATGTTTGGTTTTTGTTTTGCTTGTCCAGGTTATCCGAGACAGTAGGAACAAACTAGATCTACCGACAAACATGTTAAAAAAGAAGGCATCTGAGTTTTTCTATATCCAACATTCGTCATCAAGGTTACTGAGCGCTATGTTAGACAATAATTTCAATTTAAAAGACGCAGCTGGCAGGCTGGAGAAGATGGAAATAAGAGGGAGGATACATAACGTTCCTTTAATGAGTAGAAGAAGTTTTGTGTCCCCGGCTCCCTGCAAAAGACGGGTGTCTCCCAAATAAGCTTTTCATTTCTACCAATACTCAGTAAGAGGCGTTGCAGATCTGTTCACTTTATATTCAGCCATTCGAGTAAGGAATGGAAACATTGAGTACAATTCAAAAAATTGGGCTTCCAAGCCATCTAGCCTAACCTACTTGAACGAACAAGGACAATTGACTTTCCACCTGTTAAGAATACCACAAGAAATAGGCATAGCACCTACCTTTAGTTGGACAATTGGCATCCCCTTGGCCCTATACAGGGAGCTCATTGAGTTCAACATGGGGAGTTCTCTATCAGCCAAGGTCGAATCTATTATTCATCAGGATACTACTGATTCTGTTATTCCCAAGCCAGATCAGTCTGACCCATCATCTGGACCTTACATCCTAGTGGTACATTTACTACCAAGTCAGCTCCCTTGGTCACCTGGTCTAGGATTATTCACACATCATGTGCCTAGATGGGCTATTATTGAATGGGAGAGCAATTTTGTTCACCCTCCTTAAAAGAGGGTGAACAAAACCCTCCCTCCTATTGGTTGAAATGTGTGGTTCCCACCATAAAGTGATTTCATGCTTACCAAAAAGTTTATTGCAGAGGTAAGCACGACATCACTTTGTAGTGGGATCCACACTAATTCAACCAATAGGAGAGAGAGTTTAGTTCTCCTTAAAGGAGGGTGAACAAAATTGAACTCATTGAATGGTTGGCCATCTAAATAGGCTAGATAAATTACAGAGCTGTGGACTTGCATCAGAGAAGAGTGTGCCTTATGTGAAACATGTGATGAAAATAAAAATCACTTATTCTTCACTTGCTCTTTCTGAGCTAGAAGTTGGGCAAGAACTGCAAAATAATGGATTTCCTCTTACTCTGTCAGACTATACAGCATTGTGGCCCTGTGGGGGAAAGAGTTTGAAGCATGATATTTTCAAATTGTCAAAGGCTGCTGTGATCTACGGCTTAGAGAATTGTAGGAACCACAGATTATTTCACCAGAAGTGCCTTGATGCCAAGGAGATCATAAAAAAAGATCATGCCGAAGAGAGTTAAAAAAAAATGCCTAGATGCCGAGGAGAGTCTAAGCAAAAAGAGAGACAGAGCAGAGAGCTTGCATTAGCACCTGGAGGCATATCAAGAAGTCCAATAAAAACAGAGTCCTATGTCTGGAACTTTTCATCTAATGTGTTCTCTGCACCTTAAAGAAATGCATTCTCCTTCTGATGAAGCCATGAAGGAGGTAGAGCCAGTATGGTTGTGTTTGTGTTGGTTCTAGAAGTTTGATTAGTTTGGATGATGCAGGAGGTCATTGTAGTAGCTTTGGCTTCATGTGAATGTGTAGGTTGGTTGGTTGTTTTGTTTTGGGGTATGCCACCGTGATCATGTAATTGGTTGCTTTTATGTGTGTGTGTGTGTGTGTGTGTGTGTGTGTGTGTGTGAGAGAGAGAGAGAGAGAGAGAGAGAAACACAAGACTAGCAGACTAACAAGAGAGTTTCGTGAGAGCAGATATAATTCTGTGTCTGAAAAAATGAAGCGGAAAAAATCACTACACCATTTGCAAAAATTGGACGGTGGGCATCTCTAACATTTCCAAGAATAGGCAAAACCCGTGAGAGTACACCTTTCAGGCGTGGAGTAAACTGCAATGCTTCAATTAAAAAAGAAATATTATCAGACACTAGAGCAACCACATTGCAAAAATTAAAGGCTGCAAGAAAAGAAAGAAAAAGTTTGACAACTCACCATCAGCAGAAGCAAAGTCCGCAAGTACTTGAACCATAACTGGAAGGGCCGAATTTTGCCCGGATAGATGAGGAAACAATTCTTCCATCATCTGCAAGACCAAAAAACAGAAAATGGGAAGATTCAACAAGCTGTCATGGGAAAAGGGGGAAGAGAGAGAGAGAGAGAGAGAGAGAGAGAAGATACAATAAGAGATAGAGAAAGAGAGAGATCTATAATGCCAACATACAATTTTCTATTAGATCAATATGCAGAACATAAAAAGATGTTTAGAGAAGACTCGCAAGACTCGCAAGTAACATGAAGTCAATCTGACTTAGGACAAGTAACAAAAATAAAAAAAAGAAGATAAAACCTAGGCATCCCTGTGCCAAAGGAAGTAATGATATCCCTAAATCAAAACCCTAATCAAACTCATATATTTCAATAAAAAGATAACAAAAGGATAAATATGATCTAGATTCCTAAATAGGATAACTCCTAAAATAACAACTAAAACTATTAAACAAATTCTAAATAGGATAACTCCTAAATAACAACTAAACTATTAAATAAAATCCTACCATCTAAATAGTTATGATAACATAGTTATGATAACATAAACCAATATCCTCCCGGATCATATCTGAATAGCTTGTGCGGCCCAGGGATTACTCTTTCCAGTTCCTATCACAATCTGAAACAATATTCTGAAATGGAAAAGGTTCTAACTTCAGTGGCAAAGAGATGTAAGCAAGGTTGCAAAATTATCTCACTTCAGTTGGTTTTTATACAGTATAAGCACATGTACAAAAATGAGTGTAACAAATAGACATAATTCGAATATAGAAAAAATAGAGTAGGTATCGATGGATTTGCCAGCTAACATGCAGGAAGATACTCTATAAACAAATGAAAGGGTCAACTAAAAGAGATGGTATAAGTTTATAATCAGTTCCGCCGCGACCAGGGTTGAACTAGTAATCCGTAACAAGGTAAGCAGTTCTAATGAACCAGCAGAAATTCAAATTCTCCCTCCCTCCCTCTGATTTTGAAGAAAGGCAACAACTCCATGTGTGTAACAAGGGCACGATGGTTTTGGACCGAATTTCCATATAGGAGGACGGACGACTATGAGACTCAAAGCATTTTTGGTGAAGTTCCTTAACCTATTGAGAGATGCAAATTAGGTGCATGTGTATTGGGAAGGGAGCTTAATTCTAATACTCAACCTCTATCCTTCTCATGAATAAAAGCTACATGAATAATGAGTGTAACGAAGAAACGATGGTTTTGGAGAGATGCAAATGAGGTGCATGTGTACTGGGAAGGGAGCTTAATTCTAATACTCAACCTCTATCCTTCTCATGAATAAAAGCTACACGAATAATGAGTGTAACGAAGAAACGATGGTTTTGGAGAGATGGAAATGAGGTGCATGTGTATTCGGAGGGAGCTTATTCTAATACTCAACCTCTATCCTTCTCACGAATAAAAGCTATACGAATAAAAGCTACTCCTATATAAATATTCACAGTAAACAATAAGTTCTACATAGTATGGAATTACAATCTAGTAACTGGGGACGTATGGGCTTCTTACACCATACGAAATAATTTATTACCTCAATCAATTTATGATACTATTCACATCGGAAATTATACTCAAAAATTAGAATATATATCCAAAATACTCCTATAGGATTCTAGGTGACCTTGTTGGAACGTTAATATGTATGCATTTCATTCATGATTCATGTATACCCTGAAACATATTGATAAGGTAATGATGGCACAGAAACCCTTGACAAGGTCCCTTTTCTGGTTTCTAGATTTTAAAACATTGCTTGTGATAGTAAATACTTGACAGCTCGAGTTTATTATCTTCTTTTCCTTTCTTTTTTGAGGGGTACAAGACCTGAACTTTAGTCTCTTTATTGGACGGATGCAACTGAAGCTGTTCAGGTGTATCCCTAGTAGCTCAAGGCTATTATAGATTTCAATAAAAGTAACGATATCCCCATCTCAGCTTTTGGAAATCCATACCACTTTTTCTTCTTCTTAGGTGCACCTTTCCTTCTCTGATTTCCTAACATGTCCAAATTCAAATCAAATGTTTAAAATGGATAGACCCCATCTCACTTGTTTTCTACAATGCATAAGTAGAGGCAACAAAGTAAATTCGAAAAGAAAATAAAGAAAGAGTAGAGTAATTTGACTATCATAGAAAAGTAAAGAAGTAAATATACTGCAAAAGAATATAAAGCTATTGAGTTCTCAAAATCATGATTCAACAGAAATGGTAAATTCCAAAACTAATGTGCCCTACCTATGAAAGCTCTCGGCCTTGTTCACTTCCCTTTTTCTCCCATTTTCAAAAGATTCTTTCTTTTCAAAAAGACTCTCTCTCTCTCTCTCTCTCAAAATATATATATATATAATCATTACCTCATTATTCTTATTTTCAAAAACTCAACCAAACACTATCTCAAAAATTCTTCTCCAAATTGTCTTTTCAAAACTGATCCAAACACAGCCCTCATAAGTCTAGCAACCAAATCAAACAAATTACCAGGTCTGGCAAATGCGAGCCTATTGCTACAAGTACACCAGCTGCAGCTCTTTGCCAATCAGCATTAAGTTCCTGCAAGAAGGTAAAACAAACAAAAGGAATTTTTGAGAAAAGGTTCTACCTAAACATGCTCCATGCAATCCACTCCTCTTACCTTATTTCTTCTCCACTTGCTATAGTTTCATGCTAGAGGGTTGCATAACAAAATTATTCAACCGAGTATCTAACGATCTTTAGTTTTTAACTGCATTTTGAGGGGAGCCTATTTCATGGTGTTGAAACCATACCCATTACTTCTAAACTTTTTGTTCTACACAGGTTGCATCCCCAGGACCCCATTGGATGGCTTTCCACTGCGTAGCATGGAAACGGATAAGAACAGAGATAAGGACACGGACACAGGATTTCTAAAAAATTGGGGACCCGGACATGGCAGGGGATGTGGCAATAATAAATAAATAAAGTTTATTTGATAACAGTGGAAACATAGTTAGGCCTAGTTTGGCTTCATAATACGTTTGGATTATTCTTTTTGTCTTTATTCAAAAAAAATTGCATTGGTTAGTTTCGTATCAATTTTCTTCGGATTATTGGTTCATCTCGACGAAAGGAATCTAAAAAGTAAAGATTATGATCAAATATAATTTTTCATTGAATAAAGACAAAAATAATCCAAAAGACGTAAAACTAACAAATGCAAAAAAAATTGAATAAAGAAAAAAATAATCTTGCTGAATTATTTAACCAAAATAGGCCTCATATAAACAAGCATCATATATAGATCTTATTACAACTTTAACCCAAAATATTTCAAGTAATACACATTTACCCCAAAAATTTTAAAACATTGTGTATTAACCCCTGTCGTGTCCCCATACATGTCCCTCCCGTGTCCTTCCCATGTTCCGTAAGAAATTAATTTAATTTAATGGACACGCCACGTGGCATGCCCCATACGTATTTTGCCTTGTCCCTCGCATGTCCCCGTGTCTAGGAGAGTGAGTGCATCATAGGCCCTAGATGATTCTTATTAGCACAAAAAACTTTAAAAGACAAAGGATAAAAATTTATAACCGACAAATGTAGCCAGTGCCTATAGAAGCAATATGCCAAAAAATACTTACAAATGCATCTAAATGATCTGCATGGTACAAGGTGCGAGAAGAGAGAGTCAATATGGTATTGTGAAGCTTTAGCAGACTTACATAAAGGCCATCAATTGATACCTCAAATAGATATCATAGAGTTCAAAGACTAACAAAAAGTTACAGAGACTGGTGGTAAAGGACGTTGACAAAGTAAACAATCAAATAGGAAACTTGAATCCCTCAGGCTATCGATACAACCTCTACACCAGTGTACCACAATGGCTTTCCGAAGGTGGTAGCATGGGACGGGAAGAATACATTTTGTTGGCTCAAGAGCTATCAGAAAGGAACTTTAGTACCCCATGTATGGCACTTATTCCCAAAATAAGGATCGTGGGTATTATAGATTCCTGTCTTGCAGCCTCTTTGGGAGAGTATACAAACGTTCGTTCTGGTCCTTGGGGGTTAGGTCACAAAGAAGCTTGTAAATGAAACAACTAAGATTGCACACCCCGTCATATGGATAGTATGTAGCTATGTATTCAGAATGACTTTCTACTAACAAGATATATGATGTGCCTAATCCATTAGATGCATTCCTACTCACTTTTCAAGTTAAATGTAAATTAACATTGCACCAACACAATGCAGATTTTGTTTTGATAACCCAGTATCCCCGCCCAGCCCAATTAGGTCCAACAGCACCTAATCTGACGGGCCCACACTGTAACACTGTCATATTTCATGTGGAGACATGTTTAGATTCCATTACTACAACCAGCAGTCCAAAGAAAAGCTTTAGACAGTCTCATGGGATGTTGAACATGCAAAAAAGAGGATTAGAAGATGATCCACTAAAATTTGGCATGTGAGTTGACTTTTCCATTTTCTGTTTTTTAGCATCAACTAGGAGATGCGACCATTGCTTTAAAGCTATTGGAGTTTTGGGCAATGGTTGTAGGCTTGCTGGATGGTGACACATTTATGAGGGCTTTCGAGAGGAAGGCATCACCGAAAAGATATCAGCTAAAGTTTTTGAAGTTCTTATTCAGTAAAACAACCTTAACATTTTCCAGGATTCAGCACAAATGACGTGTCGGGTGCCAACTGAAAGTCTCAAATGCAGAGTTTTTCATGTGCTATCCACCAGTTCCACAAATTTCGTGTGTGTATGCTACCTAGTACTCTGATGTCACAATCAACATCGGAAAAACACAAGGTTCAAAAATATGACAGAAGTTTCTACCTTGGAAGAGATCATCTCAGCAGTGGCAATCTTGGCTAGCTTTGCCATATCAGGAGGATCGGCGTCTCTTTTGTCCAATGCACGAATTGCAACAGCCATTACTTGAAAGACACCAGCCATATTCCCAAAACGCTGAAAATTTTCAAATCACCCAAATCATACTCCACATTCACACTAAATAGAAAAAGAAAGAAGAGCTCATAATCCAGATTCCAAACAAGCATGAATATAGTAGTACCCGACGTCCTCCTCTAGAAACAGTTGAGCAACAATCAAGAACCAAAAGTGGGTTCCTGCAAGTTGCAAAATCATCCAAGTAAGTCGAATAAAGCTACTCAGCATCTCCAGCCCTGAAACATTGTTTTACCCAAATTTGAGGCAAAGCTCAATTTGGATATGCCTCCTCCAGTGCTAAACCCAAAGCTCCATTTGGATATGCCTCCTCCAATGCTATACCCTCGTTTTTACCTATATCTATTGTTTTTTATGTTTTCCCTCCAAAATTTGGATCAAAATGGAACATTCGTAAATAATAAGAATGTTGAGAAAACGGGTATGCATTTGGGTTTCCCCTCGTCTGAGCAAGAAAAAGTGTGAAACTCAAAAAAAGTAGGCACAAGGGTATGCCAATGGAGATAGATTTTTAGCGTTTTTACTCCAATTTTTAAGTTTGGGGAGAAAAAACAGGTAAGTATCGGAGATATTCAAATATCTATACAAGTACTACATTGATGTGCGCTCGCGGACTGTGGTGATGAGAGAGAGAAAGAAGAGAGAGAGCATACAGAAGAGCGATGTCCTTGAGAGAAGCCAAGGAGGCTTCTCTGACCATAGGAGATTCATCAGCCAAAGACATAACCAGAACACGGACTGCATCTGCAAAAGAGAGAGAATATTGAGACGGATCAAATATCGAAAGAAATAAGGTGCCAAAAAGCATATACTAAACCCATGAAAATTTATTTCTGTTGCGAAATTGGAGGGTACCTGGGGCAGGTATGACATTGCCGGAGCTCGAAGTAGCCATCGGCAGTACGCAGAGAGAGAGAGAGAGAGAAGAAGAAGAAGAAGACGACGAAGAAGAAGGGGGAAGGGGAGGGGAGAAGAAAAGAACAAGAACAATGTAGAGACAGCACGTAATGTACAGGTGGGGGGGGTACAGGCAATTTTAACCTAATATAATTTGATGAATGATGCATACGAAGCTTCTGAAATTCTCGTACAATGTATAATTTTATCTTTTTTGTTTTCGAAAAAGTTGTGCAAAAATGGGTTCCCGACCCCGGACTCTCTTTCACTCATCAATATTTATGGAAATACTCTAGAGCGTATTTTGCGCAAGATAGATCCGTAGAGCTCACTTCAAAGTCTCACATAAATGATTCAAATCATCCATTAATTTTAAAATTATTCTTTGAGTCATCCAAAAAAAAAATCAAGTAAATCGTATAACTTTAAGTACTTGATTCAGTTATTTGACTTTCTTTCAAACTTCTGTCAAAATTTAGGATCCTAAATAGTGAATGAATAATTAGAGGATGGATCAACCACTTATAGTTTTTCGAATGAGCTATTTTTTTAGGAATTACTCAAAAGTTATTTTAAAAATTAATGAACGACTTGGATCATTTATGCGGGTTTTCAAATATGCCCAACTGACCCATCTCACACAATGTCTAAACTAGAGTAGTGTTTCATGAAAGAGAAAATAAAAAGGGGCCTACGGCTGAAAAAGTAAATCTAGGGACTTGAGAACCCAACCAAACAAGCTCAAAATCTGTATCGAAAAACAGAAGATAGGCTTGTTTGATAACACGGATTTAGCACTTAAAACTAAATCAAATAAGTAATAAGTAATTAAGTAGGTTTATAACCACATTTTATATCTATATTACAACGGAAAGCAGTTTTTATCTCAGTCATTATAATACATTTTATCTTTCTCTGCCAACTCACTCGCTTTGTCTCTCTCTACCCTTTTCCCCCATTGGCTCACCACACCTAAAATTTCAAAACACAATCTCTCCCCCTTTTTCGAAATTCAAATCACATTCTATCTTGCTACCTTCTCTTAAATTCAAAAGACCATAAAGAATGGGTACGGACACGTGCGTCGATTGCTCAAACCGTGCATTTAAGCATGAACACGGACATGCACTAGTTACTTAACAGATTAAGTGTCACTTAAAATGTAGGCTAAAAAGTTTATTACTACTTAATTATGACTGAATTCCTATATGTTTACAATCAAACATCACACCACCACCACCACCGCCACCGCCACCGCCGCTATTACCACCAAGCCACCACTCCATCACCACCACCGCCACTGCCATCGCCGCTACCACCATAGCCACCGCTACTACCACCACCACTACCACGCCACCACCACTATCACCATTACCCATATACCACCACCACTACTGTCATGCCACCGCGATCACTTCACCACTACTCTCACTCCACCACCACCACCACCACGAGCACTCCACCCAGCCCACCACCACCACTACAACGCCACAACCATCACACTACCACCACCATTGCACTGCTATTACTTCACTACCACCACAACTCACTATCATTTCACCACCCCCATTACTCTACTGCTACCGTTACACCACCACCTCCCAATCACTAGATTTACCACTACCACAAAAACATGATGACCATTAGTAAAATTAAGAAACAATTTGTACAAAAAAAAATAAGAATTCTTTTTTTTTAATTCGGCGCTTAATATGTTTTATCAATCAAATTTTCAACTTAAAAAATTCAGGATTCAGTACTTAATTTTTCAGCTTTCAGTTTTATCAACACAGCCCCTCGGTCAAACTCTTATTGGGAGGCTAACTTTTTTTTTTTCTCTTTTTTAGTAATGTGCATTCGGGAGTGTAAGATATATATTTTTCGGTATAAATTGGAGTAGACAATAAATTTATAAAATTGGTTTTATTGATATGCGCGAAATAAATTTGGTACCTCAATAGTATTTTTTAGCATAATGTGGAAAATTGAATTGTGGATGAGTGATTCTATTTGAATCCTAATAAAATCTCTCTAACCCCAATTTTCTTTAACACGCATTTAAAAAGTTATTATAATTCCAAAATTATCTTCATATGTGAAAATCTTAAACCTACTTTTTCAATTGTCAATCATCGAGCACTGCAATCAACCACCGCTCCAACCCTCCTTACGAGCACTTTGGCAATTCTTACTTCACAATGCAGACTGTGGGGTTTTGGCATAGCCTGACTGTTATAATCCACATTCTCGGCTTCGAAAGTATGGATTTTTATTTTCATTCCAAATAATACACTATGTTCGTCGTCGATAGTATATATATTATAGATGTAGATGTGTAAGCACAACTTGACTGTTGTAATCTATATTTTTTAATATGAAAATATTGATGCCTTGATTTGAAAATTAAAAAGAGGGCGATATAAATAAAAAAAGGTTTTATATTATATCTGAAAAAATTCCAAACCTTGTTATGAGTTGCAAGTCAATCGAAAAATAATGATTCGTTAAGGAGAATCATAAACCAAGATGGTGATGATAATCTCGCTATTGTGAGTTATGTCAAAATCATAACTCATTCTTACACTTAACACTAACTAATTTCTTTCTAAGAACCTTACAAAGTTTCACTTAACGCTCTAAAAAATTGCTCACTTTTTGAAAATTTTCCACTATGTCATCCTATTTCTCTCAAATACTTCCTAGTTCCTAACTTATACAGTTTTTCCCGTGCAATTTTCTTGATTTTAACATTATTCATCTAAAGCCCATCATTTATAGATGCGACGCATAGGTGTCCGTCGCATCTAAAGTTGCGAACTAAGTCGCACAAAGCACAAGCGGCGTGGGTGCGTCTTGCGTGAGCGCGAATTCATTGATTTTTTTAAAGGATTGAAGTTGAGTGTGGCTAGAGAACGTTAATATTTATTAATATGAAACTATGTTGTTATATTTTCTACTTTATAGATATGTTTCCCTTAATTTGGTTTGGATTCTATTTTTATATTTTAGTAGCGGTTTGGAACTTTGGACTATATTTGATACTCAATTAGAGAGTGAGGGGGGAGTAAATTATGGCTATGGACCTATGGTAGCCAGATTGATAACCAATTAGAGGTAAGTTGCTTTTTACTTTTCCTTATTGGCCTTGTGCTCTATACCAACGTAGGTTCCTTTTTGAAATGCCATGTGGGTCTTAGCCAAATACATATACTTGTGTATGAGCTTCAAAGGTGAATCCGTTTACTTCTCAAAGAAATCAACAAATTTTCAATAAGGAATTGTGAATTCATCACGAATCCGCACTCAATTTGTTAATCCGCGCTTCAGCTTGCGGTGCGCATACCTAGGATAGCGAATTATCTTACTATGGTTGCGACATTATCTTGGCATGCACTTCAGCACGCACTTTGATGCTTGACTTAAGCCATCACTGTATTCACTACGCCAAAAATCACCAAAAACGGCATTAGAAACCTGCCGGTAATAGTCCAAAAATGGCGGGAATACTATTACCGGCGGTAAAAAGGCAAAATTCCACCCGCCGACGCAACAGCCGTCAGGAAAAGATAAACGAAAGTATAAAACTGCCGGTAAAATAAAAACGGCAGTAGTTTCCCGCCGGAAATAATACCGCCGGGAATAAATAGTATTCTCGTTAAAATGAAATTACTGCCGGAAAATGTAGACATTAACGGCAAGAGTGTACTGCCGGTAATGGTAGCATCAATGGCATGAGTGTACTGTCGGTAATAGCATCAACGGCAAAAATTTAATCCTGCAGTATTCGCATTTAATGCCGGTAATGTTCGGCATGAATTTTTTACTGCCTGTAATTGATAATATTGCTGCAAATTACAACAGCTGTAGCTGCATATTACAATAATTAATCTATGTAATGTAATGATATATAACAAGCCCAATATATCCTACAAAATATGTATCCTTCTACCAAAACGGGACATGACTTAGTTAATTAGCCCCTCAAAAACTGATACCGTATCACATCAAACAAGTTCAAACATCTACAACTAGTTAAACTATCAAAACAAACTCAGCAAACTCAAAACGGTGAAGCTCCAACATATTCCATGTAGCTCATGAATGACTAAAGTTGGCAAAACATACAAGCCCCACTTGTCCATCGCCATTAACTCCCAAAATAATCATCTCAAATGTGAACCTCCAACATCTTCCATGTAGTCCAACTATATCTCATCATCCATCTGCAGCTGCAACAAACGCAAGGAAAAATGTACGAAGTGAGGGGCGTACACAAAAAATTAATCATGACATATAGAAGTTCCAATTTCTAGGCTTTTGATCACAAAAATCAGCAAAATGACAAGTGGGCTCATATTTCAAATGCAACAAATTGTTATATTTGATGTCGAGGTTTTTATAGTATATAGTTTTTCTTTTTTTTCCCCTGCCAAATTGTACTTGAGCACTATATTTTGATTAAATCAAGCTATTTCGGACAATACTAGCACTAAAATGCAGATTTCAAACACTTCAATCACCTAGAAAAAGCAGCAATAAAAGATCAATTTAAGCTTACAAAAAATACCAATTTCATTTGCTCCTCCAGAACTTTCAGCTTCATTGGTTTTACCACACTAAAGTCATAACCAAATGATATAGTAAGAATACAGTTTTCTTCATGTACGAATACATGTTTCCAAACTATATAACTTGTTTCTAACTAGGACACTTTTCTTTAATTAACCGATGACAACTAACTTCCTACTTAAACATACTGATTATATCATATCTAAGTGGAGTTCGTGATACTTTCCTCGAAATGTCTTCCACAATAGTAATTATCAAGCAGGCATATCTAAGGTTTTCATATTCCCAATTCTCTACTCATATATCTCAAGCTATTAACTTGAATCACCATATACAATGATATCACATATGAAAGCGATTAACTTGAGTCACCAGATACAATGATATCACATATAAAAGCACATTCCATACAGTGGAATAATCGACTACAAGGTGCTCACCTAAGTGAAACATCAAGAAGAAGCCAACTCTGAAATTTCAACTAGATTGCGGTCTCTTTTAATTCCTGGGTAAAGAACAAAATTGATTGGGACCAAAAACATTTGGCCACATCCACAAGACAAGTTAAACTCGGTAGATTTGTTGATTGGGACCCAAAATATTTGACCAGAGCCACAAGTGAGATTCCAATCAGTAGGATCCCACTGAGGCTTCTTATTTGCACTTCAACACATCCGGTCCCACGTATTCCAACCTCTTGAGTTGCAGTAGACAGCCCCTTCATTTTGGGAATTCTTAGACAAATATATTACCGTATCCGGTGAATAGGGCAGTGAGATGAGGATAAGGTTCTTGATACTAAATATGTTGCCACAATATCACCAATGAGATAATTATAGTTATGCTTATTTGCCGGGCAATGCTTGAGATCATCAATCTGCGTATTGAAAAAGGTGAGCTCAAACAGCAAGGTTATCACCATATATTAAAACCCCACCTCACTATTACACATATTTCTTTGTAGCAAAACCCCAGATTTGATTTGAAAAAGCACATTCAAAAACTGATGTTGATTTACTTTGAATCAAATTTTACCATTATTCTCTCAAAACTCTCTTTGCTTATTCGAAAACATCAACAAAATTTAACACACATTCACGGAGGGAAAAAAAACTGTGAGGCTCATAGTTCACTATTCCGAGTGTGATGTGTTATCACCAGATTCCTAGCAAGCACAGAAAAATGATTAGCATCATTCCAGGTCTAAAATTATGAGAGTTATCCAATGGGGAAATTAACCTAATGTTGACGCCTGATGCTGTTTTGGACAGCTGTGATTACCCACATGAGTATATACATAGAGAGAAGAATCCCGCTAGCCCTTAAAATAATCATGTGTGCGCAAAAAAAAATCCAATCAATTGTTATCAGATTTCCAGATTATGGCTTAATTGTGAATAGTCACTTTTAGTAAAAGTCACAGGGGAACGGGCAAGAAGAAAATTGTTGTTCTTACGGTAACAAGTGTAAAGGGGTAAGAGGTGAATATTTGAGATTAACCAACTTAACTGTTACTAGTAGGAATAGAATGCTTAAAAACCACCTTTGATATATTGTGTGGCCCACATCTGATTTAACTTTACCCACTCAGCATATTGAGGTTGGCTAGCTAAGTTATTGTGACATGATCACTACATCCCCTACTCTCATCGGTTCCCTATGGTTCAACAGTTGAACTTCAACTATATAGGAAGTAAAAATTAGGAATTCAATTGTTCATAGTACCCCAAGAAAATTTTTAGTTTTGAGTAAAGGGATAAGGAATGGAGATGATCTAACAGATCTAGAATCATTATACGTGATGCACCAAAAATTGAATCCTAACCAAATATTGAACAAAGAAACCGATTGTGTATGCGTATCATCGTATATATGTGTGTGTGCGAGCATGTGGGGAACAAGAGCAATTAGTGACAAACAACGAATCTTAACCAAATACCGAACAAAGAAACCGACTGTGTATGCGTATCATCGTGTGTGTGTGTGTGTGTGGGTGGGTGTGTTCATATATATATGATCCAGTTTCTATTATAGTTAATTATTCTATACTAGCAAAAAGTAGCAAGAAATAGGAAGGATTTGGATCCTCTCCGGTGCAAGTTTTGAACTAGACGGGACAGTCCAAATTTGGACCATACATTGGTATAATCAATGGTTCAGATTTTCTCATAAACTTTTATTCTTACTGGTAAGAGTTTCTGAGGAAATCCAAACCATTAGACGATCCAAATTTGGACCCGTCCAGTCCAAGACGATCCAATCGCAAAGTAGAAGCAGAAATTGGAATTAGGGCCTAATATTTGTGGTGGGTGGGAATTTATTGTAGGAATTGACTTCTTAGAGTTTCGACCCTCTGAAGTTGCAGCAGCAGCAGTAGCAGCAATTTCTGTTGCAGGGGAAAGTGAAGGAGTAGGCATTGAGACATCAATTTCTGTCCTCATTGGGCATGTAGAAAAGGTAAAGTGGGTGGTGGTCCAAGAACCCATTGAAAGACAATAATTACTTTATATTCTCTTATCATTTCTGGTTTGATCAGATACAATTTCAATTGCTAGTCAGAGGCTTAGAGCAACTCCAATGGTGTCTCAATTCTCTTGCCAAAGCTTCTTTTTCTTGTGGCAAGAGCACCTAAAACTACCGGCAAATGTTTTTTTTTTGTTTCTTTTCCAAATCCTAAGTCAAAAATGGTTGTCTTTTACAAACCAAAATTTGGTTCAAGCAATGGTTTTTGCGATTTCTTGCCGCATCATTGTATGGTGATTCGGTGAATACTAGTTTACGTACATGTATGGGTCAAATCTTAAGGAGAAAATCCATGTGGTCCTATGGTTGTCATGGGTTGATCCAGAGCTACACCACTGGAGCAACTTTGGCTTTGAAAAAATGGTCAAGGCTTAAAACCATTGGAATTGGGTATTAGGCTATTAGCTACAAAATTTTACCTCAATTGCTAAATGGGTGTTTTTCTAATTTCTTTCAATTTGCAATATGCAGGAGAGAGTGATCAAATGTGTTGAGATGATTCATGAGGTATCATTGATCAGTGGAATTACAATGGGTACTATTTTTTTTTTGATCGGCAAACAATGGGTACTATTTCCGATAGGATTATTAAAGCTGGTTAAAAAAACGTTTTTCACGGTAGTTTCTGAAATACCGATAAAAGCAATATTTGGCCTAGTGAGTTAAAAAATCATAGAAAACAATATAACCAAGAAATGGTTAAAATCCACTATACCCTTCTTTTGTTGTACTTAATGCAATTCTCTGATCAAAAAATTAAACAAGCAACATTAAAATAATGAAAGAACATCACGGCTACGACAATCAGTGTACATTTGAATCTCGCCATTGTTCGATCTCTTGAAACCCTTTTTTTTTAACCCTCTCTTGAAACCCTCTTGTTTATTAGAAAATGTTAACAGGTCCTAGATTTAACACACACACACATACATGCATGAACGAAAAGCGCACACACACACATGGATGAACGGGGAGAGAGAGAGAGAGAGAGAGAGAGAGAGAGAGAGAGAGAGAGAGAGAGAGAGAGAGAGACGACATTACGGTTTTTGAGGGGTTTCACACAAAATTAGGTTTTGAGTGAAAGAGTAAAGGACGAAGATGTTTTAACAGAACTATTTGAGGCTTTTACATAAATCTATTGAAGAAACTGACTATACATATTAATCTATTGAAGAAACCCATTTGAGGGCTTTTAGTAATTGACGGTGAGGAGATTTTTGATGATACCTTCAGTGTTGACAACGAGGAGATCGGTGAGGGGGATCATTTGAGTTCATGAATCAAGACTTCTGGAGAGGTAGATATGGATTTGGTCTCTCTTTCTTTCTCTAGCTCTCTCTCTCTCTCTGTATTCCACCGCCAGGAAATAAAGTGAGCGTGATGAACTAAGGAAGGGAAGGGGAAGAAACCATGGAGTGTTAAACGACGCCGTTCGGCCAATTAAATTTAATATTTTAAGCGGGACGCCAATTTATTTTACCGCGCTGGGAGTCTGCGAGACTAAAGACGGCACTATATTGAATTCCGCCGTTTTTGGCAGACTATTTCCGGCAGTCCTATTAATGCCGGTAATAGTATATTTAAGCGGCATTTATTCTACTGCCGGTAATAAAACCGCCAGTAAAAGCAATATTTGACGTAGTGATTGCAATTGCTCCGAATGCACTTTTAGACTGATGAAAATTTCAACATCATCTGATTGAGCCCTGGAGTGTCAATGCTCTTATATCGTCTCAATGATCACAACAGTGAATACCGGTACGTACCATACCAGTGACAAAAAGGAACAGCTTACCTTATAATTTCTCGACCGGTACGTACGTACCATACCGGTATTTAAAACCTTGTGTGGGATCAAATTCTAGGTATGCAATAAGGAACAACTTACCTTATAATTTCTCGACAAGCTCTCATTAGTGTGTTATTAATACAAAAATGATAGATACACTCCCTCCCCAACCACTCCCTACCACTCCCCCTCTCACATGTGGTAGATCCCACCATGGGTCCCACATGTGATGGGTCCCACCACATGTGAGAGGGGGAGTGGTAGGGAGTGGTTGGGAGGGAGTGTATGTATCATTGTTGTTATTAATATTAGTAATTTTTGTCATACCATACAAGATGCATACCATACTTTGTCATTCTTTTGATTAAACCCATTCACCAATGAAATAATGTCACATAGACATGTTGTATAAATGGTTGGATAATGTGTTATGATAATAGATGTTCCCATTTACCAATTGACCAAATTTTTATTCATCTAGTATGGAATTATATGAGGAGAAAGGGAGACTTGTTTTGGAGAATTCTCGACAGGTTTGATTCGAAGTTGGCCAAGTGGCTGGTGCCTTGCTTAAATTTTGCTAGTAGGTTGGTTTTAGTCAAACACACCTTATCAATTATCCCTATTTATTTGTTTTTTGTTATCCGTGCCATGGGTATTTTGTAAGGTAGGTCGGGAGTATTATTATTATGGGTAAAGGTGATGGTGGAGGAATCCAAAGGAAGAAGTTGTCGGACCTTTGTAAACCCATGCGTATGGGTGGTTTGGGGCTTAGAGATGTCGGTTGTTTTACTCAAGCTCTTTTAGCTAAACACTCTTGGTGGTTAATTAAGGTGCCTAATTCGCCGTTTGTGAGAGTTTTGCTTGGAAAGTATTGTAGGAGGAAGGACTTTTTGGAATGTAACCTCAACCTAGGTGTTATAGGGGCTAAAGATGTATTTTGTGGGCTAAGGATCTCCTGTTGAAGGGCTTAGCTTGGAAGGTAGGTAATGGCAACATATTGTTGTATCTGGGCATCATTGGATCCCTCAAATGCAGAATCCATATGTTTGCCAAGGGAAACCTGTGGGTGTTTGTAATTTTAAGGTGACAGATTTGGTTGATTGGCGAAATTTAATGTGTATGAGGCCCTTAGTTCAACAATTATTTCCCGATGAGATATTGAATAAAATCTTTTCCATCCATATTCCAAGATGTAATGTGACAGATGAGTGCTACTGGACGCCTACTCAATATGCCATTAAGTAAGCCTATTTTTTGGCAGGTAAGGAAGCTTTTGATTCCTTGTGGATGATGGCTAGAGGTATTATGTGGAAGAAGATTTGGGGTATGAATTTGCTGCGTAAGATGGCATTATTTTGTTTGGAAAGTTGTCCACAAAATTTTGCCCGTTAAGGCAATCTTGTTTCATAAGAATATGGTTAAGGATTTGGTTTGTCTCGTGTGTGGTGAGGAGTGGGAGTCCGTTGAGCATTTATTTTCTTAGTGTGAAACGGAAAGAAGAGTGGAAATCGTCTAGATTGGGTTTTTATTTTTCGGTTGGATGTCCAGTTGGTTTTAATGAGTAGTTTATGGGATGGTTAGAAAGGGCTCCTGATAATTATGCTATTGTAGAGTCAATTGTTATTTTGTGGGCCATTTGATTCTGTCGAAACCATTTAGTTTTTCATCAATTTAAGAGGCAGTCACGTTAGCGGTGAAGAATGTATATATTGTTTATCATATGTGTTGTAACTTATTGCTAAAGCAGGGTGTTGGGAAGGATGGTATGCATTTACCGGGTGGTTCGACTACTGTTGATAAAGTAGTGGTCCAGAATGCGTTAAATGAACATGGGTGCTTGGGTGCTATAAAGATTGCAATAGATGGAGCTTGGAGAAAGGCTATGTGGAGGGGTGCGGTTGTGTGGTGTCGCATGGAGGTTCAAAGTGTGACAATAGATTCAGGTATGGAAGAATTTTTTGCTAGCTTGGCTTTTATGGTGGAGGCGTTTGCAATGCTTAAAGCTTTGGAGTGGGCCAAAAGGAAGAATTAAAAAGTTGTTCAAGTCAACACTGACTGCCTTCTTGTGGGGAAAGGTCTTGTTAATATTGATAGTGTGGATGTTTTTGTCAAATCTAATTTATGTGGCGGTTGTGGCTACTCATGCCCTAGCCATTGTACTAATTAACTTAGTGGCCATATTATGTTTTCGGTTGCTAAAAGAAAAAAAGTGAACACGTACTGACTCCTATATCAAAACACTACTACAATAATGCATAAGGATCACACTAGGAAAGTTACAAAGAATCACACATTTAACAAAATCGTGATAAAGAAATTGAGAGGGTATTTTCAATCTCGCTTTTATTAATAAAGTGAGATGGTATGTGGATTCTATGGCGGTGACTAAAAAACTGTGATTGTAATTTTTCTCTTTAATCACGTTTCATTCCTCAACGTGATTGAAAAAGAACCTTTAGAGTTTAAAGCCCAAAGCCACGATGGACCCCTGATCCTCTTCACACGCTCCCTCGTTCGCACGATAGAAACCTAGGTTTATCATCATCTTCATCATCAATGGCTCAGTACCCGCCTCCTCCTCCTCCTCTTGAGCCGTCAAGGGAATCCTTTGCTCGCCGTTACAAGTCGTTTGGCCTCTTCTTCTCGACGTCAATCTCTCCGTTGGAGGTTCTTATCTTCTCTCCACCGATGACGATCCCTTTTTCTCCACCAAGTTGGTTCTCTTCCTCTCTTTAGATCTCGTATCTACATATCAATGCATATATGCACTTCGCGAGTTGCTCTGCCATTTGACAGATTCGAGAACAAGCACCACCACCATGCATGCACCAAGTCTGTTCTCTCTGCTTGTGTGTGTGTGTGTGTGTGTGTGTGTGTTCCCAAATCGTTTGAAAATTGTTTCATCGGTCAAACCGAATCTGAAAACCCTAGGTTCTTCAGATAGCCCTAAGATGAAATTGCTTCTATTTAGATTGAAAAATAACTTTTAAAAAAAAATTTGATAACCCTTTTGTTTTGTAGATGGTAAAGCATCCGCGGTATTCTCTGGAACTGTTGTACGTTCAGATGGTATATTTGCAACTTTCGCTGATTGTTTGAAACATCTTAAAGGCACCGAACATAAGGTGACATTTTGGTAGAAAACTCTTTGATTTCAGATTTCGTGCAAGTTTTCGAGTTATATACTGACAAGTGCATCGGGCAATGTTCCTGGATTTAGGGGAAGTCCAGCATAAGTCACATCTTGCCTTGTTTGTGATTATTGCAATGTTAAGTTTTATTGAGTTAGGGAAACAAAACATGATAATTCCACTTTGTTCCTGGATTTTCGGGAAGTCAAGCATAAGTCGCCTTGCCTTGTTTGTGATTATTGCAATGTTAAGTTGAATTGAGTTAGCGAAACAAAACACGATAACCCATTTTGTGCATCATTTGAACCTACATCATGTCGGTTGCTTTGTTTGGTTATCTTATGCAGGTGAATTACTGTAGTAAATTTCCTTGTCATACATTAGCCTTTCTAAAAATTATGTGAAGTAGCAGTTCATCATTACCTTCAACCTTCAATTTACCCCTGTTTTGTAAATACAGCTCTTGATTTGTTGGAAGATGTAGAGGTGGATGCAATAGTTGGCCCCCAAAACTCAACACAAGCCAACTTTTTGATGGATCTAGGAAATAGATCTAGTGTACCCATCATTTCTTTCTCTGCAACAAGCCCTTCCATGCTTTCCCGAACTCCTTACTTCATCTAAACAGGCCTTAGCGGTGACACTCAAGTTTGAGCCACTGCTGCCATTGTCAGAGCCTTCCAGTGGAGAGAAGTCACCATTATATATGAAGATACCGACTATGGAAATGGACTCATGCCATGTTTGTCTATTGCATTTCAAGATATAGATGCTCGAATTGACTATAGATGCTCAAACTAGGGTGTTTGTGGTGCATATGTCACTCTCTCTAGGGACTCGACTGTTATTGAAAGCGAAGGATATAGGAATGTTGAGTGAGGGCTACGTTTGGATCATTACAGATGGGTTAATGAATTTGATTTACTATATGGGTTCCCCTTTGTGCTTGCTGACAAAGGGTTCTGCCTTATTTGTTGAGTTTGACAAGATGAATGGTTTGTTTATTTTAGATTGAAAAATAACTATAAAAAAAAATCTAATTTTTAGTTTCCTGTACGAGGATGGGGTTTCTTGTGTTTCCTAATTTTTTTTATTGAGATTTGTGGTATTCACATTTAGTTGACTTGAATTAGTTCCTGCATGTAGAAATCTCAAGGCAATAATCAATCATGGTGCATGCAACAATATTTTAACTAGTTCATCTATGGACTCGACCAAGTATGAGTGATGATGTTGTGGTGGTTAACTATTGTGTTTGCCCATGATGGAAGAGAAGGTATTTTATTTCTTTCCTCTAATTGTGTAGGATATTTGAATTTACTGTCGCCAATGAGTTTGTTAACCAATGCATTTTAATACTTGATCAGGACTTTGTGAATGTTGGAATGATGACTTGGATTAATTAAATAGATTGTTTGTCTTGTGTGTTGTTCTTGTATGTGTGCAGTGTCCAAGTGATGCTCAAAGGCTTGATGATGCATTTCGAATATGTGGATTGAGATACTGTTATCTGTGGGAAGTCAAAGTCTTGAAAGATCAATGCTTGAAAATATTTTGCTAAATCCATCTGTACGCAATTAGTAATCTTTCTTTAAAGAACTTAGGATATAGATTGTACGGTTGTAGTAATCTTTCATTACAGAACTTAGGTTATAGATTGTACAGTTGTGTTAATAACGATAAGACCCATTCTATGGATATCCTAATTAAGTTGTAAACTTCTTGATTTTGTGTTGGTAACTTATGTAAGTAGCTTGTATTTTTTATTTATTGAAATTATGCTTGTTTTTTTTTTGTCTAATTGATGTATATTGGTGCAAATAAATAGCTCAGATTAATTGAAATAATATAAATGGCTGCAATATTTTTTTTTATATTGTGTTCAAGAAAAGATGTCACTTCTTTCAAATAAGTGAGATCTTAAATAAGAAAAGATCACGTTTATTTATTTTCTATCTCAGTTTTAACTATGAAAGATCACACTTTTTAGATGTGATCATATGCTACATTCAACCACGGTTTTAGAAGAAAAGCGAGATCCAAAACCAAAAAAAAAAATCGCGCGGAATTAGTTTTAATGTCGATTTTTACACGAAAAGATCACGTTTTTTGACCGTTATTGTTGTTATCTTTCCATCACGCTTATAAAGAGTGATTTACCATGTCACCCGGATCCATCACGCTTTTGTGAGTGACATAGAAAGTGAAACATCACGCTTAAAAAGCGTGATGTTTATGGTTTTTTGTAGTAGTGAAATCAAGCAGCAACATCTAGAGTAAAAATGTCATTGTTTTCATAACTTAGTATTGCTACATGGAATCGCAATAACAAACGTAGACAATAACCATAATTCGTTCAAGTCATTTATAATAATGTAACGAACTTTCTTCATAATTAGTATGAAGTATTATTTAAGGACAAAATGTAATGAGATAGTTTGCTCTAGCCACAGAAGTAAACGCGCTGCTTCTATCATCAAAAGCGTAGCTACAAGCATTCAGACACCAGCTCTTGAAAAATTGAGAGTAGGTCATGGGCTTGCATGTATCCGACGAACTGTATGCGCCAGTACAGCAAAATTGCGGCCGCTTAGATTCCAAACATGCACTTTTACACCCGATTGTACCACCATCCGTGTTCTTTATTGACAACTCGTCCGGGCACTGGGCATTGATATCCACAGGACAACTCGTAGATCAACAACCCGACCTACCTTGTGGGACCACTGTCACTGGCAAATTGAATCCATCGACGAGGCTAACATCAAAGAAATCTATCCCGCCCCCTGCGGCGATGGTAAACTCCGCTAGAGTAGCTGTTGGAATTTTACCAGCGCCATTGCACTCAACTTGGCCCGTGCTACAGTTCGCACGACGACATGAAAAACTTCTACCATCGTTAGAGCAGACGAATCAGGCCCAAACCCGCCCTGACCAAGGGGTAGGAATATTGACTGTTGAGGATTCTTGAGAGCACAATTCGAACCCAGTTGATGATGCTGGAGATCCTTGCCCCATTAGGATTCTGGGCCACATAGTGTAGAGACATTGGTTTTAGATCGTGAAAATAGCTGAATGAACCCCTACAAGGCAATAGTTCAAGAAAGGTGATTTTTTTTGCAGAGAATGGTTGGCCAAAATAAGACGACAATAACATTAGACAATTTGATTTGTTGTAAACAAACTCCATATAAATGAAGTTGATTACAAGTGACCTTACATAATGTGCATTCTAGCTTGATGATTGAACCTCCCACTGGAGCGACTCATAATCAGGCCCAACCTCTTCAGTGGCCTTAGACGGAATTTTGATGTGAGACCAATGGTATCAAACTCATTTCTTTAAGATTTGAACCCGCAACCTCACAGTAGTCAATACTGCTACATAACCAGTGGTCCAACTGCCCGGGTTTTATTTGAGACTTTCAATTAAGCCCTTTAAACTTAAGGAGATAAAAAATGATCAATGCTCTAACATTTATTGGCGTAATATAGAAGTACAAATTTTTTTTTTTTGGTGGGTACACTACAGCTTTATATTCCGCAAGAGACATAATTTTTTTTGATCAAATTAGAAGCTTTTAGTAAATAGAATCATAGCATAAAAATATATAATATACATCCAAAAGGGCCCTTCAAATGTTAAGGCCATAGCCTATGTCGGGCCACCCTCGCTCATAATTCTAGAAAAGCATAACTTTTTTTTTTGGTGCTTCGGAATAGAAAAAATTAAATGAGAGTCATAAGTTTAGGATACAAAAGGAAAACAAGAAATAAACTAATCCCTGGAATGGCTCCTACCGAACCAGTCATCACGCACAAAAGAGTGAACGGTTTGAGGCAAATCCTCAATCACTACAAGACCATCAAGTTGTTCGGCCCCCAATCTAGCCATGTGATCGGCACTGCTGTTAGCTTCACGGAATATATGAGCGAGAGAAGATTGGGTACGCTCCAGAAGCATGTGGGAATCCCTAATCAAGGCACTGTTAGGGTGATCACCTGTTGGTTCTTCATTTATAAGCTTGACAGCCGTGAGGGAGTCTGACTCAATTAAAATGTTGCTGTAGCCTTTCTCTATCATTATAGTGAGACCACGGTAGATTCCCCAAAGTTCGGTTTCCAAGCTTGAATTGGTGGTGAGTTTCCCGTAATATCCAAGCAGCCATTGTCCTTCATGATCTCTAAATAAGCCTCCAAATCCCGCTTTCCCATTGCTTTCATATAAGCATCCGTCTGTGTTTAGCTTCACTCCGGCTGTCGAAGGAGGAAACCAACGAATTAGTGAAGTATTCGGAGAGCCGTTGTTGAGGGGGGATTTGAATGCCTCAGAAATTTCAGAGGCGAAGGCAATGATGTTTCTGTGGCTCACCCAAGCTGCCACCTCTAAGTTATCAAAACTTTTCCGGTTTCTATCTTTCCAAATTTGCCAAAGTATAACTGCGAAAAGAACTTTCCAAGAGATATCATTGCCTTCTCCTATCTTCCCTTTCTGTTTGAGATTAGAATTAAGCCAATCAAATGTGGGGCATTCATCAATTCCCCTTCTCCAACGACTGTTGGAGAAGTAGTTCCAAAAATAGACTAATTTTTTTTAGGTGGCCGTAATTTGCACATAAACATAATTACTTCATGGAAATTAGGTAAGGTGAAAGCAAAGAGGAAATGATACCTGCGACTGAGGGGGTGGTTAGGGCAAGGGTGAAGAGAGTTCCCGTGGCCATTACTTTGCTATTTAGAATTAGTCAATGAGGAAAATATATATATATAAGTAAACCGTAGCATGCTTTTGTTTTTTTATAAGTACCATAGCACGTAGGCCTCGGTTAAAATAGTAAATCTCATATAGATGTCTAATCTTGACCGGCACAAAGATCATCACTTATTATTATTGGGATATTGTAGTAATCAGAAAATATTTCGGAGAGATCGTTTGCACTGTAAAGCAGATATTATGTTTAGAAAATTAATGAGTTCAACTTGCTCAATTAGTATTTTTGTGCAACTACTCTTTTGTTCTCTAAAAAACTGAAAATGCAACTTTTTGCCTATGATTTTCTCTCTCCTCTCTATTTCTAACAATGCTACTATAGCGCATATTTTGTGTGAGATGGGTCCGTGGAGCCCACTTTGAAGATCCACACAAACGATCCGAATTATAACCGGTTAATCTGTCTTCTAATTATTCATTCACAATTTAGGATCCTAAATTTTACAAAAGTTTAAAAGAAAGTTAGACAACTGGATCAAATACTTAAAATTATACGATTGGCCTGATTTTTTTCTGGATGACTTCAAGAATAATTGTAGAACTAATGTACGGCTTGAATCATTTGTGTGAGTCTTTAAAGTGGATCGCACAAAACCATCCCGCTCAAAATATTTACTAGAGTAACATTGCTAGAAATAGAGAGGAGAGAAAAAAATCATACTAGGCAACTAGAAATAGAGAGGAGAGAAAAAATCATAGGCAAAAAATGGAAACTAGGTTTGTACTTTTTAGTGTTTGGCTATCATCACTAAACACTAAAAAGTACAAAATGAGAAAAGTAAAATGGAATAGTATATCCAAACAACCCCTAAATTCCTAAAAGTGTAATAATTGTGTTTTATTTATTCAGTTGAAATTCAGAAAGGAGGGGCGAAGTGGGTAGTTGACAAGCATTGTAGTACATCATTGCCCAGCCCAGGCAGCTAGCACGTGCAAACAAAGACAATCAACAACTACACTTTTTCCAAAAGCGCATATAGAAAAATGCTAAAAGAAACCAGTGGACTTCTGTTAAAATTTAAAAAATGTATGAAAAATACGTAAAAGTGGATGGACGTGTAAAAAGTATACTGGAGAGTGTTTTTTTTTTTTTTTTTTCTTTTCCTATACTTCATGAAAGTCCTGTGAAGTTCCGTTAGCAGAACCAACGTATATAAACCAACATCTGGTGTTAACTGTTAAAGTCCATTATATCAAGAGGGGCAAAGAAGCCATTTGACCAAAGACCAAAGACGAATTTGAACAATGTTACACACACAACACACTCACATATGGGTGGGGCCCACATGTGACGCGTGTGAGACCCATCCCTATGTGAGTGTGTTGTGTGAATAGCTTTTTTAGACTAATTTTCGTCCCCACCTGTCACGCTTTATCCATTGTTGTCACGGATGGTTATGGATTGTCAATTTAGTAGATGTATAGTGGGGTCGGAGACACTGAATAATCTCTCCTCTTGTGGTCCGTTGCGAATGAACCATAAAAACGGTCAAACCCACAATACGTCATGCTCCGATATAGTCTCGTAGACAGAGCCCAGGGGCACCAATAACCACAGGTAGAGAGAGAGAGGACAGGGGAGTCCTACTGCACATCGAGACAGAGACAGCCTCAGAGCTTTGGAGAGAGAGAGAGAGAGAGAGAGAGATGGAGAACTATGCAGAGCTGAGAGAAGCAGTGGAAACAGTGGAGCTGGTGGACGCACACGCCCACAATCTGGTGGCCATCGACTCCACCTTACCATTCCTCAGCTGCTTCTCTGAAGCCACCGGTGACGCCTTATCCTACGCACCCCACACCCTCAACTTCAAGGTAGACCCACAACACCACCAGATCCACACCCATATCTAACGCTTATTTCACAATCCCAGTCTCTTCACTTTCTAAAAAATCAGATCATTATCTGTTTTTCATTGTGCAATCCTTATGTATGTAGAAATGTATGTTTGTGTGCATAGCATATGATTATTATTATTATTGATATTTTTGCCGTAAAACATTTGGAGCCTGCTTATTTCACCGTATTAGGATAATCGGATTGGATTATATTCTGAAGTTGACCAACTACGCGGTGATTGTATATCAGTTCACTGTTAGTCGCGTCAAACAAATGGGTCTTGTACTATTTGATGTGATACTGCACATGATAGCAAATGCATCAGTTAGCGGGCTCGAAACAGGAAATTTGATTGGCTCATGTGAAATGTAACATCTGATTCGGCATGTGCACAGCTACGACTGAATAACAACAGTGGGTCTATATGAGTGAAATGATCATGATATTGGTATTGGGATGATGATCTAATTTCTTTGAACTTGACTGAGGTTTTTTTTTTTTTTTTTTAAGAACTAGTAGCAGTTTCTTGATACTTAAGTCACCAAGTTTTGGCTTGAAGAAAGACAAAATTGAGTGGCTTAACAGAATCTATGAATGCTGACAGTAGTAATTAATGCCTTCTGAAAGCATGTGAACAGGAATACGGCCTTTAATGTTTCACATCAGTAATGGCTTCACCATTTATTGGATCAGATGTTTCTTGTTTTCCTATTGGCAAATCTGCATTCACTTCAATGGAGGGGCACACGGTACACTTGTGGGGGCATTTCATTAATTGATTCCTTCATTATTTCCTCACTCAAAAATCATGTTCTTTCTTTAACTTTTATAGACGATTGAAGTTCGGATTCCCTGTTTTGACTGATCTGTACTTTTTTTGAAAGTGACTGATCTGTATTCCGTAGATTCGTGGAAAAAAAAAAAAAACAATGAAAAAAAAAAGAGTATTCTGTTGATTAGAGGGGGCAAGTTTTGCACAATCTATTTGGGCTACCATGTAAATGGCTCGAAAGGGCCCATGGACCCACGTCACACTGACCGCACTATGGTTCTGATTTAGGATGGTAAAAAATCTGCACGGTGAGAAAAATTCATCTCCATTTCTGTCTGTACGTTCTTTAGGGAATTAACGGTATCTCAGGTTGGAAATTAAACTGATAATGAACATTGAAGTTCGGGCTATTAAGGAGTAGGATGTGTTTTCAATGCATTTGAATTGTTCCAGTAATGGAATTTGTTTGAGACTGATGTTGTTTTTGGACCTACGTTGGTGTCTTTTTGGATTTTGTTTTTCTCTATCTAATGCCAAACGTATATGGAGCCTTTCTGAATGGGTTTTGTTTTGTTTGGACTCTGTTATCGGTTTGAGTTTCAACTATGAGGTCAAGTGAACCAGTTATAGACATGTCCTGCCCAAAAGTGCATGTACACGAAGTATGCATTGGGCACCCCAAAAGTCCAAACTTTCCCTTACATACTTAAACAAGAGTAATGTTCTATTCTTTTGGATGCTATGTGTTGTCTAAAATGTTAGTTCTCATGGATCTCAATTGCTACCGAATGTTTGATAACTTTGATTCCTCTTATGCCGGGCCAAAAAAAAAAAGGACTCCTCTTAGTCTTGTTTGAAGTGGCTTCTGATTTCGAACTGACATAGAACGATATAAGTTCCCTGGGTATGGGAAATGCAATGTGTAACAGGATCTGCTCTGTCACATTTGGTGCAACCCCCTTAGGCAATCACATGTGAAGATGCAATGACATTTTTATCGCTAGATTATTATGAATATTCATACTTGAGGATTCATTCTGACTGTACTTCTTTTCACTTTTCAGAGAGGTCTCAGGGATATTGCTGAGCTATATGGATCTGAGGTATCCTTGTGTGGAATTCAAGAATATCGGAAGTGCAGTGGATTGCAATCCATAAGTTCATTATGCTTCAAAGCTTCAAGAATCGCTGCCATACTCATTGACGATGGAGTTGAGTTTGACAAAATGCATGAGATTGAGTGGCATAGGAGTTTTGCACCAGTGGTGGGTAGAATTTTGAGAATCGAGCGTCTGGCTGAGAAGATTCTTGATGAAGTGAGATAATTGAATCTTTTCCTCAGGCATAGTTTTGTAAATGTAGTATATATGGACTAAAATTATATGCTGGGGTGCATTGATATGTCCGATACAACTAAGGAGTAGATTTGCGAGTACCCTATCTCTGGACATGTGAAAAATTGTGGAAAATAGAGTAAAGGAAATATTTACGGCTATAAAAGGTAATGCTCTTGATACTGCAGAGCAACAAAAAAAGGTGAAGCTCTTGATACCATTGCAAGTTTGATGATTGGTGATCCGCCGCAAAATTTAAAATTGAAGTCTCCTTTATTTTTACTAGTTATTAGTTAGATAGTCCCATAGTTTAGATTGCATCTCTTATTTTCCTGAGCTGTTTCAGAATCCTTGTGAAATAAATACCAGGCATCAAAGTTTGTGCTAATAAGTAATTGACATAAATAGTTTGGTTTACTAGCAGATTCACGGTCTAATTGGTTGTTGTTTATCTTCAGTTGTGGTAGTTCATAACAACACAAAGATTGGGTTAAGTTGGGGTTTGTGTATGTAAGTTGTGTTTCTTCATCAAGATTTACTATGTCCAATCAATCTGCAGTATTGTACAAACAGAACAACATCAAATGCTTTTGAGGCATTAGTGTCTGCGTTTTTCTTTCCGTTTATTTTTTTTAACTTCTATATCATTGTCAATTATTGTGTGTTCTTTAGGGAAGCCCAGATGGATCTACCTGGACATTGGACACTTTTACTGAAATCTTTACTGGGAAGTTAAAGTCATATCCTTGCCTATATTGTTTTAGCCTTTTGTTTGGCTTTGATTTTCCATTTGATAGTATTATTTGGTACTGTCTGTAAGATTTACTCAATATTTGATGATGGAAAATCAAGAGGAAGAAGAATCGGGGAGGAAAATGGCAAGGGTGGGGGGTGCGGAAGAAGTGGTGGTTTCCCTTTGATCTGTTTCATTGAGATAACTTTCATTTCTTTCTTGTTTCATCTACTTTAGCCAGATGGGTTTTGGTGACCCTAAAATAATTTACTCCAGCCAACTTTTCCTCCATTTTCTTTTTGTTATGATAAACGAAAGACAATTTTGTCATTTCCACCCTGTTTCTTTACCTAAATTCCCTTCCTTCAAGTTTTTCCTCCTACCAAACGTACTGTTCTGTACAAATGGAAGTTACTGGTTCTGTTTAGGTTCCTTATCCCATCATACAGTTGCAGACAAAATTGTTGGCTTGAAAAGCATAGCTGCATACCGCAGTGGTCTTGAGATTAATACGAATGTCACAAGGAACGAGGCTCAAGAGGGTCTTGTTGAAGTTTTGAAAGGCAAGTGTTATGACTTTCATTCTATTGTGTATTCACCTCGGATATTCTCTTATCAGTCTGTTTTTACAGTTGGCAGTCCTGTCCGTATCACAAATAAAAGCTTCATTGACTATGTCTTCGTGCAAAGTTTGGAGATTGCCCTACAATTTGACTTGCCAATGCAAATACACACAGGGTA
This sequence comes from Vaccinium myrtillus, assembly GCA_016920895.1. Taxonomy (NCBI): domain Eukaryota; kingdom Viridiplantae; phylum Streptophyta; class Magnoliopsida; order Ericales; family Ericaceae; genus Vaccinium; species Vaccinium myrtillus. Next base: position 12,073,728 of record CM029280.1, read on the forward strand.
ACATTTTATTTTTGCGGTGCTCTTTTGTCTTGACTGTAGTGCTTTTCGCATTGTTTTGACGATAATGCCTTTTGCACTGTTTCCTGGTATCAGTTTTGGAGACAAAGATTTGGACTTAAGGCTCTCCAATCCCCTGCATCTGCGCACCCTTCTAGAGGACAAGAGATTCATTAAGTGCCGTTTGGTACTTTTACATGCATCTTACCCATTTTCAAAGGAAGCATCATATCTGGCCTGTGTTTATCCTCAGGTAAGATCTTGAAAACTCAAATGGTAGTTTCTTGTGGGCGTATGCCATTGTCGTTAAATGTTCAATGTCCTCTAACTAAGCATCGGATTCACCTTTTAGGTTTACCTTGATTTTGGTTTGGCTATTCCTAAGCTTAGTGTTCATGGGATGATTTCTTCAGTCAAAGAACTTCTGGAGCTAGCTCCAATAAAGAAGGTGAGAACTCATTCTCTTCAAAGAAATGTTGAAATGAGGAAGATATAATTCTCTACATAGTACCTGGACAACAAAGAAGATGATTGTTCACTATATCCATTATTGTTCACTATATCCATTCCATCTGGAAATAGACAAAAGAAGCAAAAGTAGATGCAATATGTTTCTTATATGCAGAGGCCATCATCAGGCATATTTTTCCTTTTGAATTGAAGTTCACTTTTTGGGCATATTGGCCAAGTGATACATAGACAACATCTCATAGCATCAAATACAAAACAAATGGTAAGAGAGAGAAGGCGAACTGTAAGAGTGCCAGATTTCGATTTGTCGGCTTATGCGCTTCTAAACGCTGGACTCTTTCCGATGTACTTTAATTTTAGACAAACTGTTTTTTGTCTTTGAATTTTATAATAATGAATTAAGAAGCTTTTCGTATGCTAAAAATTAAGTAACCAAATATCTCCTAATATGATAATGTGGATTCCTTTTCTATAGCTTCTATTTTGAATAAGCATTCAAAGATGTGCAAAGTACGAAGAGTGTTTTCTTTTCCTCTAGTTGATAGAGTTTCACCTACTTGCTCCTTATTTGTACAAATTTCATGCTGGAATAAATCAATTTGCAGGTGATGTTCAGCACTGATGGCTACGCGTTTCCTGAAACTTTCTACCTAGGTTGGTTTAAACAGTTTATCAGTCTTATGCTTTTTTTTATATTATATGGTTGCCAATGCTTCTTATTTTGCTTGACTTTGTTGGAGGTTGATTTTGTTGTAACTCCAAGTTACATACCTGTTCTTGAATGCATTTTATCCACTCTTTGCAAGTTTTGGCTACAGTTTCGCCGGCATTTAGTCTCTTCTGTTCCATCATGTAGTTCATAAAGTATGAGGTGCAAAAGTTGTTTCCAAACTCGTAGGTTTAGGTGCATACTGTTTGTTATTTTAGGTCATCGTGATTAATTAAGGTTTTGCTTTGGTGAGGGTTCAAATGTCTGTCAGTGGAAAACCTCAATTTATATTGGCCAAATAACTAAAATACCTGTATAAACTATAAACTAAATAGAAATTTCAAGTTCCTATATAGGGGAATAGGGCTGCACGTTTTTTTGGTTAATCTTGGCTGTCATAGTTGCGATCTAAGTTAGTGGAAGAAAAGGAGCTTCCGAGGGAGGTAAAAGGGATTTTACAATCGCAAATGGGTTTGATAAGTGTTCCCCCATGTTTTTTGCTATTTTCATTGTCAGTTTTGTTGTCTCTTGGCAATCACCCGCATTGGACTTTTGGGATCTTTATGAAACAAATAGTTTTACAACCTCCTACAAACTTTTAATTTCTTGGCTCTTTTTGATGAATAGATGGTGTCCATCCAAACTACACCCGTCATAAGGGACTGAAAGAAAATAAATTCTTTTGTGGTTTAAAGAAATAAAATGATGATACTGATGCTTGGAGACTAGCAAAAAGCTAGGTTACATTTTTTACCCCTGGTTTTGATTGTGCTGTCTCATTCTTGTGGTTGTAAGGGCATTACATAAAGCTTTTGCAATTGAACGCGAATCTATGAATATACTCAAGTTGAAATACTGAGCATACTTTGAAAGACACAGGCAAATAGTTGTTGTACTTTGAGAAATTAGGAGAGCGTTTCCAAGGCAAGTCTTTTCATCCATTTTTTCTGGTTTATGCATTGGTTGAGATTTGAGAATAGATTTTTTTTTGTAAGTTGGTACAAAGTTTTACTCTCTAGTTTACTGTTTTTGCAGCTGCAAAGAGAGCACGCAAAGTTATCTTCTCTGTTTTACGAGATGCATGTATTGATGGTGATCTTTCCATTCCTGAAGCCACTGAAGCAGTCAAAGACATCTTTTCAGAGAATGCCAAAAAATTTTACGGGACTAAACTAGATTTTACACCTATGGATTGTAAAGCCAATGTGTCCAGCAACTATGTGAAAATGGGGTTTGATGCCATACAAACAGATGTTGCCCTTGTTCGCATTATCTGGGTTGATGCTTCTGGGCAGCACCGATGTCGTGTGAGTCACTTGTTCAAAATTTTTTGCTTACAACATTTTTTGGACTCGAATATTGATAATTCTTTGAAGTTTGACAAAATAACAAATGTCAAACTGTTTGAACTGATACTTCCTAACAGCATAGGCGTCGTTTGACATTCGTTTTCTTGTTCTTCTCTTTCTAAACCTCCTTTGGAACTCATATACTAAATTCCAGTATGAATATTGTAACTGTGATGTAAGAAGCATGGATGCGGACACAAGATACTCACACGACATGATACAAACACGAGGACATTTTCTTCAAAACTTATGACATGGACCCATTGCAAACAGGTCAAATATAATATACATGTCTTTGTTTCAGGGGAAAGGATACAATACACACCCCCTATTTGAGTGTGTATCATATGCACGCCTGTAAAGTTACGAATCGATTATCACTTATTGAAAAGAGTTACGAATTTTTTGTATAAAAGTTACAAGATGTACCAAATGTTATTAATTATAGAAAATATTACGAAGCAATAGTCACGAAACACTAAAAAATGTTATGATTACCAATGAGGTTAGTTTCATCTTAGCACATTTATTGACGAATTTGGTATGATTTTGTAAATCAACTTTTAAGAATGTATGAAGAATTTAGAAACTTAGAATCATTTGGTCATTGAATAAGAGTCAAAACAACCTCAAATTGTGGTTGAAATCTATGTTACCTGGACTCTTGTCAAACTATAAAATACCTGTGTCGGACACTTGACACTTGACACTTGACACTCCGACATGGGTATGGGATCCGTGTCGGCTGTATTTAGTTGGACACTCACCTAGAAAACATACTTTGTAATTCGAATTTACTTGCAATGAACTATGCATAAAACTCCCATAATATGCATGAAATGCCCTAACCCGCCTAGTGAACACCATTTATCCTAGAAAACAAAAGAAACATCTTGAGGAATATGGATATGTTGCAATGCCCCCGTGTCTTGGAGCTGTGAATTAGACAAGTCCGACAATTGGACACATACCCGCACCCAACACTCATACTTGAGTCCATGTAACATAGGTTGAGATAAAGGGGTTGTCAAAGAAGTTAAAATCGAATATTGCTACCAGCTATTACCACTACCTATTGGGGTTGTTAGCGATACCGGTCTACAAATCCGGTCTACAAATAAGGTCATAAGTGCCAATGGGAGATTTGGTTGATGACCACCCTTAGGAGAATTCCTAGAGCTGCCATTGGTGTTAATGATGAAAATTTTAAATACAGGCCAAGTTTTAAATGTAGCATGTCAACCTCCTAACGTGCCCTCAACGTGTCCCAATAGTGCCCTCAACAAGTCCCACATAAAAGAACATAATAAAGAAATTGGTTTTTTGGCATGTTCGACATGTGTCCGAAGAGTGTCATGTCATATCTGCATCTCACATGTGTCGGATCCGAATACATGAGGCTGGTAGTCGTATCCGTGCTTCTTAGATTGTAATTATACTCTCACGGGCAACAACCCTGGAATATTGGCAGTTAACTGTTAAAAGAATTCCTTAGGCTTTAGCTCAGTGGCTGGGAATATGATGAAAATCATCTTGAAGTATCACATTCACAGCCATCAGTACGATTGATTACTACTGATCACATGCTAAAGTTGCAAATTACTGTTTTACTTGGTAACTATAAAGTAGTTTATACATATGCGATTTGTGTGATTTTCTGCTTTGATTCCATTATCTGTATGGTCGCAAATGGGGTATGAGAATAAAAATAGATGGACCATTTGGTCCATGTTTCTGCAAGCTTCCTTGAAGCCCTAGGCAAAATAGGAGGGATGATGGATTACTCGTTTAGTGGGTCCACAAATGATAGTTAATTGCTTAGATCATCTTAATAGGGTAACTTCAGTTTTAATACAATTTCTTATCCAGCTCTCAGTAGAAGATAAAAAGTTCTAGCATGGTTTCTGTGTCAAGGGGTTTTAAGTATTTTTCAGTTCTTTACCCTTCATAGTTTGTAACTGGAAGTGATTCCTTAGACTTGTTTTTAATTGTGTACGTACTTGATATATACTGCATTAGGTAGAAGTCCTGGAAGATTACTGGAGAGTCCCTTGTTTTAAGGAATTATGGAGATTGTGTATTTAACTGCGACGGTGGTTTCATATAGCTTGATTGCTGTTCATTTTTGTAAAATGATTTTCAGGTTGTTCCAAAACAGCGCTTCCATGACAATGTTCTAAAGAATGGTGTAGGTCTAACATTCGCTTGTATGGCTATGAGTTCAGCTGTTGATTGTCCTGCGGATGACACTAATCTGAGCGCTGTGGGTGAGATCAGACTGATTCCTGATTTATCAACCATGCGGAGAATTCCTTGGTACTTGACTTTCTTTCATAAGGATTCTGGATAACCTTTGCCCCTGAATCTTAGCAGAACCTTTTTGACCTTTTATCTTACTACTTATTCAATTTGCAAAATGCAGTAACGCACTCTGCATTTCGAGTTAATTAACCATTTATTAGAACTTGAAGAGGAAATGGAAAGGAAAAACAGGATTCTGATCTAGTAGACAATGAAGATAGACGTGTACTCCATGGAACAAGAGCTTAGGAGGTTGTGTTGAAATTGTAAATTTGGCCATTTTTAATCAGCTCATTTGCAAACCAGAACACTAGACGGTTGTGAACAAATGAAAACCACCAAAAAATTGATCAGGTTTAATCGCCTATTGAAGTTCTGTTATGTTGGTCCACTGCTCTTGTGGAATATATTCGCTGAACATATGTGCATAATATCAAGCTTGTTTTGGCCATATTAATCATTTGTTTTTTTCATTTTTTTGGTCTTCAACAGGGCAAAACAAGAGGAAATGGTCTTGGCCGATATGCATCTTAAACCTGGTGAAGCTTGGGAATACTGCCCAAGAGAAGCATTACGTAGAGTTTCCAAAGTTTTGAAAGATGAATTCAACTTGGTATGCATGATGCTTTACCTATTTGTAGAAATACAGTCACATTCAACTTCTAAATGTACATTTGCAGGAGATTAATGCAGGTTTTGAAAATGAGTTTTATCTCCTAAAGAGTGTATCAAGGTACTTGAAGCAATCGTTCAAATGCCTTCTTTTCTACGTTTAAGTTTCCTGTATTGCAATTAGATACCTATAAAAATCTGCAGGGAGTTGAAAGAAGAATTCATACCATTTGACATGACACCCTACTGTTCTACATCAGCATTCGAAGCTGCTTCCCCTGTACTCCTCGAAGCTGTAGCTGCTCTCCAGTCTTTGAATATTACTGTTGAACAGGTGTAGTGTTTTAGCTTTTTGTAGTGGAATAATGGGTGGTTATTCTATTGAGGTTAACTTGATTCCATTTCCAGTTCCTCATGTGAGAATACCAAGGAGTTACCATACTTACAAATATGAAAGATAATGGAACTCATGAGGAGCATAATCATGATAATAACTCACTGAAACACATGTTTTTTTGTGAACATACTTCTATATGGCGCACACTGCAGGGTTTACTAAGCATGAGCATCTTTTTTTTACTCCAATGCCATTGGAATAGCAATAGTAGGTTCATTGTCCATTTTGATGATCCGCAGCTGTTGGTATTGATTCCTACTCGTTGTTTAAACATTTATCACTTTTTTTGTTTTCCCATTTCATGTTGAATAACTACAAATGGGTCGTTGGAGGACACAAAGAGAAAATCTGATTGTTTTTCTTTTCCCTTAACACTATGGATTGCTTAGATACTGGTTTGGAGTTTCCAACTGTCCTGGGCCTGAATTCACCTGCCATTGGTTAGAAGAGGATAATTGTGAAAAAAATTGTCAGGAAAAGTATGTAATTGGGAAAGCGTTGGAGAAAGTAGCAAGCACAAAGAGTATGGAATGCATGAGAGAGAAGTTTTATGATAGCACTTTTGAACTATTCAATAACAAGAGCACAGATAATCAACATGGAAGAAGAAAATGATACATAGAAATGATGAAGAGACTGGAAAAAAAGATTACGTATATTGTGCGCGGAGAGAGAGAGAGAGAGCATTTTCAGTGTTATTTCAATCTTACTGTTTTCGAAGGGATTACCTTACTTTAGCTTCATTCAGGTATATTTTATGCTGATCCATGTTGCTTTTCAAATATTGTAGATTCATCCTGAAGCTGGGAAAGGTCAGTTTGAAATCGCATTGGGATACACTACTTGTACTAAAGCTGCAGACAATTTGGTTTTCACTCGTGAAGTTGTTAGGGCTGTTGCAAGGAAACATGGGTTGCTGGCGACTTTCATGCCTAAGTAAGTGTGTATACTATTCTCTTGATACCATAAAGAATTTCTTTGAAGGAAGTTATTAGTTCAGTATTGTATATTACAAGAAAATTATGGTGTATATGCACTTCTACTTGACCATCTTGGAATTTGTAATTTATATCTTTAGGTAGCCTGTTTTCCAATGAATGCTTTTGTTCTCATATGTGATGCGATGGGGAATTCATCTCATGATTTGAAACAACCACCTAACTGCTTTTCTCCATGTAATTTGATTGCATAGGTTTGCATTAGACGATGTTGGTTCTGGGTCTCATGTACATCTCAGTTTGTGGGAAAATGGAAAAAATGTATTCATGGCATCGGGTGAACACTCTACGTACGGAATGTCCAAGGTTGGAGAAGAGTTCATGGCAGGGGTTTTAGAGCATCTTCCATCCATTCTGGCCTTTACAGCACCAGTTCCAAACAGGTTTCCTTTTATTTGTTACAATTCATGATTCACCTTGCTGCTTTTTTACGTCATTTTTCTTTATGTTAATTTCCGTAGTTAAATGGAAATTGGTTGTTTGTTCACCCTCTTCTATCCACCTTCAGTTGGAATATTGCAGCTGCAGATTTAATGCAGAAATGTTCTCTAAAGCCAATGTTGGGAAGAATTAAAATCTGCAAAATCATTCCAATTTCATCAAACAGAGCCTTGTATTTATTCCCCATAGAATTATTGAGTTATGGAATACTCTTTTATGCATTTACCTTTTCTTCTCTGGAAAACTGGAATGTATATATGTCGAACTCATTAGACAAGATCACTTGAAAGTAGAGACAGAAGGATTTGAGCATAATATATGGTTATTTTTCTTATCAAATGAGTAATTGGATAATTTATTATCTTTAATTCCCTATTCAAATGTTCTGATAGTTACGATCGCATTCAACCCAATACTTGGAGTGGAGCATACCATTGCTGGGGAAAAGAAAACAGAGAAGCTCCACTAAGAACTGCATGCCCTCCTGGAGTCCCAGATGGTGTTGTGAGCAATTTTGAGATTAAAGCTTTTGATGGATGTGCAAATCCACACTTGGGGCTGGCTTCTATAATTGCTGCAGGGATTGATGGCCTCCGAAGGCATCTCACCCTTCCTGAACCCGTTGGTAAGACTATATTGTAGTTTTCCTATGCATTATTATTATTTGATGTCATCCATATGCATGATTCTGTCAAACGATTCCTTATCAATTAGTCACACTATGCTTAATCGCATAAGTGCGTAGTATGTGCTACTTGTGTTAAAACTTCCATAGCTCCAATCTCCTTAATGCCCTTACATACTAATTGTATCTCAGACTCTTAACTGAAACTTGGAGTTCAGGTGCGAGTCCTGTCTCTTCATTCCTCCCAATCCGGTGTTTATGTTCCACGTTTTTGGGTCAATTAGACCCAGCTGGTGCCTTTTTTTTTTCACTATTATGCAAATTTAAAATGGTATCATGACCTTAATGTTGTAACGCCTCTCGGACTCCGTCAAGTACAATGTCACTTAAGCAAGTTCATCTTCATAATGGGCGTTCTTTTTGTTACCCATACTTTCCGAATGACTTATATAACCTTTAAATCCGCAAACGTTATTCCGAAAGTACGAAGGTACTTAATTATTTGATGTACCGACACTTCTAGAGGCACGCGTGTCTTGATACAGGGACACGGAGACGCGGAGACACAACAAAATATGTATTGGACAAGCCACTTGGTGTCTCCATTAAATTTAATTAACTATTTTAGGGGGGACAAGGCGGGGGACACGTAGAGGGACATGACAGGGGTTAAATATTCAATTTTTCAAAGTTTTGTGGGATAAATGTGTATTACTTCAAATATTTTGGGTTGAAGTGTATTATATATGATGCTTGTTTGCATACATTGATGCTTTGTGCTTATGCAACCATGTTTCCATTGGTATAAAATGAATATCGTTTATTTATTTTTGTTGTGTCCCTATTTTTTTGTGCATGTCTGTATCCGTGCTACATAGGGACATAGTAATTTTGAGATATATTTGTTGTTTTAACATGATTCATTCCTTCAACAACCTTTTATGGAGTTATCTATGTTCAATTCCTACTCCCAGTTGCCAATGCATTATATTGACTTGCGAATTGACTTCTATAAATTGATGATCACAATTAAGTATATGCTTCCAATTCTATGGATTGAAGAAACAATGATATGACATATTGCTGATATTGTTGCTCATGACAGAGACAAACCCTGCTAGCCTTGACTCAGAACTCCAAAGATTGCCAACATCTCTTTCAGAATCTGTAGAAGCACTTGAGAATGATGGTGTTTTCAAAGATTTGATTGGTGAAAAGCTTTTGGTTGCGATAAGAGGAGTACGTAAGGTATGTTCGAATTACACCCTCTTATGGTTGAGGGACGTTAGTCATGAATTGGACCCAAGAAAATGCAGTTTCTTATTTTAAACTCCTTATTTTATGGAAAGTAAACTGAAATACATCTGATAAACAATTGTCCTTTAAGCTTGTATTGCACTTGAATCTTTGTCGATTTGAACGATTTCCTTATGTAACAAAGAAGGAAGAATTTTAAGTGGTCATTTTTCTACTAAATCGAAAACCCAGGACAATGACTGATATAATAATAACTCAAACCATATCTATGGTAGGTCTTGAAAATCTGTTAATCACACACGGCATGGCATGGCATGGCATGACATTGAGTTAATACGAACTTTAAGCCAAAAACAATGTCCAAACTTTCCCCTTTCCTTGTGAGAGGAAGAGAAACTTTGGGTGAAGTTCCTTGTGCAACTTTTTTGTCATTCTCAATTAGCCAATTTTGTTGGCCTACGGATTTTCTCGTGATTTCCATTTTTCTTCAATTTAACATTTGTTTTTATTATATCCTGTACATCATAATTTTATACCATGTTTTTGTATCTTTCATTTGTGGTACATATAATTTTTTTTTATTTATTTTTAATGGCGATAACATATAATAATGTTGTGGTGCGTATTGGATAGAAGTCACTACAGACATAATACAATGATATAGTTGTGACCTTCATGTCTATGTAAGTACAATTCAGAAACACTTGGATATGTTGTTCTGATCATCCAATTCAATTCAAGCTGATCTGATTTACAAAATAAATTACTACAAATGCCATAAATTAAATAATGTCATAGACTGAAGAAGACCAAGAAATGGGGATACACAAGTAAGTTGTATTTTGTACTTAAAAACAAATAAGGATGGTGAGACAATGTTTTATTTTGCAGGCTGAGATTGCTTACTACGCGCAAGACAAAGATGCATACAAACAACTTGTACATCGGTATTGAGTTGGAGGTTTCACCAGTCTTAAGAATAAGGGATGGATGAGATTCTTTTTTTCCACTTCTTGTCTAAATTCTGTTGATTTCTATTGTCACAAGGGAGTAGTGTTAAGGGAAATAATTGCAAGTAAGCATGTTTGATTCTTGCAATTTGTAATGGTCTTCTCATAATAATGGCTACTTTGTATGTTTTTTCATTTATACTTCTTTTTTTTGGTTGCTCTTTGTGCACTCTTCTTTTTTTGGTTGCGAAGAGAATAAATTACCTAAAAGTTTCAAGGCAACTATAAATACTACTAATACTACTAGTATTTACTTTATTTTGAATGTGCTATTGGGTTTCTCATTTGCAATACATAATTAGGAATCAATTAAAGAAAATCAACCAGTAACATTGCTTTGTAATTAGGTAACCGAGTTCACTGAGAGTTGATTAGGTCATAATTTTCATGCAGTGAAGTGAAGTACTGAGCAATTTGATCGGCTTGTTCCGGGGATAATGGTGGATTGTGGCATTTCGGGTATCGTAAGCACTACTATAACATGAATAAGGAAATTGATTTTCACATTCCCAAATTGATGACAAAAGTGAGACCAAACACATACCCTGGAGACCAAAAGTATAAGTTAAGTCTTTCTTTAGCTACTAAATTTCCAAACAAAAAAAAAAAAAAAAGTGAGACCAATCGCGAAGCTGAGAAAAAAAAAAAAATCGCGAAGCTGAAGAACTTAAATATTGGTCCTGAACCATAGACTTAATTAAGTCCTACTCCTAGTTTGGTTTAAAGCATTATGTTTCACCTCCTCATTTTCCAATAGTCCCTCTACTAACCTTCCATTATTACCTCTCATTTATTACACTCCATTTATTAATTCACCTACTAATTCCCGAATATGATAAATTTATAGGAAGAGACATTTGTTAGCTTGTGTGATAAAATTGTTATATTTTTGTTTTGCATTTATGGTAATTTTTTTGTATACTATTCTATCATGACAGATTTTGGCAAAAACAACCATTTCAATAATTTTGGATATCTACCATTTTTTTTTGTGTGTGACAGATTTGTAATATTCTGCGGGTCCTACAAGATGAACGGTTCAGATAAATAATTAATACACAATGAGACCAACAAAAATGTTACTAGAAAAAGGAGGGTTTTACACCGGTGGTGTAAAACACGTTCTCTCTTGTATTTTAGATTATATACTTGAATATTCAACTTCATGAAATGCCATAAGTTTAGAGTTACTACAAGCAGTTAAAACACAAAATCTTACTATAAGTTACATTAGAACCCCTACAGATTACTTGTAATTACGCTTATTCCCTATTTATTTGCTTTATGTAATAACACTATCAAATCTAGCATTTTGTTATAAACTCTAAGTCTAGTAAATTACTAAGGTGCATAAGGCTCACTTATCTAAAACTCGAACCACGAAGAATGTTGTTTGTAAAACAAATTTGCGTGCTAAATTATAATGAACCCGATAGTCATTTGAATAAATTCTGAACATTTTATGTGAATTGCTTGAATATTGTCAATTATCGTATCATTTTATTCTTTCAGTCTTACTGCAAACTTGTGGTGAATGATGAACTGCTAGAACGGACAAATAGGTTCACGGGGTTAGTGTACGGATATAGTTTTTCAAAAAGACGATTCAATTTAATGAAAATTGGAAAAGATAGGAGGAATTATGGTTACAGGATTTGGGGAAGTTATCTTGTACAGTCTTGCTATTGAGATTGGTGGTTAGCCAGCTGAATAGCGTTGCTATCAGCGCTGCTGGAGAGGTTGTTTCAAGGACCGAACCCCTACATAGGGCATTGTGTGATTACTCGTTATGAATAAGTTAATAAAAGGTAATTTCGTATTATAGTGTCAGGTTATGGCCTATATACTCTCAAGGTTATAGTTAGTTCCTTGTGGGCCCAGTGGTACAGTTAGTCGTTGAGAAATTCGTCCTTATAAGGCAATTGATGACTCCGACCAAGTAGATAACTTAGGCCGTTTCATCTGGGCTCCTGGTCAGAGCAAGTAAGGAGGGAGGGAGTGGAATCACGAATGAACACAACCTAGCGGTTAACATGGGAGGATGTTTCTTAAAGTTGAGGATCTAGAAGAATATGTAAGGCTAGAAAATGAATTTAGTTACTTGCTCTTTAATTCTGCACTCCCTTTATTATAAATTGTTAAAAACTTCTAATGTAAAGGTTAGTAGGTAAGAGTTAGCTACAGGTATTGAAGGAGACAGAGACGTACAACCAAAAATGAGAAGCTTGCCGTTGAACAGGTGCTCGTTGAAGACTAGGACATGAACTTAGACTTTTAGAGAGCTCTATCGTCTCCCCTACTTTTGTGGAACAGGGCATCCTATGCTGCGGAGCAGTGCAACATCCAAGCCGTTGGTTGCGCAATCAATGGCTCTGATTTCATCTTGGCACTTGCATGATCTGGCCGTTCATTGCCGAGATCAACGGCTTGTGTGCCGCACGACAGGATTGTAGTGCGGCACCGCATTACAGGATCCCCGGATTTGTGTTGGATATATGTAATCTAATTTCCCAACAAATACTACTCTGTTTATTATAATCAAACTATGATCACATTGATGTTATTCTGTTGTTTAATTAAGATACTCATCCTTTTCAATTAAATGAATTTTTTCAATAAATGATTTAAATAATGCTTTTGAGAAAACCAAAGTGTTACACATAAGATTTAGGCCCTTTGGGATTTTTCCGGCAGGCGGCCAAGTCTTGCTGCCGTCTGCCGGACACTCACATATAATTTTGGCTCGCTCTTTCAGATTTCACCTTGCTGCATGCAATTGGAATGTGGAAATTAAATGTCCACCACACATGCACTCTTTTGTTCAACCTCAAACCTGTGAAGTGTGAACAGTCATACTTATCTTAAATCCCACAAAAAAATCGCTAACCTCCTACATATTTTGAACCTAAGAATTCATGCTTCTCCTTAAACCAAGGGATTTTCTCACTGCTAAGAGGAGAGAGAAGGATCATTTCTTCAAAAAATTCCAAAGCGAATTAGCAAGACAACATCATATCTCAGCTGTGAAGAGCAAAAAATAGACGCTGTTCAAAAAGGAAAATTTTCAATTTCAATTACATCCGTCCAATCTCCACTTAACCTAAACATAGAAAGAACCACAGATGAATGATCATATCGTGTATATATATATATATACGTCTATCCCTTGGCTTTCAAGAATCTAAAACACATTGCAAAGAAACACAAGCACTCAAAAACATCATAAACCTTAAACCCCAGTTCTTGGAACAAGTTTTCGCTCGGGAAATCGAGCCATGGCATTAAATTTGAAAGCCCTCTTGACTTTGGTGGTTGTTGCGCTGCTGCAGCCTGGGATTCATGTCTATGCGAAAGGGGGCCGACGTCCAAGGTTCATGGGTGGTCCGTGGAAGAATGCCCATGCCACCTTTTACGATGCAGGCGATGGCACCGGAAGAAGTGGTATGTATAGCACAAGAATTTTTTCTACGTAACATGCATGCATGGCATGCATGAACTGCACGTTGTCATTACTGATGGTTGGCCTATTGATCTCTATTGTTGATAGGATCTTTTTTTTTCCTTTATAAAAAGGGAAAAAAAGGATATATACATATAAATTTTTTGCTGAAATTTTTATCAAATTATTCCAGTCATATGAAAACACTACCAAGTATGGATTCAATCTAATTGTCGATTTCTCTTGCTTGCGTTACAATCTCGGAGAACAGGAGCTTGCGGCTACCAAGGAACAAACCTAGACTTGAAATTCCAGACGACGGCATTGAGCAATGCTCTGTTCATCAATGGTCAGGGCTGCGGATCATGTTACGAACTGAAATGCGATGGTGATGTGAACTCGTGCAAGGCGGGGCAACCATCGATCTTTGTGACGGCCACCGATCAGTGCCCACCGGGAGGGTGGTGCGATCCGCCGCGTGAACATTTTGATTTGGTACAACCTGCTTTCCTTCAAATTGCCGAGTACAAGGCTGGCATTGTTCCTGTTCAGTATCGAAGGTATTGGAGCTTCAGAAAGTCCATGCACACATATTTTGATATTTTGATGCACAGATCGGGACACAAATGTATTCAGAATCATCTGATGCATATTGACCTCACAAAATAATAAGAGATTCACGTAAATCAGATAATTCCGAACACATTTGTATGTAAAAAGAATTATCGTGAGAGCAATCATAAAGTGCCAGTTTTAAATTGTATAAGCCACAAAGATGTGGTTTTGAGTTAAAAAAGAGGAGTATTTTCAAAGAACATGTTAATGGATCCTGCTGCTTTGGGTTGCCCTACTAATAGGGCCGGCCCATTTATTGAGTGGAGTTTTTTTATTTTCCCACAATACATGATCACATTCTTCGGTTTAATTCTAATTCTAAACACTATATAAAGAAAGGAAGTTTATATTTTTTACAAGTGGAATTTTTTTCTAATAATAGAGTGTTTGGCCAGCATGCACACTCCTCGACTAATTCGAAACCCGAAAACCTTGAAGTTAATGACCGAATAAACTTCAGGGTCGGATATTTTCTACCTTCACTATTCAACCAAACTCTAAAAAGGCTAGGATCATTAAACGCTGCACGTCATTTGATCTTGCGAAAAACACACTATATGAACTGATATTTCATTGCAGAGTTCCATGCCAGAGGCAAGGAGGAGTCAGATTTACCATAGAAGGCAACCCACACTTCAACTTGGTGACAGTGTGGAACGTCGGAGGCGCAGGTGATGTCACCAACGTTCAGGTGCGGGGCGATGGTGAGGCCAGCTGGATACCGCTGCGGCGCAACTGGGGCCAGAAGTGGGAGACTAATGCCGTGTTGGTCGGAAAGGCGTTGTCTTTCCGAGTCACCGTAGGTGATGGGAGGAGCTCAGTTTCACGGCAAGTCGCCCCACAAAATTGGCAATTTGGCCAGACTTACGAAGGAAAGAACTTCAGATAGAAAACATGGTGTTCATGTACCTATTATTCTTGAGGCTATATTTCTCCCATTGATTTCTTGAAAATCGTATAGACGATACAATTCTTTGTAAGCCTGCATGCTGCTGGAACAGATTACCATAATGGATTTTACACATTCACTGCGATTTACATTACATGCGCACGATATGCCATATTTGTACTTTGAACCCAGATTGATCGAGGGAAAATCGAAAACACATGCCTGTGCAGTTTCAGTTTTTAATGGAGAACTAAACAAACAAATGTATTCCATTAACTAGTAGTACTTAAATCCATTGTCTTCAAAATTTCAAAATGCGGCTAGAAAAAGAAGAAAAGAATGGACCAACTCCTCGTTAGAAGCCCATGGGTAGCCGAAAGTTAGCCTGCAACCTCTCGGAGAAGATGTGCTTGATTCTACTAAATGACAAGTTACACCAATAATTACGACCACAAAACATATAGATTAAAAGAAACAATAATTACGACGAGGCACACTGCTCAAATTCACATAAGCAAAAAATGTTCATAAAGGCGATGTGGCTCCAAAATTGCATAAGCTAATGATACATATTCAGACCTTGTAAGTTGGTAACTTGCGAGTTCAACATCAAAGATAAACAACAGAATAACGATGCTTGTAAGCAGAGATGTCGATCGTCAGCTCTAGCAGTTGATATTACAAGGTATAATTTTGCCCCAAAAAATTGGATAAGAACAACAATGATAAATACATGCAAAAGATATCAAAACTGGATGATCAATAGGAGAGGTAATGGAATAAGCCCGGTACCTTTCTCTTTCCTTTGAGGAACAGAACTCCCAAGTCCTAACCACTTGCTCTATCACAGAGCTTCCAATATGTGACCAAATCAAGGATCTGCGAATTTGACAATATTTGCACGGTACTTTTGGGTGATTATTCCACCATATCCATTTCACTTCTTGACATTGTAACGGATGCAGATATTAACTCCAAACATGCACATCATCAGACTTCTTTTGTCTCTTCTTTTTCCTCTTCCCTTCTTTAACATCGGCCCTTGCTTCAGCACGTTGTGAGTACCGTGATCGTATTTCATGCAACTTTGTTTTTGCATCTCGAAAGAGTGCATCAGACTTTAAAGCCATCAATTGCTGAAGAATCCAACAAAAGCAGCGATATGAGATTCGCCCAATTGATAAAACAATAGCTAACAACCTCAAATTGAGAAATATGCTCACCTTGAGATGATCCATCGCTGCGAGGTTAAATCCAAGAGTGTCTTTGCATTCCTGAAACAAGTCCAGACATGTCAGCGAAGGAATCATGGATCTTCCTATTTCTCTTATTTTGATTGCAAATTTTCCTCATTGCTCTGTTCATGGGATTAGAACGTGCAACACAATTTAAATTGTTCTTCAATTATGAGAACCTGTCTCCACTCAAAGATCAGGAATCCTATTAAAAGTCTAACAAATTAACCAACTGAAGTACTTCTTTTGGGGATTTGGGAGGGGACCAGAATATTGAGTCAAAAGACACGATAAGTATAACTTGGACTTTATGATATCAGGATATTGAACATTCACTATACAATATAAGTATACTAAATATTCCTTTTGTCATATTAAAATACCTTTACTCTTGCATGAAGAATGTCTTTGAGCGGAGTCAAGATAGGTCTAGCAGACACGGTAGTAATCAACTGGTTATGATGCAACTGCAGTAGCACCGTAGCAACCCTACAGACAAGCTCAACCTGCAGGTATAACGCAAGCAGCAACAAGATTTATTGTCAAAAAAGAGATATAAATTCAAATTTTCGATGTAAGTTCTGGAAACATCATAACCCTGCTGTATCACCTATACAAATTTGCATCAGCTGATAAATACATGATAAAAGTAAAACTTAACACAAGGCATGCCACGTGTGAACATCCTTTGAACAAATCAAACGGGCTTGTTTATTAAAGCATCATTTTTCTAAAAGAGTGATGCTGTGGTAACCCCATTTGGCTATCATTTGGAGTGGCACCTTAACTGACACCACCCACATACCATCTGAGCCCCCTATAGCACATGAGATTACTGCATGCAAAGAGTATCACATCATATGGTACATAAATGTGGTCACCCTAGCATTCTTGTTTTCCGGAAAAACCTCACAACTTGCATTATTCCGGCACTTGCATCAAATAGGGCCAGTATGAGACCTCGAGATGGCCCATCAATACATCATTGGTCAGATTTCGTTATCAGTTCATACAAAGGCTTTCGTAAATTAGGATCATTTAGCATGTATGCAAGAAATGCTAAAGCATAAAAAGTGCCCTAAAAGAAGCGAAACTTGCTTATGCACGATTGCACTACATGAGTAATATTCATTTAAAACAGATAGGAAAGACAAATTGAAGTAGACAGATTACAAACAATGTATGGATAGACTAATGTTCAACAGAGAGAACATATTTCAGTAGCAAGCTGGCATTAAAATCCACTTTCATTCCACATGCAAAACACTAGTTTTTTATTTCTACAAGTGCAGATTGTCTAACCTTATCAGGAATCAAGGCCCAATCCTTCAAGTAAGACAAAAGCTTCAAAGCATCTGAGAATGGTAAAGCCTGCAAAGTACACATTTCTTGTTTAGAAAGCCAGCCTTTCTATCCCAAACAAAACTGGAATCAACGTACTGCTAACCGTTTTGGGGAGGCATAGTAAGATCATATCTAATAGTGCTATTAAGATTAACTGAATACAGTGAAGTGTAGAGAGAGTTAAAAATTACATTGAGCGTCTTGTTGTAATTTTTCCTCACATTTCTAATCTTCATTGTTATAGTAGTGGATTGCTCTCTTTCACCTGTGGAGCAGGCATTCAGGCCTAACCACGTAAACTCTTGCGCATTTATTTTGTGTATTTATTCTTTTTTGGTTTCACTTCCATTGCGGGTGGGACTAAAATTTCCCCACAATATACAAACACTCCTCTAGGCATATGTGAAGGTTTTGCCATTTTTGTTACAAAATATGTTTGCATATACTTCAGTTGGTTTTATTTTACTGTAAGTGTAGAGGTAAGTATCCATTCTATTTTTCCCTAAGTTAAGCATTTTTTAGGTATGTTGATAGTTTATGAAATATTGTTTTATGGGTCAGAATGCTCGCCTATCAAGAAACAACTAGTGGGTAAGATGGGTGCAACTGAGATGAGAATGCTAAGATGGATGTGTGGTAAGACTTGAAAACATAAGATTAGACATAAAACCGTTCGTGAGATGGTGGGTGTAGCACCTATAGAGGAGAAGTTGCGAAAAAAGACTAAGGTGGTTTGGACATATCTACTGTAGACCGGTAGTAGTTAAGAGAGTTGATAGAATAGATTTGGGTAGTAACAGTCCAAGGAGAGGAAGAGACTCGGTATGGTTTTTGGTTTATAGTTAATGAAGTACATTATTTTTGTTTTAAATTATCGATACACGCTCTGCCGGCACACCAAAACGAAGAGCTTTTATGATCTTCTGTTATCCTGCTCCCGCCCCCACTTCGTACAGCTAAGGTTCAAATTGCCCAGATCAAGACGAGATAATACTCTGTATTTAGCTATCAAGTCTGGCCAAGTAGTTTAGAACGTGCAAATCATTTTACTAAATTCAACATAAGTCAAAACTAGGCATGCAAATTCTTCTACGCGTGTAGTTGAAAATACTTCTAATGCCTAACAAAAAACACAAAACACAAAATTTAAAAAAAAAAAAAGAAGTTCTGCTTGCTGTGGAACTACAGCACCACCCACTTACCAGTAATGTCTGCTCGAGATCATTGGTATGAACATTTGAAAGTGCACGAAGAACGTAATCATATGGGGAGAGCCCAAGCATAAGAATATTTGGCTGAAAGATTGCCACTTTTCCTCTAGACTTATCCTCCTGAAAATTGCATAAAATATAGACATGTGTGACTTCCTTTTTTATAAGTATCCTTATTAAGGGAAAATGAATAATAAATTCCAGGTCTCAAAGTACAAATTCCAGGTCAATCTTCCAATTTGAATTTCTCTTTTAAATGAAAGCAATTCTTAAACCTCTATCACCACATTAGGTTGATCACAATACCCATAATCGTAGCAGTGCTTCAAAATTACTACGAAGCCAAAATCGAGAAAGCCATCTGTACCTCATGTTCATCAATACGCTTCAGTTCAGCCTCCGCCATGTCTAATGCTTCAATAATATAGTCAGTTGCAGTTAAGGTTTCTTTCGTTTTCTTCCCAGCCACGGCCACAGCTCCTTCCTCTGGAAGTTCTTCCTTAGGTGCGTACCTACTTTCAAATGTGTTGTCAAGGTCAGCCTCAAACATCTCCTCCAATCGTTTTTCTTTCTCCTCCTGCAAATTTAATAACACATTATTTATTAGGTGACAATCTATGCTATAGCTCAAGCTTCAACTCAATCTTGACACCAATACGAGGAATAACTCTTCAAGAAATATGTCAACAATTTGTATATGACATCTTGGTTCAATTAATCTACTATGATAGCAGACACAAGGAAACAAGTGAATTTAGTTAAGTGTATGGATTAAGTAAATGTAATGCATTATAATATATGGCCCTTGACAGAGAAGCATGGATTCATATGGCCTACCACAGTTGATTGGGATACAAAACTAAATTTGGTTTGGTATGTTAACAGCAAACACAAGAAGCCATACCTCGATGAAAAATGGTTCTTCGGTACGATCCCAGCGGCGTATTGACCGGTCATGAGATCCAGTGACAACAAAATCACCACGATTACTGACTGAAAGACACCAAATTTCAGAATGATGGCCCTCAAGAGTTAACAGCAGCTCAAACTTGTCAGCATCCCAGTACTTCACAAGGCGATCCTTCCCCGCACTAAACATGTAATGCGTGTTTCGCACAAATCGAACAGCCATTACACTGTCCAAAAGAAACCCCACAAGAAATTCTAAATAAAACATCACCAACAGCTATAAATTAGAAAATTTAGATGGTTTTTAGTTTCCAGTGATGCACCTATCAGAATGAGCGAAAATAGATTTATGGCAGTCTCCAAAATCCAAACCCCAAATCTTCAAATTCTTGTCTGCTGAGCCAGTGACTATCAACTCTGCATCTGATGAAATATCCATACACAGCACAGGCAGCTTGTGACCGTACAATGAAAGGAAAAATTTGAGAGAGTCCATAAAGAAGACCTGGAAGGGATACACACATAAATGCCTAGGATTTAGAGACAATCGAATTCATCGTAGAAGGCTTTGTGGACTTCAAAAGCAAACAGACATGCCAGTAACCCACCATGCAACTGAACATGTCAACTTATGACTTCATAAGATTTTATTTGCAAAAGGAGGTAAGAGTGCAATAATGTTTGCTAGAAGTAATTAAAAAGTTCTAGGATCTTCCAAGAACAAGATAGCATCTCTAGCTGTAGAATTCTCGTGGGATCATAAGATCTGGAATCCCAACTCTGATGTGCTTCCGTATAATCAAATGCTTCAGAAATTTACTATTACTATGTACTTCATGGGTTTCTTTACAAAGCGTTGGACCTTATGGCCTCGATTATGTTCCAAAAGATGACTATTACCCCCTCAAAAAAAAAGTTCCCTAAATGCAGTGTTTCGAGAACTGCAACTCAAACGACCCACAAATATGCTCACAAATTTTGATCCAGAACTTGCTAGAATACAAGAAAGTTATGGTAACAAAACTAGTGTGCCAACAGATGATATTAGATAAGAGCATCGAGTAACAGGAAAACACTTGAGAGAAGTCAATATCACCTTCACAGTACAATCTAATAGTGCGGCAGCAATGTATTTAGCATCAGGGCTGACGGCAACAACTAGAATGTCATCATTCATTTTCAGGTTCCTTACATGCGAGACTGTTAGATGCTTCGAATCCTGAAACCAGAACCACCAAACTATCACCAGCGTAACATGTATGAAGGTTCTTCAATTTAGCTGTCTGGAGACTCTAAACACATGAATCACGTTTGCAATGAACTAACAGTCCAGCACACATGATTGTGAAAAAGAAGATCTACAGAGAGACAGAGAGGGGGTGGGGGGAGTAAAAAGAACACACCACGCCAGGTTTCTGTACGGTTTGGTATTCCCAGAACTTGACATCATGATCAGTACTCCCAGTAACGAAACCAGTACCGTCTGGAACAGCCACAATTGATTGGACAGAGCCACCATGAGCTTCCACTACTTCCACACAAGTACCACTACTGACATCAACAATTTCTAGTGTACCAGCTTTTGTACCAACAACTGCATACTTATTACCAGGAACAAATAAACCACACAGCCCGTACCCTGAATCAATAGTTCGAAGGCATGACCCAGTACTGGGATTCCATATCTTCACTGAACTATGACTAGTGGACATCAAAAGAGTATTGTCTGCACTAAGTGTGACACTTCTGATGTCAGACCGATGTCCCTGGAGTTCAATAGCATTTGTTTTTGTAGATGAACTGGCATCAATAGAGTAAATTTCCAATAAATTATTGTTCAGAGATAAAGCTAAGGTGGCAAGTGAGTTCTTTGGAGTGATTGGACAGAAAGAGATAGAGCATATCTTCTTGCCAGCTCGTATTGTCTGAAGAAGCTTGAAAATGTCAGAAACTGTAAGAACGGGCTTGTTAGCTTCTTCTCCAGCTTCATGATGTGCATCTCCATCTTCCGTTACATCAACTGATCCTTTTGTAGATTTCTTCTCCTTCTTCCTGTTAATTCTCCTTTTTGCTTTACGCTTGGACTCAACCTCATCCAATACACGGAATATCTCTACCGTTTTCCCAGCAACTTGACAAGCCAGCAAATTTCCAGAGTTATTGAATCTCACAGAGGCAACTCTATCCTTGTTCTGTCTCTGAATTTCACCAAAATGCTTCAATACTTCCCATTTGTTTTGAGTCGTTGCATTGCTATTTTCCACAGCATCTCTTCCATTCGTGTTAGAGACAGATTGCCCCTCTACCAAGTCATGTTTCACCGTATAAAACCTAAGGTCGGGGTCCGCTGACCCAGTGACAACATATCTTTCCTCCGGATCAGTATCCACAGACCAAATTTCGCTATGATGGCCACCAATGATTTGCATACAATGCTGGGTCTCAAGATCCCAAACCCTTAAGAATTTATCCTTGGATGAACTGACAAGTTTTTTACCATTATCCAAGAAAACAAGGTCAGTCACCTGCAATAAAGAAAGCAGAAAAACATACACCACAACGGTGATGAGAAATTTTTTACTCTAATTAAAGTTCTTTTTTGCATTGTAACTCAAATACAAACCTGGTCCCGGTGCCCTCGAAGGCGGAAAAGCCCAGTCTCGCCAACCACATCCCACAAAATAATATCATTGTCTTTGCTTCCAGATGCAAGCAAAGAACTAAGTTTGTTGTATCGAAGGGTGGTTACTGCCCCTTTATGTCCATTCAACGTGGTTTCACAGGTTCCTTTGTCAGAGTCCCAAATTCTTATACTGCCATCAGCATACCCACTAGCAATCTGAAATGAAAAATTATTACCTGCTTTCTAATTCTTTACCAAAAGAAATATCACAAGAAGAACCTCTAGATGTCCTTTTCGTGTACTAGGTGAGCAAAAGAAAAGAAGGATTCGGTTTTATTGTGGGTAATAAAAGAAAATAAAAAGCAGTTTTATTTTGTAAACATATACTATCATTCATTTGTATTTTGACAGGCAATCTTTAATTCATAGAACTCAACAACCAATCAAATTACTTTTTAACCAATTCTCACCAATTTTGGTTCGATATGGAACTGGTTAACACAAGAGATCTCGTTCTCACAATTTCTCACCTTGTTTTCAATTCAAACATGAAGAGAGGTTTTTTTTTTTTTTTTTTTTTTTCTCATCACTCTTATACTTTATCTCCGAATAACCAACACCAAATAGGCATCGAATGCTGCCGCAACAACCACTCAATCCAAATTAAACACGTAACTCCGATTCTGGGAAAAAAAAAAAAAGAGTGCCCACATATGTCTCATCTGACTCATCATATGAACTTATTCCCCCATTTATCAGCAAATTAACTATTCCCCCACGCTTTCACTCTCTTTGGTTGCTCTAGGAAACTGAAACAGCCTACCGATCTAAGCCTATAACCTAAGACTTTTAAACCCCAGGATAGAATGAAATGAACCAAAGAAACCAAAATGCTTTCCAAACCACTCAAATGAGCTAAACTCGCCTTCATTTTCAAAAAAAACAAAAACCCAAAACAACAAGATCACATGCAATCCAAATTGTATATAGTACCACATTTAGTTTTTCCTGTTTCTTCGGATAATACTAAAGTGGATGTTTTTCTATGTTGATATGTGTCTTTGTTCGAAACATATTCACCTGTGTGTACAGTGGCGGAGGGATTGCCCACTGGGGAAATGTGACCCCACTGCAATGTTCAATTTTTTTCATCTCATGCACTTGAACTAATTTGCACCTTTAATTTGAACACATTTATTTTGCAGTTTAGATATTACGGTTCCTTATCCAAAACATAACACCTTCTTTGAGACATAACAGGTTCGTAACTCAAGAGAAGAATTGTTTAGACTTAACTACGATACTGAAGGCTTTTTTTGCTTATATTTGTTCATTGGTCCGTTTTCAAATGAGGCAATTTTGTTACTTTTTCGGTTCTTCTCATCTAAATTTCAAAAAAATATACAGAGAGACACATGTATCTATATACATAGAGAGAGAGAGAGAGGTACCAGGGAGGAAGGAGAAGAGGCGATGGAGGTGACCGCGAGAGACGGACCGCGAGAGGAAGTCGAAGGAGCTAGGGTTTTGATGCAGAGTCCTTGACGGACGTGCCAGACGCCGACGTTCTCGAGCGCCGGAACGAGGAGGTGCTTGCCGGAGCTATCGAAGGCGATGTTCGAATCGACGGATGCGATCACTCCGAACGCTGCCGCCGGCTCGTACCGGAGGTACGCCTTAACCATTGCGGGAGAACTTTCTGCCGCTTCGGTACTCTGTTCGATTACCTTACCACGCACATAAACCCTACTCAGAAGTTGTATTTACTGTCTAGGGTTTAAGAGTCTGTTTCAAGGTGAAGGATCAAAATGAGGAGGGTTAATTATACATTGAACCCCGAAAGTATAGACCAAGTCTCCTTTTGGCCCTTAATTTCGAATACTTTTTCACTCTAGCTCCTCGACTATTTGGCTTTCATCAATTGGCCGTGAAGTTCGAAGTATGAGGCGGTTAGCACCGATGAGGAGTTGGTTCAGTGGTGAAAACTCGGGATCTGATTCGACAAGGCCTCAAGTTCGAGTCCCTATAGTTTTTTTATTTGGGCTAAATTTACCATTAACACCACCTACACACACATAGTGGGACTTTAGTTTTGGTTCCAATGTAGGTGCGATGGGATCCCTATAGAAAGTGGTGCGGTGTGACAGGACAATAATCTCTGGCACAGATAACAAGTACCAACACTTCCTTATTTTTTAACAAAGAAAAAGTATTTAGCACTGGATTAAACAAAGAAAGTAAGGAAAATATACTTTTCGTTTATAACTCCGTATTCAGGCCGGCCACCATCCACTGGCTTTTACCCTGCCGTGCCCTGATTATGGCTAGGGAAAAAGCGTCATTTGGATTGACCTCATTATATTTGGTGGCAGTTGAAAGATTTCAAACGTAGAATAGAGTAAACTCCTAAAATAGAAAGATTCAATGGCATTTTACAAAACTGATACTTGTACAAACCATTGCATCTCCAACCATTTACAACCCCTCACTTATATGTGGGACCCACACCCATACTTGTGTGTGGGCCCTGCGTGTATGTGAGGGTTGTAAATGGTTGAAGATTAAATGGTTGTACATGTAGACTTGTTCGAAAACAACAATGATGCATGTACAATATTTTTTTATAACGCATGTACAATATTTTTTTATAACATCTTTACAACACCTCTCACACAAGGGTGGGACCCACATGAGATCCAATGGGGCCCTCTGACCCAAGTAGGACTTTATGCCATTTTCTGTAAGGACCCGTATGAAAAATCACTTTTTGGAGAAGTTTTGATTTGGCCGATAAAAAGTCCCGGTAATTGTTCCTTGAATTTTTCTAATTACAACGGTATAATCATAAGTTATTTTTGAGTAAAATGTGTCATTTTTCGGTTTTGTACTAAAAGTGGGGGGATGAGATTTTGATGTGATTAGAATTTAAAATTTTTGGAAATGCCATTGTTTCCAAATTTGGGGGGGGGGGGGGGTCATAAATAAATTAAAGTAAAGAAAACTCAAAATTATAGTTTTTACTAAAGTTTGGTTTATGAAAATAAGTGGCGGGGTCACATATTATTTACACAAGTGACATTTGGGTGTGAGGTGTAATTAGAGAGTTATATTAGAAGTGTGTGGGGGAAGTTTGTAATAAAAAGAACAAAACACTCTCTCCCTCCCTCCCACAACCCGTCGGCTCCCTCTCTCTCCTCCCTCTCCACCATTTTTGCTCCACCAAGCTCAACTCTCTCCCTCCTCACTCAACCACTTTAAGAACCAAGGCTATTTTCACGTTCTACGCGTCGTGGGGAGCTCGGTTCATCTTGGATTCGCACCGGAAGCTCACATTTCGGGATTTGGGATTTTCTACACCTAGGGTTTCATTTCTCCACCATTTTCAAGCAAATCCTTAAGGTAGGGGAGCAATGTCTACTCTCTTTAGTTGTATGCTTGTGATTTGTTGCATATAATTGGTTCTTGGCCTCAATTTCCTTGAATTTCATGTTTTCCCCAATTTGTGTGGGTTTTCCCACTTTGATTATTTGATCTATGAAATTGCTTGTTGTTTGGTGAAAGTGGGAGTGAAATTGACCTCCCTCCATGTTTAATTGTTGTCTAGCATCTCTAGTTTGTGTCTAAACTATCTCATTTGTGATTGGGTTGAAATTCCACACCTTAAGGGTGAAAATCTGCACTGTTCACTGTTCATAGCTGCTGCCTCTGTAATTTTCAGCAGCTATCCTTGTCCTTTGGGTGGCATTCGGCCACCCTTTGATGTCCGTTTGGTCCCCGATTGCTCAATACTGCATATAATCGACATTTGACATCATTTTCACCCATGTTTTGACTCGAGGACTATGGTTTTATAAACAAATATGTCATCTTACGTCACATGAAAGTTTGAAGATTTTTAGAAAGCGTGCGTGGGTGTGTGCATAACCCCTTTTTATCGAAAGATGTGAAATGAACTTTGAACAAAAATGGACTTGTCATGGAATTTGGATAGAATGTTTGGAAAATGAGTTGCTTAAAACCAATGCGATCATTTGGTAATTTTTTTTTTGTAAAGGCACGCGGGGCCTACAGAACTCCGCAAAGGCACGCGAGGCCTATAGAACTCGGCAGAGGCACGCGAGGCCTACAGAACTCGGCAGGGGCACGCGGGGCCCACAGAACCCGGCAGAGGCACGCAGAGCCTATGGAATCCGACAGAGGGATTTAATCCCTAGTTCTAATGAAAATGATGGTTTTTCTTCATTGAAAGAAATGAGAAATGAGATTTTGGACTATCTATAGTGTTTTGTTGAAACTCGACTTGTGGACTTGGTTTTGAATTTGTGTGAGTAATTTGGGTAGTTTTTGTGAAACAAAAATGGAAACCTGGGTGGTGTTGAGTACTTGGAAATGAAAGTGTTCTGAGGTACATATGGTATTTTGGTAACAATGGACACTTGGACATGATTTTGGACACGTGTTATATTTATTGGTGATTTTGATAAACCTAATGAATCAATGGCTACTTTGGGACACCTTGAAATCTTTTTGGACGCTTGATATTACTTTGAACACATGAAATAGTGGGTGGATACTTGGTAGTCACTTGGGTACTTTGGAACTTTCAAAAATCCCTTCTCTTTTACTTGAATACTTGGACTCGCACATGAACATCCTTTGGATATATCTTGCCTCCATGTGCATGCATCATATTTATACACCTAGCGTTAGAAGAATAGTTCTCCTACGAGCGCGTGTGCTCACCCTATCCCTTTTCAGGTACCCAGCTTTGATCGTGCATGGTTTGAAGTGCATGACTTGGATGATGAGCATACATGGCATGAAGTTATTTTATTCATCTTCTATGCATTAAATTTTCTTTTGGGGAGATGATAATGTAACTCTAGTTTTTCACTATCTTTTTTTTACTATGAATTTGTAATAACTTATGGGATACTACTTCGATTTCACCTTTGGGGCAAGGGTGCCCGAACATTTGATAGCCAATGGGCAAATGATGTACTTTATTTTATGAAAACCTTTTGAGATGGATTTATGGAAAGAAATTTAATTAGCAATCCTCTTTCAATAATACCTTTAGGATACAACCCTATAGGTTTTGAATCTTTATGATTCAATCCTGTAATTTGAATTAGGACCAATATGCCCCTATTATGTATTTTATTAATGTATTATATTATATTATATTAGTATATTAATTATATAATAGTAGTTTATGATAATGGAAAGATTAACGTCCTATTCCTATTTAATAGGCCAATCAGTTTTTGCACATAATCCGGTTTGTAATCACAGAGGTGATTCCCTTATCTCCATTAACATTTATCTCCATTAACATTCATTTCTCGTTGTTTCCATAATTTGAGGAATTTTTGAATTTCAAAATAAGCAGTCCTATACAAATCAACGTCCTACAGCTCATTTTCGTCCTAGCATCTACAATTCATTGATCCATAAGGCATTTTGTGGGTAGAAAAAAAGGTTGGTAGCACCAAATTCATCAAACAATTCATCAAGCAACTTCGGGAGTGTCTAAAAGGTATTCTACTTATACATTTTTCTGAGTTCCCGTGTTGTGTAACAATTATAGATCAAGCCCATTTCGGTGGTTGTTCTCAAATTCATTGTTATGGATTTTCATGGGAGACATTTTTTGACAATTTTTATGATATTTAATATGGCATCTCAGTTCACCATTGTTATGGATTTTCATAACAAGACAACAATAGTTACGGTTTAATCAATACAGTCCACTTGGTTTTCTAGTTTTGTGTGGTGTGTCATGACAACTCCAATCACCATGTTTGTCTATTAGCTTCAACAACTTACTTAAATTTTTACATTTTATATGTTGTTTGCAGTTTGTTCCTTTGCAATGGATGATGGTTTGATCTTGGTATGCAAATATGGTGACAAGATCTGTCCCATCCTTGTTAAGAAAATGGAAAACCTACAATACATGTTTTCTAGATTCTGGTGACAAGATCTGTCACATTACTCATTAAAAAAAAGTACATGGATCTGTCCTAATCATATTTATCATTCAAGATTGAATTCTCTATACAAAGCTAAGAAAATGGGGCGGGAGGAGTACTATATAGTCGTATAAATGGCAAGTTCGCAACTGGTGAATTGAGTTCTCCACGTTCCAAACCAAAAAAAAATGGAAAACCTACAATACATGTTTTCTAGATTCGTAAGGGTTATGAAATAACAAAATCCCACATTCATGACCTATGTTAGGATTGTTGATAATCACGTGTAACTATGGAATATTAAAAAACCATTAAAAAATCACCAAAAACCCCAATCTTAGATTATTTTTTAACAACAACAATATCATAGAGCACCTATTATGTTATCCATTAAATGGAAAACCAATCACCCATTTTTATAAAAAAAAATCTCTAATTAGCTTCATGGTCAACTATATTTTGAACAACAAAAATGACAAACTTATAAACCATATAATCTTGTGATAAGAATATCGAAACATTGGTCCACCATTTTTCTGGGCATCGTCCACTCTACCATAAAATTTTCAAAACAGAACGGTGGATTTTTAGCAATCCATTTTCATTGGCCATCGTTAGAAACACAATTTTCAAATAGATCCATGTTTAACAACATCTTTGCACTCTGAACTCAAGGAAAATACATGTAATACATATTAATCAATTTGGTTCATCAGGAGGGAAGCATTCACTCACTGGCCACAAAACACGGGGGATTAAAAATTCAATTATAGTTCTAGGATAGACCATATTCTCAGTGGTGGAGTATGTTTACAAGAACATGGTGGATAACAATGCCATAATTTTGTGTCTTGCCATGTGAAAGAGTGTGACATACTCCATAGACCTGTCGAAAACTATATGCTTCTTTATGGGGTTCACTGATTCACCATACACAAACCATCAATCAAATAAGACTCAAACCATGATTATCAAGAACAAAACCCCAAAATTTTCAAAACCCCTAAATTTCCTGTCCATGATTAAAAACAAAACCACAGCCATGCAAATCTTAAACCCCATAAAGTACTTCGATAAAGTACTTCGATTCTGAAATAGGCTTTACAATCCATGAATAACCACAACTATACTCTCTAAAATCCATGAAAATCCCCATAAAATACACGCAAAAGCCTCACAAAATGCAGTCTATTCAATACTCCAACCAAAACATTGTCTACAGTTAATGTCGAGTAGAAATCTTACAAGCCATGATTGGGACATCTTCTCGTTGACTGGCTAGGTTTCTTCACCGTTTTTTGGGGCCCGAGTCACCGCCTCAACCAATTTTCGTGGTGCCTGTTCTTCGAAACATGGGGTTTCCGCAAAATCGGCGAAATGGGGTTGTGGGAAGCTGCAAATCCGAAACGGGTGGGACGGAATGGGACGGTTTGGGAAGTGGGATGGGATTCACCAAAAAAACATGAGTTTGGGATGGTTCCTGTAGGGTTTTGTTTTCAACCGAAGAAGGTGGGACATGAGGTTTTGGGGATCGGTGGAGTATCACCGGAAAATCTGGGATTTGATGTGCTTCGGGTAGGGTTTTGGTATCCACCGAAGAAGAAGGGATCAGGACGATTTGGGTATGGGTGTGGGTTTCACCGAAAAATTAGGAAATCGGGGATGGTTGGGACGGTTTTGGTCCTGGGTAGTATCTCAACGAAAAATGAGGAAGTTGGGATGGGTTTTGGTATGACCTGCCTTCCATATTACTCCGTAACCGATCAATAATGTGGAAAGTTTTTAAAAACTGCCCTATATTAGTGGAATGTAATAGCATTAATTTTCCCCACGTTTTGTGGGACGAGGTTGAGGACTAATAAAATTTTCAAAATCAGTTAATAATTTCAAACAAATTTAAAAAAGGGAAAAACAAAAAGCAAGGGCTTTTTCGGTATTATTTAAATTTCAAGATGATTTCATAAACATTCAAAATCCATGGGATGGGATCCTAAGGATCTTATTTGTTTGGGATGGTGAATTAACTGCCCCTTATGGAAATCTCATCATTTGACTTATGTATTGTTGAAATTTCTTTATTTATATTTTGTAAAAATGAGGGTGTGACATTTTCTCTCTCCTTCCCCTTTTAGGAGACACTATCCTAGTGCACAAATGGGCGGTGGGTCCACATCGGAGTCTCATACAAATGATCCAAGCTGTTCATCAACTTTAAAATAATTTTTCGATTGGCCTGTGAAAAAATTAACTCAATCTGAGAACTTTAAATATTTGATCCAATCTTTCAATTTTCATTCAAAATTTAGAATCCTGAATTCAAAAGAATTTTTAAATAAAAGTTAACCAATCGGATCAAGTAGTTATAAAAATTTGATTGAGCTAACTTTTTTCACTCTAAAAACTTTAAATATTTGATCCAATCTTTCAATTTTCATTCAAAATTTAGAATCTTAAATTCTGAAGAAAGTTTAAATAAAAGTTAACTAATTGGATCAAGTAGTTATAAAAATCTAATTGAGCTAAATTTTTTCGAAGGCGACTCAAAAATTATTTTAAAGTTGATGAATGGCTTGGATCATTTGTATGAGACTCCGAAGTGGACCCCACCGACCCATTTGTGCACTAGGATAGTGTCTCCTGAAAGGGGAAGGAGAGAGAAAATGGCATAAAGTAGTACTGGGTGCATAGAGCCCCACTGAAAAAAAAAAAAAAAACCGAACAAGGTCACATTTTTTGCCAGTAATTTACAAAGAATATGTGACAGGAATTACATGTATGAGTTAATCAGTCGGAAGAAACCCTCAGACACCCTCGTTAAAGAAAGAAAACTAGAAAAACATCAAAAGTTGGGCTTACCAAACAAAACAAAATAAAAATCTAATTGAGCTAATTTTTTTTTTGTAAAGGCACGCGGGGCCTACAGAACTCCGCAAAGGCACGCGAGGCCTACAGAACTCGGCAGAGGCACGCGAGGCCTATAGAACTCGACAGAGGCACGTGAGGCCTACAGTACTCGGCAGGGGCATGCGGGGCCCACAGAACCCGGCAAGGGCACGCGGAGCCTATGGAATCCGGAAGATGGATTTAATCCCTAGTTCTAATGAAAATGATGGTTTTTTTTCAATGAAAGAAATGAGAAATGAGATTTTGGACTATCTATGGTGTTTTGTCGAAACTCGACTTGTGGACTTGGTTTTGAATTTGTGTGAGTAATTTGGGTAGTTTTTGTGAAACAAAAATTGAAACCTGGGTGGTGTTGAGTACTTGGAAATGAAAAGTGTTCTGTGGTACATATGGTATTTTGGTAACAATGGACACTTGGACATGATTTTGGACACGTGTTATACTTATTGGTGATTTTGACAAACCTAATGAATCAATGGCTACTTTGGGACACCTTGAAATCTTTTTGGACACTTGATATTACTTTGAACACATGAAATGGTGGGTGGATACTTGGCAGTTACTTGGGTACTTTGGAACTTTCAAAAATCCTCTTCTCTTTTACTTGGATACTTGAACTCGCACATGAACATCCTTTGGATATATCTTGCCTCCATGTGCATGCATCATATTTATATACCTAGCGTTAGTAGAATAGTTCTCCTATGAGTGCGTGTGCTCACCCTATCCCTTTTCAGGTACCCAGCTTTGATCGTGCATGGTTTGAAGTGCATGACTTGGATGATGAGCATACATGGCATGAAGTTATTTTATTCATCTTCTATGCATTAAATTTTCTTTTGGGGAGATGATAATGTAACTATAGTTTTTCACTATCTTTTTTTTACTATGGATTTGTAATAACTTATGGGATACTACTTCGATTTCACCTTTGGGGCAAGGGTGCCCGAACATTTGATAGTCAATGGCTAATGATGTACTTTATTTTATGAAAACCTTTTGAGATGGATTTATGAAAATCTCATCATTTGACTTATGTATTGTTGAAATTTCTTTATTTATATTTTGTAAAAATGAGGGCGTGACATTTTCTCTCTCCTTCCCCTTTAAAAAGACACTATCCTAGTGCACAAATGGGCGGTGGGTCCACATCGGAGTCTCATACAAATGATCCAAGCTGTTCATCAACTTTAAAATAATTTTTCGATTGGCCTGTGAAAAAATTAACTCAATCTGAGAACTTTAAATATTTGATCCAATCTTTCAATTTTCATTCAAAATTTAGAATCTTGAATTCTAAAGAATTTTTAAATAAAAGTTAACCAATCGGATCAAGTAGTTATAAAAATCTGATTGAGCTAACTTTTTTCAATCTAAAAACTTTAAATATTTGATCCAATCTTTCAATTTTCATTCAAAATTTAGAATCTTAAATTCTGAAGAAATTTTAAATAAAAGTTAACTAATTGGATCAAGTAGTTATAAAAATCCAATTGAGCTAAATTTTTTTTCATTGGATCAAAAGTGGACCATCTTAATTTGTTTAGGATAGTGTCTCCTGAAAGGGGAAGGAGAGAGAAAATGGCATAAAGTAGTACTTGGTGCATAGAGCCCCACTGGGAAAAAAAAAAAAAAACCGAACAAGGTCACATTTTTTGCCAGTAATTTACAAAGAATATGTGACAGGAATTACATGTATGAGTTAATCAGTCGGAAGAAACCCTCAGACACCCTCGTTAAAGAAAGAAAACTAGAAAAACATCAAAAGTTGGGCTTATCCAAACAAAATAAAATTCCACTTGTAGATTCAACCTAATTTGAGCCAATTTGGAAGGCAACAATTTTACAGCCCAGGAAGGTTGGACTTCAATATGCTTTTTATGAAATTAGTGGCCCAAAATTTCATTGGAAAAAAGCCCGATTATGTTTTAAGTCATCAAAAAGTCCAAACTCCTCCATTATTACTCCTGTTATTTCAGTTGATGAAAAATCATAAAATATGGTTTTTTCTTTTTTGGTAAGTAATGAAAAGGGCAGGACAATGTGCGCGTGCTTAGGTTGTTCAATGATCTAATCAAAGGCAGGAGCGTCAAAAGAAAATTATTTCAACCACTATCTTAAAAATATGGCTGTGTTTGGTTCACCTTTCCAAAAAATTTCCAAAAAGATTATCTTAAAAATGGTATGATTTGTTACCTTAATCACTTTTTGTCTCTCTTATCTTTCCTCCAATGGATTTTTGTTTGGTTGAATCATTACACATCTCTCAAATTACTTTTTCCAAAAACTCATCCAAACACTATCTCAAAAAATTTCTCAAAAATTTCTTCTCAAAACTCTAAACCAAACATAGTGACCTGATTTGTTACCTGGAATTTTTGTCTCTACCCTTCATCCTTGGATTTTTGTTTGGTTGAGTTTGACCAAAACAACTTGATTTTACGTGAAGATAATCAGATCGCCGTTGTTTGTCAACAAACGACGGCCAGATTATTCTATAGTTAAATACTTATTTTACGTGAAGATAATCCAGGGGTTGATTGCCAAACGGACCCGAATCCCTACAACCCTGTGTTTTGGCCATCAATGAGTAAAAAGCCATCAACAAAAAAATTCATTGATAGAAAATATTATAGAGTACATGAAACAAATTTTATTAGGAGAGAGACCAGAACAAAATCCAAAAAAATAAAATAAAATCAGAAAGCCTACCCTAATAGTATAGTAAGAGCAATAAAATGAACGCACATACAGAAAAAAAAAAAATTCACTCAAACACTTGCAAAACAAACATTAGAGAACAATGAGCAAATAAAGGATATTAGTGTAGCACACGACGTTACAGTGTGCAAAACAAATGAGGTTCGTTGCAACTATGCTCAATGGTGCGCGATCGATTGCGCTTTATGCCTTGTGTTTTTTTGGACGGCCTATATAAACACTTTGAGAATCATTCAAATCCTTGTTGAAAATGAGCTTTTATGTGGTTCTTTGTATTACGTACCAAGTACGTACCCACTGCCAATCAACACACTTGTACAATAAAGAAATTGGTGGTGGCTTGCCACCATGTGAGGGAAATGACCATACCCTGATTTTTCTATAATTAGAGGTGATGTGGCTTCGTAAATCGTAAGTAGAGATATTCAGGTAATCTTGGTTTTGCATGATTACCGTATTGTCCTTACCAGACTTTTGAGGTTTTTCGTCTATGTATTTTTTTTGGCCTAGGTTTCGTCAATATGTTTAATGGCATTTCTAGGATTTTGAGGGAGACAAGTGTAAACTTGCGCCCCTCTTAATTATGGACAAGGTAACCATGTCCATATTTTATCTGGCCGGATGAGTTTTCTATAATCCGGGTCAATCCACATAAAACCCTCTAAATTATCCTTATTCCCCCATTTCAACTACAAAACAAAGTAAGTACTATTTTATCTTTCTTATATTACCAAAATCTTCCAAACTAATTTAGAGCATCCCCAATGGCATACTCAATAAATAAAATACTCAAATTTTGGTATTTGGATACTAAAAAAGGCTCACAATGACATTTGGATATATACTCAAAGTTAACAACATTTTTTTATAAATACTCAAATTTTGGCATTTGGATACCTAAAACTACCAACATTTTTCCAATAATCAAACTTGGATATTCAAAACTACCAATATTTTCACTTTTTTTGATTATGGACAAAAATGAACCATTGTAGAGCTTTACATTGCTAACTTTAGAAATTCATTAAACAAATACTCAAAAGGTGATGTGGCAACATTTGAGTATTCACATTAATATGGGCCCCCTCCATAAACAAAATACTCCTACCATACTATCTTATCTCCCCTTACTATATATATAATCCACCCAAAACTCAATCCAATCGGGCCCTTATTTCTTCTTTTTGTTATTTCCGTCTACGCCCTTTTTTTTGGGGCTTGTGTAAGCTATTAGTAGTGGAGGCACCATTATGTATTTCATAGATGCTTTCCATTGAGAGATTTGGTTTGGTTATTTTATTCAGTGTAATTAGAAGGAGAATAACAAAATAAACAAAGGGGGAAAAAAATAACAGTTCAAGTATGCACAATTGCACCATGAACTACCATGAACCAAATGGTAGTTTTTTTTTTTTTTTTGGCAGTTAAAAAAAACAACTACCATTTTGTTTGGTCTCACTACTATAGTTCCACAAAATGCAATCATAAAAAATTTCCCGACTTACCTATATCTCTTTGTAATTTTTTAATAAAAATTCAAAAAAAGAAACGTAATGTATATTAAAAAAATTAATAATTAAGCAGCTAATCTCAATAACAATAAGCGCGCAATTACATGCGCATGTAGCCCAACAGCTAACACTAGTACACAAAATAAGGAGGACATCAACCTTCCCACTTACGCATTGCACATGTGTTTTTGTACCACTGGGAATCTTGTGTATGCTATGATTCGCAGCACTAGGGTGGGACCGAATGATCCACAAGAGTTAGGCCTCGTTTAGCTGCTGGTTGAGAAGTGGTATAATTTTTGGACCTGGATGAATGATTTCGGTCCACTCTTCGTCCTAGGTTTGGCAATCAATTGGTGGTTGTTGCCACCAATTCCTCCAAGGGACAGGAGAAACGGGAGATGGTCAACACCTGGTGGTGTAGAAGATGCGAAGGCGTGCCAGGAGATACGAATCTCCGAGAGAGTGTGTAGATGCGCCTGAAACTTAACTGACTTCTTTCAAGCAATTGCACAACTTGAATAAAAGAGGAACTAAAGTTTACAACGGTTCGTGGGCCTTTGAGCAAGGACTTCAACACTTGAAGAAAGACTACGGTTTACATAGAAGAAGGGGAAGAAGAAGAAGAAGAAGAAGAGGAGAGGAAAGAGGGGATAGAGGTAGAAGATAGACATAGAAAAGGGATCGATCGACTAACTGAGAGTTAGGAGATAAACTAAATTAATTTGTTCTTTGTGAGCTATGTTGGTGCTTGGACCTCCGTAATGTTGCACAATGACTTGTATTTATAGGCATCATTTGCCTATGAATGGTTCAAGATTTTCGGACCCACTTTTCTTCTGCCCACTTTCTTCGAAAATCTTCTCTAGAGTGCCAAGTGTCCCTTTGACTTGGTCATCCCTTTTTATTAGCTCCGAAATTAAATCCTAGGCCGCCAAGTGTCCCACTTTTTACTTCCATAACTACCACAACATGTGCAAAATGTGGGACAACTTACCATAGCCTCACCGTATCTCCTTGAAATCTAGGAATCAGTTTACTAACCACTTCCCATAAAAAGTGGTAACTAATTCCTTGGCCATGTGGCAATAACTACCCACCTTCCTTGATTTAAGCTTCATGCATTTGAAAGAATGTCTGATGCTTTCACATGTCGCCACGTGTCAGAAGATATTCGTACCAGAAGATATAGTGCTGACATGGCGTAAAGATGTCCGTTCGGATGGAAGATATCATCGACGGCGTAAGATGTCCGCTCCGAAGATATCATCACCGTTTGGCGGCGAAGATGTCCGTTCCAGAAGATATCATCAGATTTGGCAGAAGATTTCCATGATATCTCCTAGCAACTTAGATGGATCTCCTAGGAGATATTGTGCTTATAAATGTCTCATATGGCCAAAATTAACCGTTTGTGATTTTATCTAATTATCACATGTTAATTTTGGCCTCTTGGAAAAAATCATGTGATAAACTTTGCTTCCTACAATTTAGGTAATCACCTTATCACTTTCAAAAATATGCATTTCTCCTAAATTGTAGGGAATTCTTAGGGATAAATCCGAATTCAAATTAAAAATCTTTTTGGCCAAAATTATTGCCACGTGTGCAAAATTAAAAATTATGGTACAAACATTGCCCCCCTTAAACTCTATTTTTGAAATAAAATGGAGTTTAAAATATGTTATATAAATAATAATGGGGAAAAACGTGGCATCGTTCAACATTTTGGCCTTGCCCCCCTTGACCTCTTTGCCCCCCATTGTGTAAAGTTTATAGTTGAAGAACTTTGGGCTTAAAGAGGTCTTTCCATGATACCTTAAGGGGTAGAGATTCAGATTTCTTCTAGAAATACCGGTACTTGACCTTGATTTCTCCTTAAGCAAGTGAGGAAGTTTCGATTTTCCTTGACTCTATCCTCCTTAGCCAATCTCATTCCTTGTCTAGTCCTTGAAGCTTCCTTTTCTCGAGATTTGACAAAGCATTCTTTGGCTATAGGAGTTTTGAATGCTTGACTTTGAATTATTGGCAAGAAGTAGGAGGTGTTTCGATCGTCAAGTTCTCCAATTTTCTCTACACTTCGCCATGGCAAGCCGAACGTGTGTAAATATCAAGACCTCTTTCTCCCATTGCCATGTGTTTTGGCCGGAGAAAATCTTCTCTTTGTTTCTTGACCATAATTCTTTAAGTCTAGCATTCTTCTTGGGTATTCATTGCCCAAGTTCGGTGTAACTTTGAGTCTTCTTGTAAGGGAAACTTCTCCCGATGTAAATAGCTTCCACATCTCACCAAACCTCCTATCTCCTAAGGAGATGGCGCTTAATCCTCCAAAAGAGGTAAATATGTAGGAGAAACGAATTCCCCTAGCCCCATTGCTCAACGGAAGGTGAAGCAAACAAAAGGGCTCTTTATCTCCCCGAAACCTTAGTCATGGCTTACAAGATCTCCCGCCATTTTTGTTGGCTCAACTTATTCGGCCTAAGGTGAAGAGGAATTTCAATTTGCACATTCTCATGCCTCTCAAAGTTGTGTTGTTGACAGGAGAAACTTGAAAACTCCTTTGGAAGGCTTAAAATGGTGTTGCAAACCGTCCCTTCGATTTTCCTCTAATAGTGAGCCAATATCTCCTCGGAAATAGTCTTGGCTTAAAACTGAATGGTTTTGGCATTTGAAGAAACTCATTTAGCTCCTCTTTGTCCTCTTGAGAATCAATTATACAAATCTTTGATATCTCCCGATCCCCTTGTCGAGAAGAAGACTTGGTAGTTGTTGCCGAAAATTACGGCCCATAGGCCGTTTGAGCGACAACATTGGGACAAAAAAATTTCCTTTTTTGCATGCTTTCTCCTTAAGGATAATTGAAAAGGGAGGTTTGGTATTTCTCCGATTCATAAATGGGCTTTGATTTATCTTCCACGAGCCCAAATTTTACTTACCAAAAGATCTTGAATATCTTCTGTCGATCACATAACTTTGCTTTGGTGGAGCTTCCAAATCTTCTAACCGGATGACATCATCAAGAGGTGAATTGCCCCCTCGGCACAAGGGCCGAATTATCTTCTCAAATCCATGGTAGGAGAACTTGGCTTATGTGTTGATATCTTCTGCGACCAAAGAAGTTTAGAAGTCACTTTATCACCGAAGAAGGCCCTCATCTCCTTGACGGCCTTTGTCAAACTATTTGTTGACTCTTATCTCCTTCAGAGATTTGTTAAAAGGAGGATCCGAATTGCTCTATGCTCCATGAGGTTGACCGTTGCGAGGAGGAGAAGGTTTTTGGTCGGGACCAGCGCCTTCTTTCACCTCTTTCGGCTTATTCCAAAGCGAAAACTCCCTGCGGCTTAGGTTCAACTTGCTTCTTAGGAGATATTCTTCAATCAAGATGCATCCGAAATCTCCTATGGTCTGAACCTAAGCGACTCAACAATAGAACCCACACTTCAATAGAGAGTTCGGAGATCTTGTCTAAGCATGGCCAAAGATCTCCTTGATGGCCTTTGACAAATTCTCCCGATATTCTTTGACCTCCTAAAGAAGGTATTGTTGAAAAAAAAATTGGATCTCTTCATGCTCCCGAAAATGACCGTTATAAGGGACAAGATCTTTGGTGAGGACCATTTCTCTCCTTTATCTCGCTCGGCCTACTCTTTCCCGCCGAATTAAGTTGATGCCCCCAAGGAGAAAATCTCTAAGGGCTGAACTAGAAACGGCTGGCATGTTTGACGAATCGGCGGTTGAAACTCATGAAGGGCCAAGAGATATCATATTCTCTCCGATTAGGGCCATCATATCTTTGATGGCCTTCATCAAACTTTGTGGAAGTTTATGTGATCTCCTGAAGCGGGCCGACAATGGAATTAGTCGGCCTAATGACAAATTGGTGATGGATTTGAGGAAGATATCCCGCATTCCAACATGCCCACCTCCGGAGATTTTCTTGAGAGGCTGGAGCAATTTGATCTATGCAACGCCACCTCCTCCAGGAGAAGTCTTCTTCAGGCGAAGGCCCATCCATTACCGTATTCTTTGTTCCTCTTTTGTTTTCACCTTTTCCAACCATCTTGAATCTTCAATTGTCTTAAATGTGTCCCACCGGGCGTGCCAAAAAATGTTGCCACCAATTCCTCCAAGGGACAGGAGAAACGGGAGATGGTCAACACCTGGTGGTGTAGAAGATGCGAGGGCGTGCCAGGAGATACGAATCTCCGAGAGAGTGTGTAGATGCGCCTGAAACTTAACTGACTTCTTTCAAGCAATTGCACAACTTGAATAAAAGAGGAACTAAAGTTTACAACGGTTCGTGGGCCTTTGAGCAAGGACTTCAACACTTGAAGAAAGACTACGGTATACATAGAAGAAGGGGAAGAAGAAGAAGAAGAAGAAGAAGAAGAGGAGGAGAAGAGGGGATAGAGGTAGAAGATAGACATAGAAAAGGGATCGATCGACTAACTGAGAGTTAGGAGATAAACTAAATTAATTTGCTGCTGTGAGCTATGTTGGTGCTTGGACCTCCGTAATGTTGCACAATGACTTGTATTTATAGGCATCATTTGCCTATGAATGGTTCAGAAGATTTTCGGACCCACTAAGCACATCTTCTGCCCACTTTCTTCAGAAATCTTCTCTAGAGCTGCCAAGTGTCCCTTTGACTTGGTCATCCCTTTTTATTAGCTCCTGAAATTAAATCCTAGGCCGCCAAGTGTC
Organism: Vaccinium myrtillus; assembly: GCA_016920895.1. NCBI lineage: Eukaryota > Viridiplantae > Streptophyta > Magnoliopsida > Ericales > Ericaceae > Vaccinium > Vaccinium myrtillus. The sequence goes on from CM029280.1 coordinate 12,113,975, forward strand.
CCACTACTTCCATAACTACCACAACATGTGCAAAATGTGGGACAACTTACCATAGCCTCAGCCGTATCTCCTGAAATCTAGGAATCAGTTTACTAACCACTTCCCATAAAAAGTGGTAACTAATTCCTTGGCCATGTGGCAATAACTACCCACCTTCCTTGATTTAAGCTTCATGCATTTGAAAGAATGTCTGATGCTTTCACATGTCGCCACGTGTCAGAAGATATTCGTACCAGAAGATATAGTGCTGACATGGCAGAAGATGTCCGTTCCAGAAGATATCATCAGATTTGGCAGAAGATGTCCGTTCCAGAAGATATCATCAGATTTGGCAGAAGATGTCCGTTCCAGAAGATATCATCAGATTTGGCAGAAGATTTCCATGATATCTCCTAGCAACTTAGATGGATCTCCTAGGAGATATTGTGCTTATAAATGTCTCATATGGCCAAAATTAACCGTTTGTGATTTTATCTAATTATCACATGTTAATTTTGGCCTCTTGGAAAAAATCATGTGATAAACTTTGCTTCCTACAATTTAGGTAATCACCTTATCACTTTCAAAAATATGCATTTCTCCTAAATTGTAGGGAATTCGGCTTAGGGATAAATCCGAATTCAAATTAAAAATCTTTTTGGCCAAAATTATTGCCACGTGTGCAAAATTAAAAATTATGGTACAAATAGTGGTTGCATTGAACAATATTGGTCCCAAGTGGTTTGGCAATCAATTTGTGGTTGCATTGCCAATATTTTTGTCCAATCCACAAAACGAGTACTTGAAAATAATACTACAAAATTTTCAAGAAAAATTTAATATTTTTTTTAACAAGTTACCAGATATCAATGAGTACTTTTACTATGTGAAAAAAGTTAGAAAATTTTGTTTTAAAAAACTTACTCCCTCCGTTGCCAAATTTTGGTCCACTACGAAATTACGTGTAATTTTCAAACTTAAAGACAATGTATTTAAGGAAATATTTTTGATTTTTTTTTACCGTTCAATAGATTTCATCGAGATCTATCAAATAAGATCCATATTGCGCATATTTTTTTTTTGGTAAGTACATTATTTTTAAGCTTAAAAATTAAACGTAGTTTCATAGTGGACAAAAATTTGGGGACGAAGGGAGTATTACTTTTAGGTCCTCGTTTTACGGACCAACATAAATTTTTGGATGGAGGGACTATATCTTTGTAAGAGGCAAAAAACTAACACCGTTAATTTCGGGCTCTTAATGAGATCGAATCCGCTTCTCTAAGGAAGAACCCTAATCCTGCAACACTAACAAACTGTTAGAGCACCTTTGCCCTAGATGGCAAAGGCCCTCTAATGCTTAAGTCTGTATCGCGAATTGGGAGGTAAATGAGAGACAAATGCTTGTAATCAATGAGTTACCGCATATCTTTTACAATAGGATTTTCCTGTATTTAATTTATTGCTGGTTGTCTGTTTGTTCTTTGAGTCATTTTCTTTACTGGGATCCTTCTTAATAAGGGCTCTTCCTCGTTTAGGGTTCGTCCCTATTGGGTGATTGTATCCTCTTGATGTTGGATTCCTTATTCAAGGAGTACTTGCTATGGTAAGCTTCCATGTACGTTGGAGTTCTTCCCATATTGGAGTTTTCGTTCCAACTATGGGATCTCGACCTCCTCCTTGATTCGCAGGATCATGCATATCTCGTATGCATATGGCTGTCAAGGAATATTCTCAAAATATTCCCTTTCCGTCTTATCTTGCAAGGCGGCTTAGACCTTGGGTTTATCTTCTGTTGATTGTTAATGATGCGATGTTGGACGAGTTGCTGTATGCTTGTCAAGTTTAGGCTATGCCTACGTGACCCTAATTTGGCGTTTATCCGTTATTTATGGCGAGTATGCTGACGTCTTGCGCTCTCCGCATATCTCTAGGTTACTTTTAGGGTTTCTGGAAAACACTCCTCACAATATCTTTATTTTTAATATAAATGCAAAATGATACATCTATTAGCTTTAAAAAATATTTTAGCCCCTCTACTTTATTGGTCAATTACTTTAGTTATAATTTTTAATATAATCGAGTGCTATTCAACAATTTTCAGATTTTGCATCTTCAACATAAATGATTTAATATTTAGTCAACCACCACAACTCCTCAAATATTTAGTCACCAAAAATTGAATACCAATTCAACTACTTCTACCAAAACTTTGGGAATCCATATTCAAGTTGATAAAAGAAAAAGACAAGAGATGAGATTGTGTTTGGTTGTCAAACATGTAAAAATGAGTTACATATTTATAGGCAAGTTGGATTAAATTAAAAAAATTCTTTTTTTTAACGTATTCAACGGTTATATTTTTTGTTGCAAGTTGCAACAGTAAAATGGAAGTGATTGCGCGCAGGTGGCTTTTGGGGTAAATTGGAACAAAACAAGCAGTCCAATAATTTTGTTGCTACTGAGAATACAACGGTCCACTATTGAACTAGCAAATGGAAATTAAAATTGCAACAGAGTTGTAAAAACAATAAAGTGGGTAATAATAATATTTGTAATTAGAAAAATCCAAAATCACTTATAGAGCTTCTCTCTCAAAAAATACCTTCTCCTCCCTCTCTCTAGAAAACTAGTTAGGAGAGTGATTGGGTGGGGCTACTGGGATATACAGGTAGTTCACATGGATTTAGTGATTGGGTTGGTTAGAAAGATGATATAAGATGACTCTTATCTCTATTTGTTAGGAGAGTTTAAACTCTAGGACATTGTCTATAAATATAGTCCTGTAGATATTTGAGATACACACAAGTAAGTGTTCTAATTCTCTCCTTCTCTTCAAAAAATTCTAGCAATATCTTCTCAATCTTTCTAGGGTTTCTATCTACGAACCCTGGGATTTGTGGTGTGGATATTGAGAGGAGGCTCTAGTAGCAAGGTTCTAAAACTCGCCAGGTGCTCCTAGGGTGGCCGGGCACCTTCTAGCTTCCAAGGCCGAGTACTTGCGCCTAGTCGGGCAATTAGTTGGGCTAGTCAATTTATTCGAAGAGGGGTCTTCTAGCGCCTAGGCGGCGAGTACTCGGCCTTCCAGACCTTCTCTAGAACACTGTCTAGTAGTCTTCTCTATGTGATGAGAATAGAAGACGGTGTTCAAGTTATTGTTCGTGGTTTCGGTTTGTGCTTGTAGAGCGGGTCTTAGTTCATCGATCTCCGAAAGCTCGAAGTATTCCGTTGCGCTTCATTATTTCTCTGATTTACATGCTTTCGGTAGAGTTATCATAGGATGTAACGCATCTGATCTATTTGTTATCGAAAGCATGTAAATCATACAAGACTTACATAATGGAGCGCAACGGAATACTTCGAGCTTTCAGAGATCGATGAACCGAGACCCGCTATACAAGCACAAACTAAACCACGAACAAGAACTTGAACACCATTTTCTATTCTCGTTACTTAGAGAAGATTACTAGAGCCAACGCTTAATATCCACACCGCAAATCATAGGATTTGTAGATGGAAACCCTAGAGAGAAGTATTGATAGGAGAATATTTTGGGAGAAGGAGACAATTAGAACTCTAATTATTTTCTCCCGTGTAACTCAAATATCGGCAGGACTATATTTATAAGTCCTAGAGTTTAAACTCTCGTAACAGATAGAGATAAGAGTCCATCTTATATCATCTTTCAAACCAACCCAATCACTTGACCCATGTGGACGATCCGTGTGGGTTGGGTAATGTTTTCTTATTTTGGTGGAAGCTAGTGATGGGGAAATTTCAATATTTGTGTGTATTATCATAGATCGATAACTATGTAATTTTTTGCGTCGTTCTCAACCCATGACCAATATGAGCTCGAAGTTTATATAACTTTTTGTGTATATACTTGAGTTTGTGAACACTTATGCCCTATAACTTCAATAGTGGTTAAACATCAATCCTTTACGGGATACGTAGATAACATATGTTTGATACGAGGTTTCGTTTTGGGGGGATTGGTAATGAGATGAGATTGGGATTGGGATTGGTTATAAGGTGGGATTATTAATGAGGAGACAAATCCTTTCCCATGTTTGTTTATACACAAGATTAGATCATGGGATTGTTAATAACATGTTTGTTTTGTCTAGGATATGATTAGATCATGGGGTTTGGTGGTTTGCACAGCTGGGAGGGGTTTGCACAGGAGAGGAATCCTTCCAATCCCATGGGATAGGATTGCCAATACCCAACCCCCCTTGGGATGGGTAATCCCATTCTTTTGTGGGATTCACAATCCCATGGTATTAGCAATCCTCCCATTTTTTGCAACACCAAACAAAGTATTAGAGGTCCCACAGGATTCCCAATCCAATCCCATCCTCCAACCCTGGTATCAAACAGGGCCAATCGGTACCACCCACCCCACCATCGATATCATGCTGCTAGGTTATTAAGAAATTAGCCGTTGCCACCCTCAATAATTATCAAGATAGATCAAAGAAATATTTTTTTCAAAACATTTTCATGGTAATTAAAATGATTTCCTCAAACACAATTGGTTGGTGAAGCAAAAATTCATTCAGATTGTCTACCCTTGTTACACTTTTTTTTTCTTCTTCTTCTTCTTCTTCTCTATCTCTCTCTCTCTCTCTCTGCCTTCCAACAAACGACATATAGTGATGAAAATATGGTGGAGGATATGACTTAAAAAAATTTCAATTGAATTCAACAGCCAGACATGAAAGTTTTTCTTATAAAATTAAGCTTTTTGTTGAGTACTACGGTTAAACATCTATATTAATCTGCTCTAGATAAACAACGGGTTTGCTCCTGTGTTAAATATTGCCAAGGAAGAATGAAGAAGGTGGTCGAAGAAGAATTTTATAACAGCACTCCGCTCCACAGAAACAACAGGTTTGCTCCTCTCACGAGGAACAAATATTCCAAATGATGTGTTCATTATTAGAGTATGAGAGTTGGGGGAAATAATGGTCCGGGTTTCATTGAAGATTTGGAAACAGGGAAGTTAAGAATTTACCAAGAAACTCCTTTGTCTGTCCTTTGAGCTATGGGTGTCTGTGTGTGTGTGTTGGGGTTTCCTCATCAAGGGTTCTTGCTGGGGTGTGTCCTTATTTAGGTTTGTGTAAGGTGCGATTTTTTCGTTTTGAGTGGAGGGTTATGGTTATGGTTGCTTATGGAATTTGGATGCATAGTGAAATCTCATTCTCGATGTTGCTAAGATCAACCACAACCTGGTTGGTTAGGATGTCAAAGGAGTGGGTGGGCTGCAAGTGAGATGTCCAAATTCAATGGGAACAGTTGTAGGGATGGACTTCATGTGTGACAGGATAGAGGCAATGGCCTATGGGCATGTTCTGGTTTCATTGTACCGGCTATTTTCTATCTTTTCTTTCTTCTTTCTTCTAATTTACGCTTTTCGCTGGAATTTCTTTTTGCCTTGACCTTACACATGTTCTGGTCTTGACTTTCTTTACCCTCGATGTACCATTTGTCGAGTTTTAATAAAATTTTGTTGCAGATAAAAAAAAATCTATATTAATCTAATTTTTGATCTCACTAACTTAAAATTTTTCCTCCGACCCGGCATAAAATCATCATGGGTTTAGTAGGTGCTACTTCAAAAATGAAAGAAGAGACATGAATATTTTTATTTTTGCTTTAAAAGAAAAAGAAAATGACAAGAACATTAGGATGTGCACATAAAGTGCAATTCCTTTATCGTACCAATATTTGGGTTATGATAACAAATGCAAATATCATCATGACAATCACAAAAAGTGCTTTATCTTTATCATGCACATATTTTGGGGAGTATTCATTTTATTTTTTTACATCAGGATATGCACACAAAAAGTGCATTTATTTTACAAATTATAAAATACCTGATGAAAAATAAAATCTAGCTAACCTGAGTGGTTGGTGACTATGTTCCCACACAATTGATCAAAGTTCAATTCTTAGGGTCATACTGCAAGAAAGGAGTTTTATGTGAATCTTTTCATCTCGGTGTGAATGATCCGCCTTTGATACAAAAAAATAGCGAAGAACATATAGTTTCTAAAAAAAAAAAAAAAACTCTAGATATAACATTAATACTACGTCCGATATATATGCCCAATGGACTAAAAACACACACACACACACACACACACACACTTATACATTTATATTGTTTTACATATATAGTATATATCCGTCTCAAATTTCTTGTTCATTTACATGCATGCGTGCCATTTTTCAATTGACTATATTTTACAATTTTGTTTAATAGAACTCATCGAGAAGAGAACTATCAAACGAGATCCATACTGCGCATATGTATAACGTTATAGATTTGAAAATATAAATAATTTTTTAAATTGTTGTGAATAGTGAAAGTGGACAAAAATTTTGGGAAGGATAGAGTATTTTTTTTTTCTCTAGTAATTTATTATGGATCCCTCCTAATTCCTTTTTCCTATTAGAGTATGAATGGTATCTCAAACCAAATTAAAGACAATAACAACTTTTATCTTGCCAAGCCAAAGAAGTCCTCAACCTAGCTAACACCCAAGAGGGAAAAATACAAACAAAGTCTTAATCTACTCTCCAAAAAGAGATTACAATGGTCGGCTGCCGGCATGAGAGAACAAGGTCAACAAGCTGGAAGGGAAGGTGGAGGAGCATCCGATGGTGACAACTGACAACAGCCCAAAAGCCAAATATGCACATGTGATGTGTTTCTCAGCTTATCTAGCTGAAAAAAAATAATTAGTTTACCGACCTTTTGTTCTTTATATATATAGATATAGATATAGAAATATGGTAAGCAACAGTAAGATACTAGTATTTCTTTTCCAAGTGGAGAGGACAATCAGCTAATTATTGAATTAGCAGTGGGGAATATTTGGTACCACTTTATTAATTTGTCCTTGTCAAACCCTACCGACTTGTTTTGAATCCATGAACTTCTCAGTCTGTTGCATACACCAAATTGCACTTATTGGATATGAGCATCGGATTAGATTATATGTATCTAAAGTAATAGATATTCGGGGTTTAGTTAAAATAGTCATGATCTGAATTAAACATCACTTAAAATGTATAATCTCACTAAGTGTGGCAGATAGAATACTATAACGGCTCAGTTTGGATGACAGCAATCTTGAGGAGGAATGAGAATGCGATACCTTCTTTTCATGACAGATGAATAGGAATGTGATTATAAGGGAAACACGAATGTGATTACGATGACTCATTCAACCAGGAATCACATTCCCAAACTGAGTGGGAATCTGATTCCTCCCTTACCCCATGGGAATCTCAGATTCCTTGTTCATTTAATAAGAAAAGGAAATGTTGACTTCAATAAATTTCCAAAATAATTGTTTCCTACGTAAGATTACTCAATTAATCCAAACACCGTAATGAAATTACTCCAGCTATCAAATTCCTAGGAATTTGATTTCCAGTAATTACATTCTTATTCTTACCCAAGGAAATTTCCAGGAATTTGATTCCCGGTAATCACATTCCTATTCCTACTCAAGATTTTGGTCATCCAAACACAGCCTAAGGGAAATACGATATTATTTGTATGAACACTATAAATCCGTTGGGATTAGTGGCGGCTTCAGAAATTATAATAAGGTAGTGAATACTAAACTTGCATTCAACCTACAAAATAAGTTATATAATTATAAATACGAAAAAATTGGGCTAAGGTTCGAAAGAAAGGCCCCAATAAGGCATTTAGCCTAGCCTAAAGTTTCCATAGAGTGACGAGGACATTAATGCATTTTTGTTAGAGTCTAATGTCCAGAATTGAATATGTTGCTATGTGGTTGTACTTGTACCCCTTAGGGCATCCTTATTAGCCTTAGCAAAATTTGGAACAAATTTAACCTCAAAAATACTTTTTATACTTTAGCTAGCCACTTTTCCAAAATCACACAGAATCAAACTCTCTATTATAATTTTACTGTATTAATTATTCTTTTTTTTTCTTTCTATTTCTACTTTTCTACTTTTTAAAATAATTACAAAATGTTGAAAAACATATATATTTTTTTATCATACAGATATTATTGGCGAAAAAATAAAAAAATTATAATGTGAATTTATTTTTTGAAAAAGTACAATGTATGGTATTTAAGATAAAAATCTATAAAAATACACTTCTATTGGTTACTGATATCCGATTGAGCTGATTTTTGCGACAGAGTGTTTTTTAAGCATATGTATGACGTGGGATGGCATATGTGAGACCCAAAGGTATAAGCAAAATATTAAAATAAGAGATCAGTTCATAAAAAAAATGTGTAGCAAAGGTACAATGCCTTGCTTATACCTATTAAAATTAGGGATAACTTATGAACAGTGCCTTGCCAGAATTCTTGAGGCATTGTAGCAAAGCTACAACTTTTGCAAATTGTCCCTACATTTGTTGAGGTTGATGTGGGGTATTTTTTGCATTTGGCTTAACAAAGTATCCATCAGGGGGATTTGCCTCCCCTAATGAGGATGCTCTAATTTGTCAAGGGGGAGGTCTGGGTTCAAGTCTATGAAAAAACATCGAATCCCCTTGTTTAACCTACTAACTAACTTTCCCACTAAATGAAAAAAAAGGTCCAAGAATTGACAAAAATGCACTGGCTCTCTCGCGTGCCTTTCATTCTGAAGCGCAAATTATACTTAGGCCCCCACGTGTGGACAGGGGATCGACACGCAAGTGTGTTAAATACGCAATCCATTAGACCCCTGCATTTTCACATTCTTTTGATTTAAGGATCTTTCTATTATTAGCTCACTAGGTTGATAATAAGGCAAGAAAAAGACAAAAAAAAACAAACATTCCAGTATATTTTTTAACTTTTCTATACACTTTCACACATTCGTATACATTTTCACACATTTTCATACGCAATTTAAACCTTAATGACAAACCAATGAGCTGATTTTAGAATTTTTCTTGATCTAATAAGTTTTTAGGAGTAGTACTCATTTCTCTTGCCTAGACACTTTCGGAATCTGGGCCATTCATTTATATTTTCTAGACACTTTTGGAGAAACTTTCCCTGTATTTTACTCCATCTGTCCCGAAATGTTTGTCATAATTTTAAATTTCGACATTTATGTACAATACACAATGATAACTTTTCAAGTTTGCTCTTCATTAGTTGACTAATCAAGTTTTGAATTTAAATTGTTTTCAATTATTCTTCTTTATGTCTCATTGTTTTGACTGTTAAAAGCATCTCAAGGGTAGAAATAGAATTTTACCAACGTTCCTTTGTTGAAAATTTTAAATTGAACTTATATTTTGGGACGGTCAAAAAAAAAAGTAGGAAAAACTTTTTGGGATGGAGGAAGTAACATTTTTGTAAGTTTTTGACCCGTCTCCAATTCCGGCTTCAGATCCTCTATAATATATACCCAGTCTCTGTACCAAGCCCAAAATGGTGTCAAATTATGCAATCTGTCCCTTTACTTTTTATTTTAACCCAGACTACAAACTTTAACATCTGCGTTAGTCTAATAAATAAATAAATTCAAAAATCAAAACCTCAATAAACAAAAGACACCCAATGTTTTCTTCTCAGCTGCAATCCTTATGCCTGTTTTGGCCTAAATCATTAATTTGGATTATTTTTCGCGTTTATTAGTTTTATATCTTTTTTTTTTTGGATTATTTGTTCATCGAAATTAGAGGAATCTAAAAAGTATAAAAGTAGGGGAATCAAAACCTTTAAAAAGTTCACTAAAGAAAAAATAAAATAAACAAACAAACTTTTTAGATTATTTTTGTCTTTATTCAAAAAATTCTAGTTGGGTTCGTAATTTTAAATTTTTGTAGATTATTTATGTCAAGATGAACCAATAATCACAAATGCGGGAAAAAAATTAATTAAGACACTTAAGTCCCATAATCCTTCTATAGTACCCTTTGCTTTGACTCTGAGTCATCACGCTCTCAATTTTCGCTCCCTAGAAGTTTTTTAGTTTGGAATATTATTGAAAATGATTTCTCTGTTGCACACTCGAATTATGTGAATTAGAATATACAATCTATTTTCTTAATTCTGAATTCTTTTACGTTTTGGGTTGAAATTGTTCAATTTTGACCCCTCTCGGGGGGACATACCTTCATCCCACCCCCCAAAAAAGAAAAGAAAAGAAAACTCAACAAAGACCAAAAAATAGTCAAAAGTTAATGGAGGTTAAAAACGTTACAGTAAGTACCCTAGGTACCTCAAAAACTATCCCGAAAGTGAAATCAGTGATTCAGATTCAATTGGATGTTTAAAGGAACCATTGATTTCACTTTCGGGATAGTTTTCGATAGACCTGTAAACAAGCCGAATCAAGCCGAGCTTTAAGATGTTCATGTTCGTTCGTTTAGTTTTTAAACGAACTTGAGCCGATCTCGATATCAATGAAATTTGACGAGCAAAGTTTGCCTAGGTTTAAGTCGAACTCGAGCATGTTAATTCATGATCCTTACACATTTCAAACATATTAGATATTTATGTTCTCATACAAGTCTAGAACTTCAATAAAAATTTCATTTTGTAAATAAATAAGTACATTTATATATAAAACTATAAAATTATATTAAAATTTAAGTTTATAGTACATTTAAAAGTTTATACATGGACAAGTTATTACATTTTCATGATATACATTTAAAAGTTTAAACATATTCAACCTTATATGTGATATTCTTACTAGAAATACATACATACGTCAAGATGTGGTTGTATGTAGTAATTTTGGGGGTAAGATAGTCAATATGCGTGAGGATAATTTTGTCCCAAACATGATTTAGTTTTGTAGATTATATGGAGAAAAATGGGTTGCTAATAGAATTTGCTTTGTATCATAATCTCAGGCTATTTGTAAACTTTCTAATTTTTTAGGATAGCCATTGTTTAACAACCAACTAAAAAATCTAGCTCAACAAATCAACCCACAAATCAATTTTATGTAAACAAATCTTCCCGTAGATGGTCATTGTATACTCTAAAGCCTTTTATATTTTATATTTTATATTACATGTGATAAATTTATATTGGATTTTGTTTGAACTTTTATACTAAGAACACTCACCAATCTTGGTAATTTACAAAAGAATCCTTAATACACCCCAGTTCAAAATAAAATGCACACTCTTTACGACAAAAATTAGAAAAATCAAGAAAAAAAAAGTACCTATTGTATTTAATATCGTCCTATGACTTCTCTCTAAGCAACAATTAACTCTCTATATAAAACAATAAATATCTATGCGATCCTATTCGGCACACAAATTTCTATAATAAATATTAGTGTATTTATCCCCTGATTTAATTTTACTTGACCCAATAATATAGAATTCGCCAAGAAAATTTGTGACATTTTACGCATTTTCATATCATATGGCCTCATTATTCACACTAATATATGAAAAATTTGTATGTATATACTAGTTTGTAGAGCTAGTGTAGTTAAGGTAAATGTTAAACACCCTGTTCAAAATTTCTGGAGCCGCTACTGGACGTTCATTCCATTTTATTCTCATATAAGAGTGATCATGGTATACTTCTCAAGCGGTAGTTGATAAGCTGAACTACAAAGTTAGTCGCATCCAATTCAAATACTTGAGCTATCAAAAAGAAGCAAAGAACGAGTTCGTTACTCGTCAAAATTACTATAGTACTTCCCTAAAGCGCGCTAAGATAGGTTATACTCGACTTTTCTATTATGCAAAAATAGAAAGTAGCAAAAATAGAAAGGTAAAAACTTGTAAAAAAATAATCACTTCGTCTTCTAGCTTTGTCCTAGACCATCACTGCTTACGTTAATGAAGCTAATTACCTGCCTTTTAAGTTTTAATTAGCTTTATCCCACAACTATATTAGCAATTGACTTATTTTTACGCAATAACTTAATGAAGAAAGTGACAGCTACCTAATATTACTCCTAATTATTAACAGCTAATCTTACGGTACATTATCTATTATTTATTTATTTATGCTAATTACGTAGTCCGAGTTAATTTAGGATACCTCGACAAAATTACTCTTTATTTAAGAGTTCTGCATTTTTCAAGTAAAAAACGAAAGTAACTTCAGTGCATAAACTGCACAAAATAAAAATTGCACAAATTTTAGGAACTAATAGATATCTTATGTATTTGATGCAAATAAATTAAAAATTATACCGTTTAAAAAAAATTACACACAAAATACATTCATTTTCCCCCTAAATTTGTAATGATTTTAAAAAAATATAATAATGGATACTTAAAAAGGATTGGAGGGAGAGTAGTAAATTAAAGTTGTATAACGGATTGGTCAAAGTGGTCACTAGACTCACTACTTCACCTGCTCATAGATATTTTGTTGCACCACTAGAAGTGCTTGATGATTTATGCAATGACCGTGATGGTCTTGGAGTTCCTCGAGCTACTGCGACAAATGTTTATGTTTCTTAGGGTCTAGACTCTCTTGTGTACCAAAAAAAAAAGAAGATATTCTGTTGCACCAAAATTTTGATTGTCCAGGTAACGATTCCACGTACTAATGGTTTGATTTAATGATCGAACACGTACATTTTCTTTGCTGATTTAAAAAAATAAAAACACGCACATTTTTTTGAACTCATTAACATGCATCGATAATGCTAAATATTATGCAAATCTGATATCAATAAGCGCGTGATCATAATGAATTTATTTTGAGATAAACACAATTTTGATCCTAATTGGTCTCAATCAAACCACAACGTATCGTCGAAAATGTCAAACAGCTTTTCAAACAATGTGAGTCGCATGCATTCCAAAAAGAAAAGATTTTATCGATTATTATTCAACTATTAAGTGAGGTTTCACTTGAATACTTCTCATCATTTTTCTATTACTATAATTTTAGTATTGTCGGTACTCAATCACTCGTTTAAAGTCAAAATAAATGGAACTCCAATTAAATTAGTGAGTAAATGGATAGCGTAGTCTAACATAAATAATATAAATGCGGCCCAATAGATTTTCCTACCACAAACGAAGGAATTTTTTTCGGCAAAATCGTAATGTGAAAACTCATTCTTGAGAATTTTTTATTTGTTATAAGCATTTATACTACTCAAAATATTATCAAACCCTTTTACAAGGTTGTCAAACTTTATCTCCATAGTTATTGAACCTGCAACCGCAAACTACCCAATCATTGACTCAGATGCCCTCATTGTTGAAAATTATGAAGTCTATATATATAATCATTGACTCAATCATCATGATTTCATAAAGATTCTCTTACGGATCTCCTCCGAGAGGACCACCTCTATTTTGATTTTCCGGACCAAATTTTGACGATCCGAACCGTTCAATGTGTTTAAAACATGTTTTCCAAAACAAACGTGAGGAATCACCAAAAACAAATACCAGAAAAGGCTTCATCCGAGCAATTGTATCTTACATGAAAATTTACTTTTGCTTATAATTTGGTAGCTTATTTTGAGATATTGGCCATCTAGAGATTTTATATATATATAAATTACAATGACTAAATTGTTTATATTGTTTTCACAACTGATCTAAAACATTTCACCCCTTCACGCGATCTAACGGCTCACAATTATTTTCCCGCACTTTTTTTTTGTGAGGGAGCCCTCACAGGAAACTTCTTGATATATATATATATATCGAAAAATTTCTAGTCCACACCTCCCGAAAATAAGAAAAAATTGATTTTTTTTGTGTTGCAAATTATTTTTGGAAAATCCGAGCGGTCCAATGTGTTCATAATGTGTTTTCAAGGGTCCACGCGGGAAATCTTGTAAAATAAATACCGGGAAGGGCTTGATCCAAGCAGTTTTCGCAAAAAACGTAAATATATATTTTTTGCGAAAACTGCTTGGATCAAGCCCTTCCCAGTATTTTTTTTTGAAGATTTCCCGCGTGGATCCTTGAAAACACCTATATATATATATATGGAGAGCGGTCTCCTAAGGGATCCCGCATACAAAATTTGGTGCGGGATTGGCCTTTTTTCAACTTTCCGGATCAAATTTTGACGATCCGAACCGTTCAATGTTTTTAAAATGCATTTTCCAAGGCCTACGCGGGAAATCTTCAAAAAAAAAAAAATACCCGGAAGGGCTTGATCCAAACAGTTTTCGATAAAACTGTTTTTAAATTTAACCATTTCGAAAACTGTTTGGATCATGCCCTTCCGGGTATTTTAGTCCCTTTCTGTGACACCAGCCACATAACAATCTAGCAGTGTCACCTAACATGTGGGTACGGATGGAAAAATTACGAGGTGCTCCTCAATACAAGCTCCTCCACTACATGATTAAGTACTTACTAGCTAAGAGACTCGGGCTGAGTTTTTATTAAGGTATTTTTGGTATTCTTTTACAAATTATTCTCCAACATATATTAATTCGACAATTTGTAGTCCAAAAATATCAAAATACCATATTGAAAATTCACCCTCGTTACAAAGCTAACTATCCAATAACTATAGCCTATAGGACAATTACTCGGCAACTAATTTAATTAACCGACTAACTTCGTAAACAATCTAACTATCCAATAACGATGACCCAATTTAAACTTGAATAACGTTTCACCTTGACTGGCTCAACTCACTTTTCTTATGATAGTACGTAAGCAACCCTTATTTTATTGCGTGAGCTCATTGGGCACACAATAGGTACATGGGAAAAAAAGCACTCAAGTGCGCTTTTTACATTTTTCAACACATTCACACATACTTTTATAGTTATTGAACTTGCAACCGCAAACTATCCAATCATTGACTCAATCATTGTTGAAAATTATGAAGTCTATATATATAATCATTGACTCAATCATGATTTCCCAAAGATTCCCTTACGGATCTCCTCCGCGAGGGCCACCCTTTTTTTTTTATTTTTCTGACCAAATTTTGACGATCTGAACCGTTCAATGTGTTTAAAACATGTTTTCCAAGGCTAACGCGAGGAATCACAAAAAACAAATACCCGAAAAGGCTTCATCCGAGCAGTTTTTCATAATAACCATACATATATAGTTTATCGAAAAAAGTTCGAATGAAGGCCTTTCGGGTAATTTTTTTTTTGGCGATTCCTCACGGTGACCCCTTAAAAACACTTTTTAAACACAATGAGCAGTTCGGATCGTCGCGATTCGACCCCGATCCATGAGGTCCTCACGAAATTTTAATGAGGGAGTCCTCATTAGATTATATATAATGTGAGCAATTGTATCTTACATGAAAATTTACTTTTGCTTATAATTTGGTAGCTTATTTTGAGATATTGGCCATCTAGAGATTTTTTTATATATAAATTACAATGACTAAATTGTTTATATTGTTTTCACCACTGATCTAAAACATTTCACTCCTTCATGCGATCCAACGGCTCACAACTATTTTCCCGTGCTTTTTTTTGTGAGGGAGCCCTCATAGGAAACTTCTTGATATATATATATATATAATCTCATCATCCACTACATTTCACATATTTTAGTACATTTTGAATCCTTATTACCTTCTATTAAAAAGCGATTGAAACTTTCAGATAAAATTACTCTTTTATTTTTGTACGATGCCATATTTCATTAAGCATTGTTTGGTAGGTGCACAAAAGGATGTATACAGATTCGGACACAAATGCATCTGAAACCGTCCAATGCATCACACGAGTCTCACGAAGCTCATACATAATGATAATTCTGAACACATCCACATATGTGGGTGTAGTAATTTTGTATGCTAGTCGTTTATAAAGAGTATTTTGTATTCTATTCATCAAGGTAAACGCATAATCAGCTGTTAGGTTTAGTCCCTCTCTGTGATAACCAGCCACATAACAATCTAGCAGTGTCACCTAACATGTGGGTACGGATGGAAAAATTACGAGGTGCTCCTCAATACAAGCTCTTCCGCTACATGATTAAGTACTTACTAAGAGACTCGGGCTGAGTTTTAATTAAGGTATTTTTGGTATTCTTTTACAAATTATTCTCCTACATATATTAATTCGACAATTTGTAGTCCAAAAATATCAAAGATACCGTATTGAAAATTCACCCTCGTTACAAAGCTAACTATCCAATAACTATAGCCTATAGGACAATTACTCGCCAACTAATTTAATTAACCGACTAACTTCGTAAACAATCTAACTATCCAATAACGATGACCCAATTTAAACTTGAATAACGTTTCACCTTGACTGGCTTAACTCACTTTTCTTATGATAGTACGCAAGCAACCCTTATTTTATTGCGTGAGCTTATTGGGCACACAATAGGTACATGGGAAAAAAAGCACTCAAGTGCGCTTTTTACATTTTTCAACACATTCACACATACTTTTATACATTTTTTCGTATTTTAACATACTATTTAAACCTTAACATTAGCTCAATTGGTGCGAGATCTTCTATGCCCAAACTCCCATGCCGGGGCCGGGGGTTTGGGCCGTTAGATTGTGTGTTTCTGTTTTGTTTTGTTTTTATTTTTAGTACAGCCATTGTTTAACAAATAAATTTTATGTAAACAAATCTTCCCGTAGATGGTCATTATACACTCTAAAGCCTTTTATGTTTTATATTACATGTGATAAATTTATATCGGATTTTGTTTGAACATTTATACTATGAACATTCACCAATCCTGGTAATTTACAAAATAATCCTTAATACACCCCAGTTCAAAATAAAATGCACACTCTTTACGACAAAAATTAGAAAAATCAAGAAAAAAAGTATCTATTGTATTTGATATCGTCTTATGACTTCTCTCTAAGCAAAAATCAACTCTCTATATAAAAAATAAATATCTATGCGATCCTGTTCGGCACACAAATTTCTACAATAAATATTAGTGTATTTATCCCCTGATTTAAATTTACTTGACCCAATAACATAGAATTCACCAAGAAAATTTGTGACATTTTATGCATTTTCATATCATATGGCCTCATTATTCACACTAATATATGAAAAATTTGTATGTAAATACTAGTTTGTAGAGCTAGTACAGTTAAAGTAAATGATAAACACATTGTTCAAAATTTCTAGAGCCGCCACTGGACGTTCATTCCATTTTATTCTCATATAAGAGTGATCATGGTATACTTCTCAAACGTTAGTTGATAAGCTAAACTACAAAGTTGGTCGCATCCAATTCAACTAACCACTCAGATACTTGAGTTATCAAAAAGAAGCAAAGAACGAGTTCGTTACTCGTCAAAATTACTATAGTACTTCCCTAAAGCTAAGATAGGTTATACTCGACTTTTCTATTATGCAAAAATAGAAAGTAGCAAAAATAGAAAGGTAAAAACTTATAAAAAAATAATCAGTGCTTACGTTAATGAAGCTAACCTGCCTTTTAATTAGCTTTATCCCACAACTATATTAGCAATTGACTTATTTTTGCGCAATAACTTAATGAAGAAAGTGACAGCTACCTAATATTACTCCTAATTACTAACAGCTAATCTTACGTCGGTACATTATCTATTATTTATCCTAATTAAGTAGTCCGAGTTAATTTACGGATACCTCGACAAAATTGCTCTTTTTTTAAATATTCTATTTGTCCCTTTTTAAGTTTTGAAGAGTTCTGCAATTTTCAAGTAAAAAACAAAAGTAACTTCAGTGCATAAACTGCACAAAATAAAAATTGCACAAATTTTAGGAACTAATAGATATCTTATGTATTTGATGCAAATAATAAAAAATTATTCCGTTTAAAAAAAATTACACACAAAAATACATTCATTTTCCCCCTAAATTTGTAATGATTTTTTTTTATAAAAATAATGGATACTTAAAAAGGATTGGAGGGAGAGTAGTAAATTAAAGTTGTATAATGAATTGGTCAAAGTGGTCACTAGACTCACTACTTCACCTGCTCATAGATATTTTGTTGCACCACTAGAAGTGCTAGATGATTTACGCAAAGACCGTGATGGTCTTGGAGTTCCTCGAGCTACTGGACGTTCATTCCATTTTATTCTCATATAAGAGTGATCATGGTATACTTCTCAAACGTTAGTTGATAAGCTGAACTACAAAGTTGGTAGCATCCAATTCAACTAACCACTCAGATACTTGAGTTATCAAAAAGAAGCAAAGAACGAGTTCGTTACTCGTCAAAATTACTATAGTACTTCCCTAAAGCTAAGATAGGTTATACTCGACTTTTCTTTTATGCAAAAATAGAAAGTAGCAAAAATAGAAAGGTAAAAACTTATAAAATAATCACTTCGTCTTCTAGCTTCGCCCTAGACCATCACTGCTTACGTTAATGAAGCTAATTACCTGCCTTTTAAGTTTTAATTAGCTTTATCCCACAACTATATTAGCAATTGACTTATTTTTACGCAATAACTTAATGAAGAAAGTGACAGCTACCTAATATTACTCCTAATTATTAATATTTTTGGAAAATCCGAGCCGTCCAATGTGTTCAGAATGTGTTTTCAAGGGTCCACGCGGGAAATCTTGTAAAATAAATACCGGGAAGGGCTTGATCCAAGCAGTTTTCGCAAAAAACGTAAATATATATTTTTTGCGAAAACTGCTTGGATCAAGCCCTTCCCAGTATTGTTTTTTGAAGATTTCCCGCGTGGATCCTTGAAAACACCTATATATATATATATATATATGGAGAGCGGTCTCCTAAGGGATCCCGCATACAAAATTTGGTGCGGGATTGGCCTTTTTTCAACTTTCCGGATCAAATTTTGACGATCCGAACCGTTCAATGTTTTTAAAATGCATTTTCCAAGGCCTACGCGGGAAATCTTCAAAAAAAAAAAATACCCGGAAGGGCTTGATCCAAACAGTTTTCGATAAAACTATTTTTAAATTTAACCATTTCGAAAACTGTTTGGATCAAGCCCTTCCGGGTATTTTAGTCCCTTTCTGTGACACCAGCCACATAACAATCTAGCAGTGTCGCCTAACATGTGGGTACGGATGGAAAAATTACGAGGTGCTCCTCAATACAAGCTCCTCTGCTACATGATTAAGTACTTACTAAGAAACTCGGGTTGAGTTTTAATTAAGGTATTTTTGGTATTCTTTTACAAATTATTCTCCTACATATATTAATTCGACAATTTGTAGTCCAAAAATATCAAAGATACCGTATTGAAAATTCACCCTCGTTACAAAGCTAACTATCCAATAACTATAGCCTATAGGACAATTACTCGCCAACTAATTTAATTAACCGACTAACTTCGTAAACAATCTAACTATCCAATAACTGTGAAGAGTTGAGATAGAGAAAGCGGCTCCTAGGGTTTTTGCAGCCCCTCCTTCCCCTCCCCCTCCATGGGTTGCACACCCTTTGGGCGGCGGGAGGGGAGGGACTAATCCCCTTTCTAGATCTGGTTTCCCCTTCCCCTTCTGCACCATATCCGCCTTCCGTTCGCCAATCGTTGGAACTTGGCGTTCCGCAGCCCTGTTGGGCGTTACGATTCGTCTGCTCCTCCTTTGTAACCTTACGGGTTCCGGCGGCTTCTTAGGCATCCGGTAGAGGCGCGTGACCGGTTGGAGGTTTGGTTAGAGATGGGCTGCTCAGCGACGAAGGGGAGTGTATATTTTTTCTCGTTTCTTTTGTGTTTTGTCCGGCTTTAGGCCGGTTATGTCCGGTTTTAGGCCGGTTTTTGTCCGGATTTTGTCCGGTGTGTTCCGTTGGTTTGGTCATACGCTTTCTCGTTGTATTTCTGTGACCTGTTGTCGTTGGAGTGTCCGATCTGTGGACTCCCAATCTTTCCCCATGGGAATCTTTGATAAATACTATCTCTCAACTTTTGACCAAAAAAAAAAAAAAACTATCCAATAACGATGACCCAATTTAAACTTGAATAACGTTTCACCTTGACTGGCTTAACTCACTTTTCTTATGATAGTACGCAAGCAACCCTTATTTTATTGCGTGAGCTTATTGGGCACACAATAGGTACATGGGAAAAAAAGCACTCAAGTGCGCTTTTTACATTTTTCAACACATTCACACATACTTTTATACATTTTTTCGTATTTTAACATACTATTTAAACCTTAACATTAGCTCAATTGGTGCGAGATCTTCTATGCCCAAACTCCCATGCCGGGGCCGGGGGTTTGGGCCGTTAGATTGTGTGTTTCTGTTTCTGTTTTGTTTTTATTTTTAGTACAGCCATTGTTTAACAAATAAATTTTATGTAAACAAATCTTCCCGTAGATGGTCATTATACACTCTAAAGCCTTTTATGTTTTATATTACATGTGATAAATTTATATCGGATTTTGTTTGAACATTTATACTATGAACATTCACCAATCCTGGTAATTTACAAAATAATCCTTAATACACCCCAGTTCAAAATAAAATGCACACTCTTTACGACAAAAATTAGAAAAATCAAGAAAAAAAGTATCTATTGTATTTGATATCGTCTTATGACTTCTCTCTAAGCAACAATCAACTCTCTATATAAAAAATAAATATCTATGCGATCCTGTTCGGCGCACAAATTTCTACAATAAATATTAGTGTATTTAAATTCACCAAGAAAATTTGTGACATTTTATGCATTTTCATATCATATGGCCTCATTATTCACACTAATATATGAAAAATTTGTATGTATATACTAGTTTGTAGAGCTAGTACAGTTAAAGTAAATGATAAACACATTGTTCAAAATTTCTAGAGCCGCCACTGGACGTTCATTCCATTTTATTCTCATATAAGAGTGATCATGGTATACTTCTCAAACGTTAGTTGATAAGCTGAACTACAAAGTTGGTCGCATCCAATTCAACTAACCACTCAGATACTTGAGTTATCAAAAAGAAGCAAAGAACGAGTTCGTTACTCGTCAAAATTACTATAGTACTTCCCTAAAGCTAAGATAGGTTATACTCGACTTTTCTATTATGCAAAAATAGAAAGTAGCAAAAATAGAAAGGTAAAAACTTATAAAAAAATAATCAGTGCTTACGTTAATGAAGCTAACCTGCCTTTTAATTAGCTTTATCCCACAACTATATTAGCAATTGACTTATTTTTGCGCAATAACTTAATGAAGAAAGTGACAGCTACCTAATATTACTCCTAATTACTAACAGCTAATCTTACGTCGGTACATTATCTATTATTTATCCTAATTAAGTAGTCCGAGTTAATTTACGGATACCTCGACAAAATTGCTCTTTTTTTAAATATTCTATTTGTCCCTTTTTAAGTTTTGAAGAGTTCTGCAATTTTCAAGTAAAAAACAAAAGTAACTTCAGTGCATAAACTGCACAAAATAAAAATTGCACAAATTTTAGGAACTAATAGATATCTTATGTATTTGATGCAAATAATAAAAAATTATTCCGTTTAAAAAAAATTACACACAAAAATACATTCATTTTCCCCCTAAATTTGTAATGATTTTTTTTTATAAAAATAATGGATACTTAAAAAGGATTGGAGGGAGAGTAGTAAATTAAAGTTGTATAATGATTGGTCAAAGTGGTCACTAGACTCACTACTTCACCTGCTCATAGATATTTTGTTGCACCACTAGAAGTGCTTGATGATTTACGCAAAGACCGTGATGGTCTTGGAGTTCCTCGAGCTACTGCGGCAATTGTTTCTTAGGGTGTAGGCTCTCGTGTACCAAAAAAAAAAAAGATATTTTGTTGCACCAAAATTTTTATTGTCTAGGTAACGATTCCACATACTAATGGTATGACTTCAACATTTTGCAAGCCTTTTCGGACCGATTTAATGATCGAACACGTACATTTTCTTTGTTGATTTAAAAAATAAAAAATCAAAACACGCTCATTTTTTTGAACTCATTAACATGCATCGATAATGCTAAATATTATGCAAATATGATATCAATAAGCGCGTGATCATAATGAATTTATTTTGAGATAAACACAATTCTGATCCTAATTGGTCTCAATCAAACCACAACGTATCGTCGAAAATGTCAAACAGCTTTTCGAACAATGTGAGTCACACGCATTCCAAAAAGAAAAGATTTTATCAATTATTATTCAACTATTAAGTGAGGTTTCACTTGAATACTTCTCATCATTTTTCTATTATAATTTTAGTATATTGTCGGTACTCAACCACTCGTTTAAAGTCAAAATAAATGGAACTCCAATTAAATTAGTGAGTAAATGGATAGCGTAGTCTAACATAAATAATATAAATGCGGCCCAATAGATTTTCCTACCACAAACGAAGGAATTTTTTTCGGCAAAATCGTAATGTGAAAACTCATTCTTGAGAATTTTTTATTTGTTATATATGTATAATTATAAGCATTTATACTACTCAAAATATTATCAAACACTTTTACAAGGTTGCCAAACTTTATCTCCATAGTTATTGAACCTGCAACCGCAAACTACCCAATCATTGACTCAATCATTGTTGAAAATTATGAAGTCTATATATATAATCATTGACTCAATCATGATTTCCCAAAGATTTCCTTACGGATCTCCTCCGCGAGGGCCACCCTTTTTTATTTGTTATATACGTATAATTATAAGCATTTATACTACTCAAAATATTATCAAACCCTTTTACAAGGTTGTCAAACTTTATCTCCATAGTTATTGACTCAGATGCCCTCATTGTTGAAAATTATGAAGTCTATATATAATCATTGACTCAATCATGATCTCCTAAGGATTCCCTTACGGATCTCCTCCGCAAGGACCACCCATTTTTTAATTTTTCGGACCAAATTTTGACGATCCGAACCGTTAAATGTGTTTAAAACATGTTTTCCAAGACCAACACGTGGAATCACCAAAAACAAATACCCGAAAAGGCTTCATCCGAATAATTTTTCATAATAACCGTACATATATAGTTTATTGAAAAAAGTTCGAATGAAGCCCTTTTCTTTTTTTTTTTTTTTTTTTTTTTTTGCGATTACTCACGGTGACCCTGAAAAACACGTTTTAAACACAATGAGCAGTTCGGATCGTCGCGATTCGACCCCGATCCATGAGGTCCTCACGGAATTTTAATGAGGGAATCCTCATTAATTAGATTATGTATAATGTGAGCAATTGTATCTTACATGAAAATTTACTTTTGCTTATAATTTGGTAGCTTATTTTGAGATATTGGCCATCTAGAGATTGTTTTGTATATAAATTACAATGACTAAATTGTTTATATTGTTTTCACCACTTATCTAAAACATTTCACCCCTTCATGTGATCCAACGGCTCACAACTATTTTCCCGCACTTATTTTTGGTGAGGGAGCCCTCATATGAAACTTCTTGATATATATATATAATCTCATCATCCACTACATTTCACATATTTTAGTACATTTTGAATCCTTATTACCTTCTATTAAAAAGCGATTGAAACTTTCAGATAAAATTACTCTTTCATTTTTGTACGATGCCATATTTCATTAAGCATTGTTTGGTAGGTGCACAAAAGGATGTATACAGATTCGGACACAAATGCATCTGAAACCGACCAATGCATCACACGAGTCTCACGAAGCTCATACATAATGATAATTCTGAACACATCCACATATGTGGGTGTAGTAATTTTGTATGCTAGTCGTTTATAAAGAGTATTTTGTATTCTATTCATCAAGGTAAACGCATAATCAGCTGTTAGGTTTAGTCCCTCTCTGTGACAACCAGCCACATAACAATCTAGCAGTGTCACCTAACATGTGGGTACGGATGGAAAAATTACGAGGTGCTCCTCAATACAAGCTCCTCCGCTACATGATTAAGTACTTACTAAGAGACTCGGGCTGAGTTTTTATTAAGGTATTTTTCGTATTCTTTTACAAATTATTCTCCTACACATATTAATTCGACAATTTGTAGTTCAAAAATATCAAAAATACCGTATTGAAAATTCACCCTCGTTACAAAGCTAAGTATCCAATAACTATAGCCTATAGGACAATTACTCGGCAACTAATTTAATTAACCGACTAACTTCGTAAACAATCTAACTATCCAATAACGATGACCCAATTTAAACTTGAATAAAATAAATGGAACTCCAATTAAATTAGTGAGTAAATGGATAGCGTAGTCTAACATAAATAAAATAAATGCTGCCCAATAGATTTTCCTACCACAAACAAAGGAATTTTTGTCGGCAAAATCGTAATGTGAAAACTCATTCTTAGGAATTTTCTATTTGTTATATGCATATAATTATAAGCATTTATACTACTGAAAATATTATCAAACCCTTTTACAAGGGTGTCAAACTTTCTCTCCATAGAGATTGAACCTGCAACCTTATTACTTTCTCTCCATAGATGCCCTCATTGTTGAAAATTATAAAGTCTTATTTTGAGATATTGGTCATCTAAAGATTTTTCTATATATAAATTACAATGATTAAATTGCTTGTACTGTTTTCACCACTGATCTAAAATTCTAAAGGCACAAATGTATATTTTGAATGCTAATCTGTATTACAACGGAGATCGATTTTTGTACCAGACATGTTTTTTGTCCTAGTCATCATATTACATTTTATCCCTCTCTCTGCCAACTCTCTCTCTCTCTCCCCCCTCCACCGGCCCACCACACCCAAAATTTCAAACACATTCTCTCTCATTACCTCCTTTCCTTCCCCCTCTCTAAAATTCGAAGTACCATAAAGATTGGGCACGGGTACGTGCATGTGCGTCGATTGCTCAAGCCGTGCATTTAGGCACGGGCACGGCATGCACTAATTACCTTCTATTAGAAAGCGATTATAACTTTCAGATAGAATTACTCTTTCATTTTTGTACGATGGTATATTTCATTAATCATTGTTTGGTACGCGCACAGAAGGATGCATACAGATTCGGACACAAATATATCTGAAACCATCCAATGCACATGGGCCTCACACAGTAAGCTCATACATATATGACAATTCTGAACACGTCTACGTATGTGGGTGTAGTATTTTTGTATTCTAGTCGTTTATAAAGAGTATTTTGTAGTATTCTCTTCTTCTAAGGTTGACAAAAAATCATGTGTTAGGTTTAGTCCCTTTCTGTGACACCAGCCACATCACAATCTAGCAGTGTCACCTACCTTGTGGGTACGGATGGAAAAATTACTCGGTGCTCCTCAATTCAAGCTCCTCGGCTACATTAAGACTCGGGCTGAGTTTTTTATTACGGTATTTTCAGTATTCTTTCATAAATTATTATCCTATATACATCAATTCGACAATTTGTTGTTCAAGAATATCGAAAATGCAGTATTAAAAATTCACACTCGTTACAAAGCCTACCTTGTGTGTTTTGGACGGCTCAGATGTGTTTTGATTTTTTACCGTAAAAAAAATCAAAATTAAAGGATAATTGCCGAACGCATCCGAACCGTCCAAAACTCAATCCAACGTCCGAGGGGTGCACAACACGGCTGTGCACAACACCTCCCCAAGTCCGTGGAAACAACCTTTAAAAATGCTTGAAGAACACTGAAAAGTTGTGTGTTTCTTTTTTGAGTCTTTCTAAACACTACTAGTAGTACGATATTTAAGACGATGACGCACCTTTTACAAATTTCAAACACATTTTAAAAAGTATACTTCCTTTGCATGCATTTACCGATGTTATTTCCCTTTTTACTGCTTTTAGTAGTGACTAGGGGTTGGGTACGCACCCGTGTGTGTAAATGTGTGAAAAGTGAGAGTATTTAATAGTACTGTATTATCTGCTTGTAAGGAGGCGTTTGAAAGCGCCTATTTTTTTAGCTTTTCACGTTATCATTTACTACCACTTTTGTTTGTTTGCCTCTCTCCTCCCAAAATGAGTTTCACGAAAATGAATTATTGGTTTTTGATGAAAGAGAGAAAAATGTAAAAGTAGGGAGAGAGAAGCTTTTTGGCTTTCATTTTTCACTTTTTCCTTTTAAGTTAAAAACATAAAAGACGTACCGTTTTTTGCACATATTCCCAAACACTCTACAGATTTCTAATTAATTCTAAATATAATTTAAAAGGCCAAAAATGCAAAAAGTGAAACATGGGGTTCTCAAACACCCCCTAAGAGCGGCTGATTGAGTTCGAGTGATTTAAGTATTTTATTCTAATGGTTAATTCATGTTTTTGTAAAAGCAATTGTAAAATTTGGATTTTATAAGGACAATTAGAAGGGTTGTGATTCTTGCACTCCATTTTTTTAATCAACACTCTTTTTTTTTATTCACAAATTTTTTGCCAAACTACCCTTTCCTCGCATAGAAAAATAATGTAATAAATCACATAAATAAAAATAGAAAGAGAAGTGCGGATTGTCAAAAGGAGATTGTAAAAATCACTTCTCATATGGAGTCAAAATTGCTTTTGTAACACAGAGTCAAAAATTTATTCACAATTGGTAAATATTTCATCTGCTCTAAAATAAAATAAATATCATGCATACAAACCGAAGTCTTAAAAAAAATGCATTTTTTTGTTAAATAATAATTATTTTTTTTCACGACTTAAAATAATATATTGATATCTATTGATTTATGAAAAAAATTTGATTCTTTTTGCGAAAAAAAAATGTGTCTTTTTTAAGATTAGGTTTGCGGGCGGGACACTTATTTTGGAAAAGGAGGGAGCAGTTAAACTGTGTAAGATATTTCATGAATGGTTGGGCGTGGACTACTTGGGATTCGCTTCATTTTCGGTTGAAAAAGAATCGAGATCAGAGTCTAAAGCATCGCCTCTGCACCACCCTACACTTCTGTAAATCTCTCTCTCTCTCTCTCTCTCTCTCTCTCTCTCTCTATCTATCTATAGGTTCACGTCGATGTATGTGTTTGTTTTTTTTGTAAGATAGGACAATTAGCTGAAGATATTTGTTCTCAGTTCTTAAATTAGTAGATGTATGTATTTATTTTCTTTTTTTGTGGTAAATTGGACAATTTGAAGTTAGTTGAGGACAATTGTTACATATACAACCAGTATATCAATGTGTGGCTGTCAAAATGAACCTCATTTTATGTCTTGCACGCGATTTTTTGTTTTGGGCGTAGATACTTGTTATGGCCTTTGGAATGCAAGTAATTAGAAGATGATAATTTCAATTTCAAGTCAATCAATGAACTATTGATGGGTCTGTGCGATTCATAGGTAGAGAGAAGACGCAGAATTCGATTTTCGTAGTTGATTTTAGCACAATAACATGGATATTAAACTTTGTTCCCCGAAGAAGTTTTGTTAGCAGATGGGAAAATTGATGTGAGCTCAAGAAGTTGCTGTACTTTTTTTTTATCTAATTGAAGTTATGAGCTTTTAATATGGTTCTTGAGTAGTGTAAATGGAAAGTGAATGATACTTGTTTTGCTGGTTTTGGTTATATTACTGGCGATCTGCCCATCCTTTGCTTTGTTTCCTGTTTTTTCGAGTGTGTAACGCTATGAAAATGCATAGATAAGCCTATTGCAGGATAAGGAAATTTGTCTACCAAACACCTGGAAATGGGAAAAATCCTTACATGAAACTCTTTGAGCTGAAATTGTTTTGATGTGTGTGATTCTGTTTGTTAAATGTTGATTTCTTTGGTTAAACTTTCACTTGTAATAGCTGAATATTTCAACTTTTAATTTTTTCTGCTTTTACTTGATCACAATCTCCAATTCAGTATAAACTTGCATGGCTTCACCGTACTTGGCTTTTTCTTGTCGTTTGTCGTGATTACTCACTGTCCTTCCCCTTTTTTAGTTCAAGTCAAGTTGTCTATTTTTCATTGGTTGAATTGTTGTAGAAACAAACTCTTGTCTGGAATATTATCGTCTTTCATTGGCGTCAATTTTCAACCTTTCATCCTATAATTATTTTGAACTTTTAATTTCCTTTCATTTTATTAAAAGGAGGAGTAAGTTTCACATAGTTGAATTGGATTATAATAATTGCTCTCCTATGAGAAGTCCTTGAACTAAGAGTTTCTGGTTTATTTGAAGGGTTTCCTTTGCACTCTTGGTTTGCTGAATAGCCGAATAGGTCAAAGAGGAAGGAGCTTTGGAATGCGAAGCATTTCATCTTTCAATATTTCTATGGCGTCCTTTGTTGTCTCATAACTCTTGAGGACAATTGGGTGAGTTGCTATTTTTTTTTATAGAAGGAACTGGGACCTTTTGGGCATTATGCATGTCTGGTCCTGTGGCCATTGTTGATGCCGTGGGAGCACTTTCTTTGTCAGACAGGACAAAATCTTTAGATGCAGTTTCCTCTAATGAAAAAGACCACCCAAGCCTGTTGACAAATGGGGAAATTTCTCGTACTTCTTCCGAGACTGTGGGTTTTAGAGTTGGAGAGCTCGTACTGTCCAATGGGGAATTTTATTCTGGGTCCCTTCTTGGCAACATGCCTGAGGGTTCAGGGACGTATGTTTGGTCCGATGGTTGCAAATATGAGGGTGAGTGGAGACGGGGGATGAGGAATGGACTTGGCAAGCTTCAATGGCCTTCTGGAGCAGTTTATGAGGGAGAATTTTCAGGTGGTTATATGCAGGGGACGGGGACATATATTGGGCCTGATAATATGACATACAAGGGAAGGTGGAGGTTGAATCTTAAGCATGGGTTGGGATATCAAGTTTATCCTGATGCAGATGTCTTTGAAGGAGCTTGGATTCAGGGGACCCCAGAAGGGCCCGGTAAATATACCTGGCCCAATGGAAATGTTTATCTGGGTAATATGAAAGGAGGAAAAATGTCAGGGAAAGGAACTCTTACTTGGACAAATGGGGACTCATATGAAGGAAGCTGGTTAAATGGCATGATGCATGGATTTGGAGTCTATACATGGAGTGATGGCGGCTGCTATGTTGGAACTTGGACGCGGGGTTTAAAGGACGGAAAAGGAGCATTTTACCCGAAGGACAGCAGGCTTCCAGCTGTACAGGAGTTGTACCTTAATGCTCTCAGAAAGAGAGGGCTTCTGCCAGATTTAAGAAAGCAGAATCAAGTTTCACATTTTCATCATGCTTCTTCACTTGATAGCAGAAGTGTCAAAATTGGTAGGAACCAGGGATCTCATCGTTATTCATCTGATGATAAGCTTTCCAAGGGAAACCTGTTCAATTTGGAGCAGTCTCGGACCACCAGTAATCTGGCTTTAGATAGACGCTGGAGTATGGACGTTTCAATTGAAAAAGTTATTGGACATGATTTATCCATGGGTTTGTCTGAGAGATTTTCGGAAGGTGGAGAAAATGAGAGCGTAAGAAATGCTCCGATTCTCGAACGAGAATATATGCAAGGTGTTTTAATCAGTGAGGTGGTTATAAACAATAGTTTCTCATCATCCAAACGAGCAAAAAAGCAGCAAAAGAAATTTGCAAAGGAGGTACAAAGGCCTGGTGAAGCAATTATTAAAGGTCACAGGAGTTATGACTTGATGCTCAGTTTGCAGCTTGGAATCAGGTATACTTATTTACTTTACTGT
The DNA here is from genome assembly GCA_016920895.1 of Vaccinium myrtillus. Taxonomy (NCBI): domain Eukaryota; kingdom Viridiplantae; phylum Streptophyta; class Magnoliopsida; order Ericales; family Ericaceae; genus Vaccinium; species Vaccinium myrtillus. The sequence continues at coordinate 12,143,390 of CM029280.1, forward strand.
TATTGTGTAATTCAGCTTGAGCTATATTTTTCCCTCCGGTTATCTCTGTTCCTTTTTATGGCAACATGTTCATCTGATGGTAGCTTTTGTCTGTAGTAGTTTGATATGTTTGTTCAATCATCATCATCGACATCACCCTGTTTGCATCACCCCAGATTGTTGAGTTAAATTATTCTTTGTTCTTTTGAGTCTGGGAAATCAATTTGAAGCTTTTCTTTGCGTATAAATCCTCTGGAGGTGGTTTTCACTTTTAGTTTTTGTGCTCAGAGTTATTGTAAGGGGCTCTGCTTTAGAGGCCAAGGTTGAGACAAGAAAACACATTGCAATGAGTTATTTAATTCTGATGAAACTCGAATCAGGTGAACAAGAGGAAAGAGAAACGGGAATAGAGTAAAAAAGAGAAAAAGTTCTACCTTGGAATCTATACTTGATTATTAGTTTTCTACTCACTGAGGAAACATGAAGGATATTTGAACAAGGGGGACATGATTCATGACACCATTGGAATGACACAAGTATCTTTGTACTGTTTTCTCCAATACTTAGTTATAGTATCTAGTTTCTCCTTTTGCCAACAATTTTTTTTTGTTCCTAGTTGGTGCTTAGGGGTGCAAACAAGCCGAGCCGAGCTTCTCTATGTTCGAGCTTGGCTCGGTTGTAAACGAGCCGAGCCTGATGCATTTGCTTAATGAGCCTCCATAAACGAGCCGAGCCTTTTCGAGCCAAGCCGAGATTTGGAGGATTGAGCTCGTCTCGTTTACTAAACGAGTCTAAAACTTGAGCTTGATAATGAGCCAGGCCTCGAGCTGGTCCCGAGCAGCTCAATTTGTTTGCAGCCCTATAATGGTGCTTATAGAATTTTGCATAATCTATATTAGATGATTTTCTTTCAGTTATCTCTGTAAAGAGTTTGTGTTGCTGAATGGATCTAGACACACTCTTAGATACTGAAAGTGAATTAGATTGTGATCAGATATACTGTTGGGAAAATTACTCCTATCCAAAGGCGAGAAGTACGCGCTTCGGATTTTGGCTCACAAGCAAGCTTTTGGATGAATTTCCCTAAAGAAGGGTCACAATTGACGCCACCTCATCATTCAGAGGATTTTAAGTGGAAAGACTATTGTCCAATGGTTTTCAGGTTGGTGGCTGACTTTCACTACTAATAGACGAACTTGGAAGCACGGTTTTGTTTTATTGAGAGGCTTGGTATATTTGTGAAGTTTTCACTTTGTTAGATGCATATCTTTCTATTCATTCAGCTTCAACAAATGCTTTTATTGATCTCTTTTGAGCGAGTGGAGTAGGAATTGGACATTTATATGATAATGGTAGACACTTGCATAATAATTGGTCCATTTGAAATATACTTATTACATACTCATGGAAAAAGTCGAAACATCCACATGTTCAAGTGTAACAGGAGGAAGAACATTGATGAGACAATGGTATTCTATTCATTAACGCTTCAACAGACATTTCCATTTTTAGTCATGTTGTGGCCTTGAAATAGGCTAAAAGTTCATCTGTAGCACAAAATGTTATGACAATTTTCATATACAAAAGTTTTGTCTTATTTTGAGGCGAATGTCTGAATGAAGTTGCATGAGAAAACCCCCCTGGTAGGTATACAACCAGAGTATGGTCCCTAAATATTTTGTATGCCTGAATATTATGAGATACTAGAAACTTTTTGAATTGAACCAAAATTTGTTGAATAACATTCTTTTTACTAATTGTTAGGCAGAGATAGTTGTCCCTACTCCCTGGCACAATTTGATGGAACCGGAAATTTGAAATGCATTTGGACAACTGACGCAAACATTGGAATTCGAACTTAGTGAATTTATTTTTGTTTCGTGTTCGCTTTTTTAGGCAAGCGGAATAATAAAGGAAAAGGCATTTTTTGCATTATAGAAGTTTACAGTTCCTTCTGCTAGGGTACCATATGTTGGGACAATTCTGAAACGGAAACATTTTTACCTGGAGGGATTGATTATGAAACATTACCTTTTTACAAGTTTCCCATTGAACTTGATGTGTGATTTACCATCATCTAAGGATGATTATCTATGAAAAGTCTGTAAAATTTGTGGAAGTTCCAATGTTCATGTGAGTAGTATTAGCGAGTGTTTTGTACTCCACTCCTTCCCTGCCCTTGTTCCTTATTTTTTTATTGAAACTTGGCCACTGTACTCCTTCCATGTTTAGTTGTATCGGTACATCAGGCACTGAGAAATGAGGCATGGCGTAAGTTTTTATTGCTCGTTAAGTATTCCATTATTGGTTGGAGTGGCCGTGTGCTCCCACAGGAGGGCATCTAGAAATCAAATATGGTTGTTTACTAGCTGTGGTCTCACTGTAATATTAGGATTCTCCAAGGTTGTAGTAGACACTTGCCAATAAATACCTTGTTGTTTAACCCATCCCTCCAACTGATAGAGGAATGAAGAACAATCGTATGATAGTGGGACTTGAGACTTAGCAGGCCTATATTGCATTCTCTTTAATAGCTTAATTAAATCATACAATCTGGTTGAAATTCTCATAGTTGTACGTTCTACTAAAGGTAATAATAGATTCACTCTAAAATGCAGTCGTTTATAGGAGTCGCTGAATGGACTGACAATTTTGTCTTTGATCTTTGAAAATTCTGATGGGGTGTTTCACCAGGCTCCAGATCTTCCATAACTTGGAGAGAGTCTTTTCTTCCCAGCTAACGAGAGCGAAAGGTCTTGTGTGGGGAATCCCATGGTTTCGATTCTTTCCTTTTTGCCCGAAAGATTGAATAAAGAGGCAGGATGCCCTTGTGCCTTTGTGGAGCACACCATCCTCCTTTTTATGCCCTTCTTGGTTTAGTTACCTTGCATTTGATAGTGTGGAAGTTTCCACTTTTGCTATTTGTTTGGTTTAATATATCTTGAGTTACGTCTGTCTCAAAGCTCAAAAGGCTCATTTTTCCTCCTGCTGTAGGAATTTGAGGGAGTTGTTTAAGATTGATGCTGCTGATTACATGATGTCCATTTGTGGAAATGATGCTCTAAGGGAACTTTCATCTCCAGGAAAAAGCGGCAGCGTTTTTTTCCTGTCACAGGATGATCGTTTCATGATTAAAACACTCAGAAAATCTGAAGTAAAGGTGCTGCATTGCAATTTGAACCCTGCGTGCTTATATCTTGACCTTTTCTCCCTTTTGATCACCTTTTTTTCCATCTTAGATGATTGCATTGTTATACTACGTCTTGTACCTTGAAAGATCCTTGTTTCGTAATAAATGCCTGCGATATAATGCTCATTAGTCATTATCAATGCTTAAAGGATTCAAGTCGTGTTCATCTTTGACCTGTGCGGTTCTAACTGTCCTTAAGCTCTTCTTATGATTCTAGCCTCAACTGTCCAAAGTTTCGGCCTTATAATGTTTTTGAGGCAAAGTTGGCATGCCATGCTTCAGATAAACATTGCACTTGTAGAAATTTGAACCTACCATGAGATTATGTAATGACTGCCAATTTCAAGCTCTGATCGCAAATGATGAACTTCAAAAGATTATTTCAATCGAGTTACTTGATGCTGAATTTAAAAAAATGGGAAAAAAGTTACTTGATGATGAACTTCAAAAGATTATTTCAATCGAGTTACTTGATTGCAAATGATGAACTTTAAACTACTATTTGGAAGAACTCTAATTACTTATTCTGATGTTCTAGGTATTGGGAACATCTAGTAATTGTCATTTTTTTTGGGGCAAAAAAATGACTAGATGATGTCTACAACACATCTAGTAATTGTTATATCTCACTTAGGGATAACTTAGCTGATAAGAGCTTTTCAGAATTCCACTAAGGGCTCTCCCATATTTCAATGTGCTTGGTAATACTAGACATGCTGGAAGAACCTAGATATGCTCACCCCGCATTTTAGTCCAATTGTGACCATTATATCATTTTGTCTAGTTCTGCAGGGTTGAAACAAAATCTTTTGTTTTCTCTTCCTGATAACTGTGGTTGAAGCTCAGGTTATCATGTTCTTATGTACAGGTTCTCATGCAAATGCTTCCAAACTATCACCATCACGTGCGGACGTATGATAACACACTCATAACTAAGTTTTTTGGTCTCCACAGGATCAAACCCTACAGTGGTCAAAAGGTACTTATATCATTTTCTTACAATGTTGTTGCCATGAACTTATTTGTGTATGATGATGACATGACTTTTCAGTAGTTAATACTACTTCAGTAAATGCAACTGGTTCTGATTCTTCTGAATATATGACGTAACTTTTCGCGTATGATCACGATGACATAAATTTTCGTTCTCAGAAAATGCAACTGGTTCTGAATGTATGAATTTGATTGGTGTGTTTGGCTTTGGTAGTCCCTTGTGTAAGAGACGAGTGTAGAATGACTACCTCCTGGAATATGAGATGTCTTCTGTTCTTTCACATTTAATATTGCTCTTATTTTAGCACACACCGGTGCGTGTACATAATGGACATTAGAGAAAGTGAAGTGCTTTTTTTTACACAGCATTTTGATAATTGTAAACTAATTCTAATGCTGCAGTTTCGCTTTGTGGTTATGGGGAACATGTTCTGCACGGAATTAAGGATCCATCGCAGATTTGATTTGAAGGGTTCCTCTCTAGGGCGCTCAGCTGACAAGGTTGAAATTGATGAGCATACAATCCTCAAAGATCTGGATCTGAACTATTCCTTTTATTTGGAACCTTCATGGCGGGAGGCTCTGCTAAAGTAAGTGTTGCTAAAACTTCCATTTCCTTTTTACTTGTGGCGCAGTGATGTAGTAACCTAGTTTTCAAACTACTGTAGCCTACATTTTTTAAATGAACCTCTTTTCATGCATATTTTGCTGTTTGTATCTTCTGACTCTTATCTAATCTATCTCTATGTAGGCAGATTGAAATTGATAGTAAATTTTTGGAATCTCAGCAAATTATGGACTACAGCCTTCTGTTGGGTGTTCATTATCGAGCCCCTCCACATCTGAGGTCTCTTATGTCTTCTAATGGATTAAGAATTGTTGCAGAAGAAGGTGAGGTTGACATTCATCAACTGATTTTCTTCAATGGTTGAGTATATGATGATGTTTGAACTATGTTTTTCAAAAGGCGTAAAAACAAAAAGCAGAAAACCTACCTGAATGTCGAGTTATTATGAGCATTAGATACAAACTTTCTATAAGCATGTGTTTTGAGTTGGAGTCTCCACTATATGGTTGCACTGGATAAAAGGGAAAAAGTTGGTGTGGGAACCTCTAGGGCATCAAGATGAACAGACGCGTGAATGCGCAAAAAGCAGTTTAAAGATTAATTAAGCTGTTATTTGTGCTATTAATGTACCGTGAAGACAATAAACTTCTAATGCCTATCTATGAAGGCCTACGAGTTGCAATCGTCTGTTGCTCAAGTGTGAGGATCAGGAAGAGTGCTTGAGGTCAATCCTTCGGGAATATGGCGGGTGCTACAACGGTGCTCGGGACCACTGGAGGTGGAGGAGGAGAGACCGAGGGAGCTCTGGGCAGAGAGAGAGAGAGAGAGAGAGAGAGAGAGAGAGAGAGAGAGAGAGAGAGAGAGAGAGAGAGAGAGAGAGAGAGAGAGAGAGAGAGAGAGAGGTGTTGGATGTTGTGTCTATCTATTGGTTGTGTATCAACCATCCTTATATGAAAGTCTCCGGGATGGACATGCCAAAGGGATGGAGAGGCCAAAAGGATGGAGACTTGGAGAGGGTGTGCAAGTGGTTGTGGTAAGTATGGTTTTTTGTTGTGGTTGTAATGAGGGTAGTTGTAGTAATTATGAAGGTGGTTGATGGCCCCCTCTCTCTCTATGACCGGTCAAGCGGCTATCCTCATGGAGGATGAGCTTTGACAAGCCCCATTGCTCTAGCTTCCATGCCACTTTCCTCCTATGGTCCCGAGCGAGGTAACTAGAACTGCTCCTAGCTTAGGGTCTTGTGAAGAGTCACTAGGCTCATTGGAGCCTTATTTATTGTATGGAGAGTGGGAGATGCCTCGTGACACATCAAGGTGTTCTGGAGAATCCATGGAGGGGTACTACTGAAGGGGTCCTTATATGGAGGTGCTTGCATAATGTGAGGAGAACGTGATTACGGAGGAGCTCAGCTTGCCTTACCTGCCAAATTTTGTCTGCCGGTAAGTGCCACGTGTCGATGCTCCTCCAGATACCCATTCTCAACAATGTTGTGTCATATATTGCAGTGATGATCTACTATCCCCGTTTTGACTCTTGAGACTTTGCCTTTCTATGTTTTTTTTTTTTGGTTTATGAACAAGCTGATCTGAACTCCCAATTCTTTCGCTCCCATCTGTCTCCAAATATGTCATCTATTGGGGGCATGAAACTGACTTCTGAATTTTGTTGGCATGGTTAAATTAGAATCTTTGGACGATGATATCTCCAACTATCCGGAAGGTCTTGTTTTGGTACCCCGTGGAACTGATGATGGTAGTATTGTTGTGGGCCCTCATGTCAGAGGTGGCCGATTGAAGGCTGCATCTGCTACTGGGGATGAGGAAGTGGATCTCCTGCTTCCTGGAACAGCCAGGTATGGTCATCAAACTAGAAAAGAATTCTTGTTGATATTCGTGATAAAACACCAGCAGAAAACACGAGTGTCCAACCCTACGATGCAAATCCTGTGTAGATATGATGTTTCATTTTTGTCCCGTCACCTTTACTGACATAGGTGAAGCACAAAATCACCAAACCTACCTGTTTAGATGTGTGGATCACTTAATAATGATGGGCTGAAATAATTTGAAGAACCAGTAATACTACAGTAAAACAAACAAGGCCTATTTGTCATACTGTGGAACGATCATAATGGAATTGCGTAGGGATTTGTTGAAGGGATACACAATCATATGCTATTAATCTCATTGGACTAAAATAGAGATGGTATTAGTAATACCGCATCCTCTGTGGTGTTTTATATTCCTTCATTTAATCTTAATTACAAAAGATCCCACGAAGCTGGTCCCCAAATCTGGTCTAACATATGGCCAAAGGCATATACATGAATTCTGTGTAACACTCCCCAAGATATTTGGCATATTGGTTGGCAAAAGGCATATACATGAATTCTGTGTCTAACGAAGTTCATTTGTAAGGTCCACCGATTTTTGTTTTAATTTTTACTAATATTTGGCTTAGCAGACTCCAGATCCAGCTTGGAGTGAACATGCCGGCGAGAGCAGAGCATATTCCAGGAACAGAGAAAAAAGAGATGTTTCACGAAGTATACGATGTCGTACTCTACCTAGGTATCATCGACATATTGCAGGATTACAACGTAAGCAAGAAGCTCGAACACGCATACAAATCAATTCAGTATGATTCGGTATCAATATCTGCAGTGGACCCTACATTCTACTCCGAGCGCTTTTTAGAATTTATTCAGAAAGTCTTCCCTCCAAATATTGTTGCTAGTTAGGAGGCTTCTGTTGTATCATTATTTATGATTATGAGAGCCTTTTTCACTGTCTGATAATCGGATCTCCGAGTGAGCTTACACACATATCAACTGTTGTTAGCTCGTCTTTTTTAAAATTTATAGATGTTATTGTCCAGTTTTGTTGCGGACTTTGGTGCACCTTATTATCAGTAGAATTTGTTCCCCGTCTTCTTTTTGAGAGACGCGGCATGATATCTGCCAGGTGAGTGAAATTTTATGGCCTTTCGATGCGTTCCCTGGTTAGGTTTTGCGTAACTTTATTTGCAGATTCAACTTCGGTGCAAAGGCTGGAAATAGTCAACCAGTCATGCAAACCCCTGGCTTCATGGCTTGTAAAAGGAAAAAATGTTATGTTTAGTAGTGGTTTAAAATGAAACATACGGAGTATTTATGTGCACAAGAAGCACATACGGAATTACTATGGAAAATGTGATATTCTCTTCTCACTTCCCAGTCCTGGCATGGATGGTTTGTCTTTGACCGGATCGAGGAGGGAATTAGTCGAAGTGTGCGTTAGTTGGCTTGGACACTCTTGACTGTCGAACCAGAAAAAAGGGAAAATGTGAATAAAAAATATAGAATGACAAGGAAAAATATAACAAAAACAGAGAGAAAAAAAAGAAGGGAACACACGTTTCTTTTGTCAATCTATTCTTTATCTATATTTGTCTATTTCAGAATCTATTTTGGGGTTTTCCAAAGAATATAGTGATTTGCAAACATAACATGACGATTTGGGCCAACCAGACAAACATATAAACATTGACCAATGCTAGGTACTTAGGAAAGGTACCTCGAAGTTATTCTGAAAGTGAAATCAGTGGTTCTAATTCACTTGGATTTTATCTGAACTATTGATTGTGAATCTGAACCACTGATTGCACTTTCGGAGTAATTTTTGGGATATTTAGCATTTTCCAAGGTGGTATGTGAAATATTTTCAGTTGGGAGGATTTTAGATTAGTGGCTTTTGACCTGATTTGGAGAGCCCGATTTGAACATAATGCACTCAAACATCCCGATTTGAACACAATGCACTCAAACATAAGTCCCGAGCATCCTTATCAACCTCACAAAAAAAGAGGGTAAATTTCACTGACCTCCCCTGAGGTTTCTGACAATTATAGGGACCTCCCTTTCTAAAATTCCACTGACCTCCCCTACTTTGGAAAATAAATGTCACATACCTCCCCTGCCGTTACTTTACGCCTAATGGTGTTAATTTCGTCAGTGAAATGACGTTAATGCCCTTAAATTTGAACTTGGGTTTAATTTTTTTTCTTGTTTGAGATTATATTGCATAAAAATTTCGAAAGGCGTGACTAAGTAACTTAATTGTACTTTTTTTCTTCAAACTTTCTTTTCTTTGACACAAAATTATTATTATTTTTAATATTTTAGTTCCCATTAGATATATTTTTACATTTTGATAATAAAAACAAGAGTATCAATAATCACCTCAGCCCATTGCTTGCATTGGTGGTTTTATTTTTTTAGGTTTCTTGATCTTTCTCTAAATTTGAAGCTCTAACTGGACTCATTTTTCTTCTCTTTTTTATTCTACCTAACCGCGTTTTTTTTTTTTTTTTTTTTTTTTTTGCATTAGAGGTAATAATGGTCCAAAATAATATTTACATTGCTTAAGTAGGGGTGTTATAGCGTCACTCTATTACTTTTAGCAAAGTTATTCTCCCTTCGTCCCAAATTTGCACACTTTTAGGAGAATCAAGCATTTTAGTTTTTTTTTTTACACCAATTCAAGGATCCCGTAATACATTATTTTTTGCGTGCATAAATCAAGGTTCTCACAAATAAAGGATAGTTGCCCCATAATAATAAGTATATTCTCTTTTTTGCGTGCATAATGTAAGGGTTTCACAAATAATGAACAGTTGTACCTTAATAATAATGTAATGATTAAGTTTTTTTTTTGGTAAAAAATTAGACTATTTTTTTTTCTCAATTGGATCCTTGAATTGGTGTAAAAAAATTATCCGAAAAAAAATTCATGCTAATAGTGTTCTTTTTTTTATTATTATTTTGGGTGCGAAATGCTTGTCTCTCCTTAAAGGAAAAGAAACATAAAAAAAGTATAAATAAATAAAACCATCAATGTAAGCAGTGGGCTTAGGTGATTATTGATATTCTTTTTTTTATCATCAAAATGTGAAAATATACCTAATGGGAAGTAAAATATTAAAATTAATGATAATTTTGTGCCAAAGAAAAGAAAGTTCTAAGAAAAAAGTATATAATTAAGTTATTTTTTAATGCCTTTCAAAAAAATTATGCAATATAATCTCAAACAAGGAAAAAAAAATAAAGCCAAGTTAAAATTTAAGGGCATTAATGTCATTTCACCATCGAAATTAACACCGTTAGGCATAAAGTAACGGCATGGGAGGTATGTGACATTTATTTTCAAAAGTAGGGGAGGTCAGTGGAATTTCAGAAATTTTAGGGGAGGTCCCTGTAATTATCAGAAACCTCAGGGGAGGTAAGTGAAATTTACTCAAAAAAAAAACACCAAATTTAACCACAAAAACACCTTTTACAATTTAGCAAGCCACTCTATTAAAAAATCAGATTCTCTATCTAAACTTTACTATATTAAACTATTCCCCTTAAGTCTATTAAAAAAAAAACTTTTCTCCTAAAAAATTAATCTCCCCACCTTGGGAGTTGTACTTTGTCCAGCAAAGGTACACCTTTTTCTATTAAAACTATTTGGATCTATTTAGTATTCTCCTCCCTCTCTCTCTTCTGTTTTCTCTCTCTCTCTCTCTCTCTCTCTCTCTCTCTCTCTTCTATTCCCGCTGTCCCCATCAAACCCCACGGTAAGAAACAATAAAAAAAAGAAAGTCAGTGAACAGAGTCTACTCAGATTTGAGTAGGTACTGTAGCAAAACTAATTTAGGGAGGAAAATTGATCCGGGTTAGTACACAAATTTTAATTTTTTCTTTTTTTTTGGGTACACGAGGAAAATTGTTCCCAAGAGGATGAGGTGGTGCTTAAATTGTTGGTTTGGTGATTTCTTGGATTCTACAGAAAGACACTAATTTGTACTGAAACGCAACCCAAGCCTTTGTCACCCACTCGAGAAATTTTTCAGTGCCGGGAGGGTACCACGTGGTACTCCCTCGGCGCATCTAGGCCGTCCATTTTGGCTTTGGGCGGTCCGGATTTGGAGAGAGAAAGAAGAGAGAGAGTGAGGAGAGAGTGTGTTTTGATCTCGGCCGTCCAATACAATTTTGGACGGCTCGGATGCAATGTTTGGGTACCACGTAGCAGTGGCGACTCCAGGAGTTCGGAAGCGTGGGGTCATTTATAAACATCAAATACCTTTACCAACCATGAATCAAAGAAAATATCACAGTAATGGAAAATAAAAATTTTGTTTTAACAAAACTCACATTTAAAGCTCAACCTAATAAACAAAAGATATCATCAAAAGGCATAAAACAGTTTTCTCCACAAAAAAAAAAAAATCTACACAAACTTCTACAATTGAATTTGACGCGGTCTCGAGTTCTGAAATACTATCAAAAATTCCTCCGTCCCAAGTTGTTTCTGCTTTACTTTTTGAACCATTCAAACAATTATCTATATTTTATAATATAATTTTCTATGATTTTAAAATATGAGTTTGATAAAATTAATTGAGATCTATTAAACAACATCCATATTAGATATATAAATCATTATATGTCAGACAATATGAACAATTTTTTGAGAGGTCCCAATTCCCAAATAGTAACTAGGAGCAACAATTTGGGATGGAGGGAGTACTTTCTTAGCAAAATAGATCAACCTCTCAATATCTAAAGAACAAAATGAGTGACTCGAATTCAAACAAGACACACAAAGAGGGGGGATAAAAGTTGGAAAATTACCCAGTGGTGTCGGCCCTAAATTTATGGGGGTTCATTTATGAATTTCCTAAAAAAAAAATCAATATAGTAGTAGTATTTTTTTTTCTGCCATGGGGTCAGTTTTTTTTGAACACCATATTTTACCTTTGGCATCGCCCCTGCCACGTAGACTCGGCCACGTGGTACCCGGTAGGTACCCAAAAAAATTTCCACTCGAGGGCCCCCCTGCCACCCCAGAGCCATCTAACAAGGATAAAAAGGCAATTTTTTTTTCTTTGGGGGTACACAAGTTTTGATTTCCTCTCCACACAATTGACTGCAAGAAATTAGTACTTAATTTCTCATGAATCCCTTAGTATCGGCGCAGATGATTTGCCTTTGACCAAATCAGAGAGGGAATTAATCGAGGTGCGCTTAAGTTGACCCGGATATCCCTTATCGTCGAAGCAAAAACATTACTGATTTTGGGTTTCATAATACTCCCTTCGTCCCTTTTTAAGTGATCTATATGTGAATACGTGCAATTTCAAACCCCTAAAAAACATATTTCTCTATATAACTTTTTAATTTGTTTTATACCAAATTAAAGTGCTCATTGAGTCTGTAATTTGGTGCAAAAAAATTTAAAAACTATGCGAAAATACATTTTTAAACGTCCGCAAAAATATACGTTTCCCAAGTGGATCACTCAAAAAAGGACGGAGGGAGTACAATTTTAGTGATTTTTTTTTTTTGCACGGCAAAAAAAGTTTTATTAATCATTGAAAAAGATACAATGACTAAAAGGAGCAAGGAGACAACATCATATTCAGAGAATAATCCTATGCCTAGTCCGAGACCCAAGCCTTGATTGGCAAGAAGCCAATCAAAAACACCCAATAGGCCGAAGCCCGCACCTAATGGGCCTTACAACACCCAGAATAATACAAATAAAGCACATGAAAACCCTAACCGATCCACGCCACCATTGCCGCCACTGCACGGACTCCTGTGAAGAGACGAGCGAAGCCACACCGCCATTGGAACCGGGGGAACAAGCCCTTGTTGCTGTCCCGGATGAAGTCATGACCGCCCCACCACAAGTAGCCCGCCTAACAGCAACAATGATTGCCGCCGCGACACCCATCGTCACCATCTAGCCATGACTACCATCCACCATCGAACCGCCATCGAACCACCAACCACCACCCAGCCGCCGCCCATCTTCACCAAATACCCCGCCAATCGACATACATGGCAGCCAATCTCCAAGCCCAACATCACCAAATACCCCGCCAATTGACATCAAAAGTTGCCGCTGCAACTCCTTGATCCACCCAAATGCCCATCCTCCAAGGCCGCCACCTGAAAGCAACACCCTAAAAACTAGAACCCAGATCCAAACTCCCATCACCCACCTGCCATACCAGATCTCCCACCCCACATCGCCACGCCCCACGCCGTTAGGCAAAACCGAAGCCACCCAAGAATGGAATTAGCAGGCAAAACACGAGACACCACAATAACCTTGCCGTTAGGCAGAACCGGATACTCCAAGTGAGGAATCCGGCGGAGATCGGAAATCCCAGGGAAACGAGGGGAGGAGCAGGTAGAACGGAGGGTAAGGGAGAGAGGAGAAGGGAAGAGAGAGCCCGGGGGAGGAGGAAAGGGAGGCTGGAGAGATATATTTTAGAGAGAGAGAGAGTCTCGCGTAACTCTAGCTCAGTTACATGTCATTAAGTCACAATTTTAGTGACTTAATGACAACGAGAAGGAAAAAATGTGAATTTTAGTGACTTAATGATAGAGAGAAGGACCCATGATGAATGTTTTAGTTGGCAACTAAATTAACTCTACACGCAAGGCCGGTCTTGGGGCAAGGCCGAAGAGGCTTGGGCCTCGGGGCCTCGAATTTTTAAGCCACAAAAGGGGCCCATGTTGCTGCTAATTACAAATATTGATTTTTCTATATTATAAATAGATATGCTCTTCTTTGTCCGATGGTACGTTGACAAATGACAAGTCCACATTTTGTGTTTGATTTCAAATCTTGTCCCTAACACTTTATTTTCAACTGTTTAGTGTTTATTTATCAAAGGTAACCTAAGAAAATATATATGCAACTAAAACCAACACATGTATTGTTAATGTGGACTAAAATAACTATATGTATACAAATTACAATATATTCCACTATTGAGCTTAGAGCCTCCAAATATTTTAGACCGGCCCTGTCCATACTGACATGAGGTAGAGTGTAAAAGGGAGTTTTTACCCTTCAACCCTCAAATTAAAGAGGTTTGCAATCTATTTACAACTAATAAAGTAGTAATTGAATTTACCGTTTAGGATAGATCAAATTGGCGAGTTTCGCCCTTCCCAGGCTTATTTTAATAATCACGATTCTTCACTTAGATGTCATCGAGAACATTAGGCACGCACTAGATCATATTGACTTGGTATTTTTTGTGTTCGCAGAAAACAGAAGTCTAAAGTGAATGATACAGATTATTAAAATGGATCGAAAAGACTCGGACTAAAACGTCTAGTCCCTCGGAAAGAACCGGAGAGGATCCAACAACTTGTTAAAAGCTTTGCTTCAAATCGATTAATGAGTTATGAACAATAAATTCTGAAGTCCGTTAAATGTTAGACTTTAGACTGGACTCATAGTTGACAGTTTTTCCATCATTTCTCTACACATCCGCAAGTCTAGTTTTAGAATGGTTGTTGGGAGTGATATTGTGTAACCAAATTCATTCGGGCCGAACAATACCTCTCTCATGATGACGCTCCCGCGATTCGAATCAAAGACCTCCTGACGTTGATACCACTTGTCGGACCGCTTTTCCACCATCTTTTCTAAAACCAATTGGTGTTAAGGAGAGTTTCAATTAAGTCTTTTATAGCATTTGACATTGCACTCGCAAACATGTTTTTAGAGCAGTCACAAAGAGAGACATTACGCAACCAAATCTATAAAGGCACACTGGGCTAAAAAAAACCCTTCTAGTATCGGATAGTGTGATAAATAAGCTAGAATTGAACACACATCAAAAATTTTAAGGCAAACATTCTTAGAGTCAAGACTGTGACCAATCACCAAAGTAGATGGAGCCCAATTTCCTCACAAAAGGACGCTTCTCCTTCACAAATGTGTGGGTTAACCTAGCTTCCACTCCATCCCTAAATTCTTGACGTGAGGGATCAAACCACATGTATTCATAAATTAATAATAAAGTATCATTTTTATATACCAATTAACGAATTTTAGAGAAATTTTCTTCATAATTTTTACAAACAAAACCTAATATATAAATAACTATTGGGATAATTGAGAGTTCTATGTTTTGGCCTCATTTCCAAATTTAAGATAATAATTTAAACATTTTCAAATTAGCATAAAAATTCCATTTTTCAACTATTTCATAATAGAAACTATGATTTCTTCATGAATCTATAAACTGCAAATCAATTGATTTTTTGCACATGCATTTTTTTGTTAAAAAGTTTTAATCACCATTGAAATCGCTGGATGAGGCCAAACAATTGAATCTTTGATTATTATAATTATTTATTTTTGAAACTCGTCAATACTATTAACGACATTAAAATTCATGTTAATAAGATATCAATCACTCATGATCACTTTAGATTTATAAAATAAATTTTCAATCAAAATATAAGTTTAATATGACATTAATCCTGAGTATAAAATAATTTCAGTCGTCAAATTAAGGGAGTTATTTTCCTTCCTATGAAAATAGATGCTTGTGTTCCCCTCCTCTCTATCAAAATAGATTCGAGTTAGAGATTCACAACACAGAGGCATGTGATTGTGAGCCCGCTCAAACTGTGACCAGTCAACCTGAGTAAAAGAGGTCCCCCAACTACCCACGGAGGTTTAATTATTCAATTCTCCATCGTCACGTGGTGTTTCGGGTCACTTCAAAACATACATGACAAGTTATGTGATGTTTCGGATCACTTGGAATCTCACATTATTGTAAGACTCTTGATTTAGTATATTTTTTTGAACAACTCAATTTTGTTTATAGTCCCGCATAAATATGTGGTGCTAGAGTAGTCGGAAACATCAAGTGTCTGTGCTTCCGGACTACTAAATATACTATCCCCACCAAGGGCACGTGTCTCCACACATTTAGCCACCACCGCTGAAGCCGAAATTACAAGAATGCCACTAGGGATGACAATTCAACCCGCTCCGCTCCGAACCCGCCCTACCCCGCCTCGATAGGGTAGGGTTTTTTACTTTTTTTTTGGGTAACGGGTAGGGGCGGGGGTGATTTTGAAAAACCCGTCAGGGTCACCCCGCCCTGACATACATATATATGTATAACTATATTTATATACTCTTATATGTATATATCAAATTATATTTTCTCACTTATATGCATTGAATTTTATTTTTATTCTTATAATTTTACTTTTACAACTAAAATACAACATTAGATAGTAGATTTTGGTTAAGTTGTAAAAGTTATTTTGTGAACTTTTATCATTTCTACTCACTAATTGGAGTTTAAAACGAAATTAACTAATATGTGAAGAAAAAAAAAGGGGTGAGGCGGGTAAACCCGATACCCGATAGGGGGCGGGGGTACCCATAAATTACCCGGTCGGGTTAGGGGTGGGTCAGTGAATTTTAGGGTCGGGGCAGGGATCATCAAAACCCGCCCCAACCCGCCCCGTTGCCATCCCTAAATGCCACTTCTCTCCCGCCGGTCAACGATCACGAACCGTTTTTTTTACTCCATGGACGAAACGAACCGTTCCTTCCATGAAAACGGAACCACTTTGTAGCTTCTTAGAGAGAGAAGCCGTTTTTTTTTTTATAACAGGATGTCCGTAGGGGGATTACTGAATTTCTGACCAAATTAATTTCGAGGCCTGAAATGTCAATGAACAATTAACCGAATTTTTACCTTGAAAATAGAACATGTAACCTCCTCTAAAATGGATATTAATTAAATGTACCCAATTGGCCAAACTTTAGAAAATTTACGGTTGAAAATAGAACATTTAACCTCTAAATGGATATTAATTACTTTCTTGTACCCAATAGGCCAAACTCGGTTGAGAAGCCGTTTTCGTACTCTACTCCTACTGTCTCTCTCTAAAAGGACAAGAATATGCATATTCATACAAACACATCATACATGCACTTCTCTCTCACTCTAAGATACCCTCAGATGACCCCATTCAGCTTTCCTATTTCTTGCCTTTTCTTCTATCATTAAATACACACATTGTCACTTTCCTTGTTGGTGTGGTGCTGTTGTGGTTGGAGAGAGAGAGAGAGAGAGAGAGAGAGAGAGTAAGCTGAGAGAGATTGATGAGCAATGGGGTCGTCGTCAGGGCATAGCAACAACAGCTACGATCTGTCCTTCAAGATCTTGTTGATCGGAGACTCAGGCGTCGGCAAAAGCAGTCTCCTAGTCAGCTTCATATCTAACTCCGTTGAAGATCTCGCCCCTACCATCGGTACGTACTTCCTCCTCAATTTTCTCATTATCTGTCTACATATTTGGGTTTACTTATTTTAGTGCAGATATTCACTCACTACATTAGTTTGTGGCTGGTTTCTGAATTGGTGTTTAGATTTATTAATTGGACGTAATGCGGTTAGTACTGGATTTGTTAATTTTAACTAATTAAGCTCTGCTTGGATGGATGTGGATTTTTTGAAGCGAAAGGTGTTTGACATTGTTGTTCAAGGACGATTGTTCAATTTAAGATTCGAATCATTGGATAGTTTAGAGAAAGGATCTTGTCATTGCGATTGAGAGGTTTTATGATCATGGATTTGGAATCCCTCATGTTAAGGATTGTAGTTGAACAGTATTTGTCCCACTCCTACTTTGGTACCCACTCTTGTCTCACAAGCAAGGTTGATAAACGAGCCGGCCCGTGGATTGTTCAAACTTGGTTTGAAAAACTAATGAGTTTTGATCTAGTTGATCACGAATCCATTAGTTTGAATTTTTAAACATCAGTAACTAATCAACCGAGTAGTAGCTTGTTCAAATTTTGGTTTGAAGCTTATGAGCTTTAATTAGTTTTGCCTAACAAACCGCTGTTGAATGAGGTTTTAACAAACAAGCATGAGCTCAAACTAGATTTGCTTGATATTAGCCCTAATCACAAGCAAATGTTGCTAGCAGCTGGACACCAAATCCCTTAATATAAAACCAAGGTCGATCCAAATAGATCGTAATTTGTTGATTATTGGTAAATTGTTACATGAAGAGCCCTGGGGCCTAGGGGTAGCCTGGCATGTGGCACTATGCCTTGGGAGTTGCGTTGTAGTTAAACTGGTTCAAAATACAGCTCGGGGTTAAACTAGCTGTTACTTTTAGGTCTTGCTTTGGCATATGCCAATGCAATGCACAGTAATTCTGGAAGGCAATATGAAATATTTGCTTTGCTACTCCACTATTTGAATTGCATTTAGCCTTCTTGTATTGCCACTATTTGAATGGCCTAATTCTTTTTAACCATAGCACCCTGTTCATAAAGGTTTCTAAGTGTTATCAGTCTTTGACCTTAACAAAATAAAGCTTTCCCCACTCCTAAATGGATAATTTATCAAACTTGACGAATGGAATTAATATTCTCATCATACTTCGGGAATTGGCTTACTGAACCATAGACTTCCACATGTTGGGCGGAGATTTTTTATCTAATCATGAATTGTTGTTGCTCCTCATTGAACTATGACCAGGTGTGGATTTCAAGATCAAGCAGCTGACGGTTGATGGGAGAAGATTGAAGCTTACAATTTGGGATACTGGTAATGAGGAGGAATAGTATATACTGTTTCATCTTACTTAGCGAGAATTCCTGGTTTTACAAGGATTTCCATTGCTGTCCTTTCTTATCATCTTCCCATTTTGTGTTTTTTACAATGCACACAATTAGGTAAAAACAAGATCTGGCTGCATTCTTTGAAATGTTTGATCCTACTCTAACCTGATTTTGAACATGGGATAAATGAAATACATTAAAAGAGGAAATTTAAGAGCCAAGAGTCAAGCACCCCTCTAACCTGATTTTGAACTGGGAAGAAATGAATGAGACCGAGGACTATGAGAGCTGGTCCAAGATGAGTATTTTCCCATTTGATTCTTGTTGTCACACCTCCAATTTGGCACCTGTCTTTGGCCATTTACCTGCCATAGCTTCTTCAGAAGAGGCTGACAATTGATCTGTTAATAGGTTATTAAACTTGCACCTTCATCCCTATTGACCAAATAATGGTGGATTAGTGATTTAACTCCCAGCAAAACTGAAAACTAAGTTGGAAGGAAGACAATACAACCACTGTGATCAAATTCCAATGTTATACTAAGATAGATATGTAAATGCTATTTGATTTGAGGTGCTTGTGGCTCTGCTGGTGCACTTAGGCATGGTTTTGGTCGAAAAGAAATATGTTATGCAGGTGTGATACCTTCTGGGATATTGTTATGTTGGTCACATTTTGTCATGCATGTCCCGTGTGCTTTTCAGGTAGTATAAATTATAGCACTGATATCCTCTCTAAGAGTAAAAATTCCAAGATGCTAGACTTAGGGAGGTCACAACCCTATATTGTATGTTTAAGTTGGGGAAGATATTTAGTCCATTCAACTTGTGGAATGTGTAGAATGATTCACTGCTTATGTTGGAAAACATATTTCTGCAATGTTCAGACAGTGATTAAGGTTGTGACCCCCTATATTTTGACAGATTACAAATATGAATTCTGCAGTTCTTTCTTTTCTTCCCAGTCATTTGTCAAGCTTCCTTCTCCTATCGCAATGTGAATGAATTGGGATTGCTTTGTGAAACTCGTGATCTCTGTTGCAGCTGGACAGGAGAAGTTCAGAACGTTGACTAGCTCTTACTACAGAGGTGCCCAGGGCATTATTCTTGGTAAGCCATCAAAGTATAATGTCATGGGGGTCTGACTATACATCTTATTGCAAAGATTTCGCTTCTTTTTTTCTTAATAAAAAATTAACTGCATTGTCATCCAATTATTGTTCGTTACTGAAGTAACAAAGCTTTCCTTGATCTGCAGTTTATGATGTGAGGCGGAGGGAAACCTTTACAAACTTGTCGGATGTATGGGCTAAAGAACTAGAACTTAACTCCACAAACCCGGATTGCGTTAAAATGCTTGTCGGAAATAAAGTTGATATAGTAAGTTCCGTACCTTTTTATGTGCTTCAACAATGATCTCTGACAGCAATCGACATAGATGGTTAGGGGACCAGTGCCTATGTATGACATATTTGCATATGGTGAAAGTTGAAGTCTCTCTTTCCCTCTCTTGATTTCGTAGTTCATTTTAGCTCTCAGTTGTACTTTTTTTCTGAGTATATTCCATGTTTGTCGAGACAAATAAGCTTCAGAATAGCTGTCACTCTCCTGTTGTAGAAATTTATTAATGATTATGCTGAGTTTTCCGTTTGATTTTAGCAACTGGGTTGCTAAAATCAAACGGAAAACTCAGCAGTGTCATCTGACCCCAAAAAACTTACTATCCCTCCATGTCATCTGTTCCCACATGAGGAAACCAATATGAAAGCCCTTCTGGTGTTGTTTCTACATGTTCGGTTCCTCTATAAATAAAATCATGACCATTAGAATGTGAAAAAAGAGTGGATCCTATGTACATTTTACAGCAGAAGTATGCAAGGGAGAGATCAAAGCCATAAGATAACCTTCATGCTGAAGAAATAGGTGCCAACAAAAAAACCAAAGAGATGCCTGAAAATTTGAACTCCTCTTCCACTGTGGAAGACAAAATGTTATTCAAAAAAGTGAGTGTACAATCAAGTAGATCACTACATTTCCAACCTTCTTGCGGTGGAAGACATGTAATGGGATCTAGAGGCACCACAGGATGAGTGCAGGTGGAGTCTACAAGATTATCACCAACCCTCGAGCCAAATAATAATGTACCACCTGGGTTATACGTTTGTCATATCACACTAGATTTTAAATTTGAATTTTTCTGGTGTTTGATTGCAGGAATCAGAAAGGGTTGTTAGTAGAGAAGAAGGGATTGAACTTGCAAATGAGCTTGGATGTTTATTTCTTGAATGCAGTGCTAAAACTCGAGAAAATGTAGGACAATGCTTCGAAGAGCTTGCTTTAAAGGTAAGGAAAAGTACTATTACCTACTTTGAGTAGTTGGATAAATTAAAAATTATCCCCGACCACAGTGTCTTTGTTGCTTCGTAGAAAGAAAAAATAGAAGGGGAAAAAGACTTGACATTGGAATGAATATAAATCTGCCGCAAGTCATGGTTGCTACAAAGTTGCTACGCCCATTGGTTAGGTCAGGTTGTTACATTTACTCCTTGTAACAGAACATGTTACAGTTCTTAAAGCCGTTGGGAGAGTTTAAATTGCTATGTGCACATATAGGCTCATGCAGATTTTGAAAAGGGAAAGGAATCGATCCAATGATGATTGCGCTTTGGGGTTTGAGTATGACATAATCCCTCGTCATTGGCTATAACCGTATGCGAATCTGGCTTGCATTTATAGACTCATAGATATTGGAATTTTGGAAGCTAGATGATGCATATAAAATCACCAGGACGATATCTACCATGCTTAAAAAAGGAACTACAGGATGGTACTCTGATATAGGTGTCTTACTTTTATTTATTTTGCAAAACAAGAATCTCTGGTAACTATCGTTTTCGTGTCGTTCTACAGATAATGGAGGTTCCTAGTCTTCTAGAAGAAGGGTCCACTGCAGTTAAGAGAAATATCTTGAAGCAAAAGCAAGAATCCCGAACACAACCTAGTAGCAGTTGTTGCTCATGAAATTCTACAATGGAGATCGCGGTCTATGCATCATAAAAAGGCCCCAATGCAATTCTGCTGTTGTCTGAGCTATCACTCAACCATTCCTGATCAATTTGTGTACATTGCTGTTTTTTCCTTGTATATTTCTACTGTTGTGCATTTTTTTCCTTCTTTTGGTCAAGCTACTGTGTTCTCGAGTTGTCAAACTAGTCTAGCGTTTCATGGAGTATTATTGGCCGTGAAATAACTTGTATTAGATAGTGTAAAGTTTGATTTTTTTCTTCTGAAATTCGTTTGTTAATCCTCTCACAACTTGTATGAAAACAAATTCGCATGCCTTTTATCTGATTTAATTCGAGTTGTTTACTTGGTGTTTTTGAATGGAATTTGACTCTCTAATGCAGGAATGTTACTCTCTAATGTACGATCTTCCTTTTGTTTACAATGTGTTGGACCCCTGCCCTGCCCGCTGCACGAAATCATTCCCTTACACACCGGACTCTACACTGGAAGTCGCCGCACACCCGTGCCTGTCCCATCCAGTCCCTTGAAGAAGAGAGATTTAAATTTCCCTCCTCCCACCCAAGGAGAACGCAACAAGGGGCGTGTGGGGTCACGTGCCCTCACTCCAATGCAGAGTTTTTTTTTGGGTCATAGATATCTTTTAAGTTTCATCTCTCTCGGATTTCAAAGATGATTTGTTCCACAGCGATCTAACTGACCGCTACTCGCACTTTCGCATCTGATGGACTGACCCACGCAACTCTCTCTCATTCAATATGTGTATCTATATATATGCGCTTTCGATTATCAAATGTTTGGATCAACTTGCGAGCGTCTCGACTGTTTCCAGGGTACTAAAGTTAACAACCGGACAAATCCTCCAATGGCCACAAGGGTTTGGAATGTTTGGCCTCTGTAAGTACTTTCGAACATGCAATCTCGAATCTCATGAAAGACAAACATTATTAACTTTCTCATTCTCATTTTGCCAAATCCCTTGGGTTTGTCTTTTGATTATATTACATATTGACTATTGTACTATTGTAATTTGTAATTTTTACATACAAATTACGACTTTCTGTATTGAAAAAAATTAGTACAAATTTTGACTATTGGCTTTTAATGTATTTTGTAGCCGCGTTTATCAAATTTTGTGTACTTCATCAATGATAAGGCTTTTCATCAAACTAGGTACTCCAGTATTTAACTTTATCTTATTTGTGTAAAGTAGGAGAAATATTTATTTTACAGAAAACATGGATAAATATCTTAAACGTATATATCATATAATTTTAATCTGTATCTAAAGTATTTAAGCTTTGCGTATTTCTTTGTTTTTACGAATTTTTTTCTTGAAGACTAGAAAGCAATATGTGCCCTCCTATTGTGATTTTCTGGGTCCGCCACTGCTGCCACTGCATAAAAGGAAAGAAAAAAAAAAAGAGAATTATGGCATTATAAGCATAAAATGAGCATTATGACGAGCGTAAAATGAGCATTACGATGAGAAAATTGCTACTCATGTGCATAAGTTAGTCTGGACACCTGAGTTTTAAAAAAAATAAAAGTAAAAATTGCTACCGAAAGACAACTAGTAAGGGTAACTACAACCATTTTATAGTTTTTCATGGACCATCACACCTAATTTCCTCTACATTAAAGAACTGCTTCATAACGAAAAGTGAGCATCGATAAAAAAAACTTGTCACGACCAGTTAAAAGCCTACGATACAAGATCATTTTATGATTCGTATCGTCTCATTCGAAAAACGATAAGTATCCCATCATGTATCCTTTTTGTATGAAATCCTACGATATGATTGCATGTCCTACGATTCATAGGCGTATCCTAATTCGGTACGTATCATATGATTATTATGGAGAAAAAATCAGACCTTATTTCAAGAAGCGGAACCCCAAATGCATTAATCTAAGCCATTTAATCTAATTATGGCATCTTTCAAATCATTTGATAGAAATTTAACCTTAATGTAAGGCTTGTATAGAAGAAAGAACCAGATTGTATTTTGCTTGAATCATATACAAACTCTTCTTTTCTTTCCCTAAGGCAGCAAAAGCCTTAAATATGATAGGTCCCTGTTGAAGGCTTTTGCTAGGTTCCAGTTGAGAGACTAAAAATTTTGAATCTTAAAAGCCTTTAGGTGTATCTACTTTTTAAATGTAAGCATAGTTTGTTGGTGTAATTAGGTGTATCTACTTTTTAATTATATAGTATTTGTAATGATTAACGTTGTTGAATCATAAACTAGATTTACTATTTTTGTACAAAAAAAAAAAAAGTCTAAACAAGCCCAATTGACAAAGCTCAAAGATGGAAGATATTATTGCAAGATATATGCATATCTAGTTTTTAGAAAGTCTAGAATGTCCAGAAGATCTAGAATATTTGCGTGAAATATCTAGAGATTTTTTTGTGAGAATTATTCACATGTCTAATTCTAGAATTTTCCTCAAAGTTTATCTTGTATAAAATATTTTTTACTAGAGTCTTCCATGTAGTAGTATAAATAGGGATGAGTTCTAACTATTTTGCACCAAGCCAAAAGAAGTTATGAGTTCAAGTGTAATACAAATACCCTCTTTCCCCACTCTTGTATCTTTCCCCTCTCCAGTCTTTTCTCCATCTTTCAAAAGTTTTGTCCAACTAACATTAGAAAATCCTACTCTTCTAATAAAGGTATGCGCCTCATTACTGTCAATTGAGTGGAATTCTTATAATCATCGGGATTTAAAGTTTGAGTATCTGCACTGAGAAAACAAGTGTTGAACTGAGTCTGCCCTCGGGACTTTTCTTTCTTGGGTGAACCCTCCTTGCTTGGCTGGTCACTTTCATAAGGAATTCTTAAACCGCTTCCCTCCATTCAAGACAGGAGGACTGGTTTGGTTAAGGTGTCAAGTCACAGGAAGGTGTCAGGTCAAAGTCAGTAGGAATGGACCAACCCAGGTCAGGGAGTCGTCCCAAAGTTGAAAGATTCGTCGCATCTACATTGAAAAGGTGCAATTCGAGAGTCATTCAAAACGTTTAAAGAGACTAGTTCGCCCTCTTAGAAGTCCGGTAGTTCATTAGTCTTCGCTCTCAACAACTAGTACGCCCTGTTCTCGAAAGCCGAAATCGCTGATCCGGCAGGTAACACCTATGTTGAGATTACAAAGTTGGTCAAACAAAGGATGACACTAAGGGCGATCCCTTAAGGTGACTGCTAGCTCCTGAGTTCTCGCTACCCGGCATTCAATCCCAACAAATTACTTTTTTTTTCATAAATCATAGAATTGGTTGTTTAATCGAATAGGTTGTAACCCTCCTGATCCAAGCTGAGCGCTAAGAAGTAGTGCATTCCTTATTTGTCTGGTAGTTTCATAAGGTTGTTATGAGCCACAAGTGTAACTGCTAGTTAGTTACTTTCTGTTATTTCTGTTAACTCTCTCTCAAAGCGGGCAATCCTTGGTCTGTGATTGATCCACTGCGATGGCTGAAGGAACTAGAAGTCAAGAAATCAAGAAAATGGAGGACGCTATTCGAGCACTAAAGGAGGGTCAAGGAAGAACTGCGAAGGAGAATGAGGAAATCAAGAACAACCTCAAGGATTTGGGGGAAATTAAGGAGATGTTGGCTGCAATCACCATGAAATACGATCAAATGGCAGCACACGTATATGGCAAGCAACAAGAAACATCATCACAGGAGTGCGACACTCAGTTGATGGGTCCAGGAGCAAGCCAATTTAGATCTGAGAATTTCCAGTCCCAATTTCAAACTGGAATTGGTACCATGTATGCCAAGATTGATTTCCCTAAGTTTTACGGTGAAGATCCCACAGGATGGGTTTACAAATGTGAAAGGTTTTTTTACTACAATTTGATTGAAAACAATAACAAAGTGAAATTAGCTATCTTGCATCTTGAAGATAAGGCTTTACAGTGGTACCAGTGGTTCGAGAAAACCCACTGCATGATTAATTGGATTTCTTTTAAACAAGGAATAATTGCTAGATTTGGCCCTGATTTGTATGAAGATGTTGTGGGTGAACTGACTAAATTGAGACAAACAACAACAGTAAATGAATATCAAGAACGATTTGAAATTTTGGCCAATAAAACCCACAACCTACCAGAAAGCTTCTTTACTAGTTGTTTTATCAGTGGTCTCAAGGAGGAAATTAAGGCCAATGTGTTGATGTTTAAGCCTACAACAATTACCCAAGCCATTAGTTTGGCCAAGCTCCAAGAGTTTAGCATAGATGCTATCACCAAAAAGACCAAATCAGCATCAAGAATGACTGAAAACCCTTTTCCAAATCAGTCAAGATTCAACTCTACTTCCAACTTTGTCAAGAAAGAATTGCCTAAGGACTTGGAAGAGAAGAAAGCAAAAGGGTTGTGCTTTAAATGCAATGAGAAGTACACAAGAGGGCATCAGTGCAAGAAGAGATTGTTGTATGCCATGGATGGGGAACAAGAGGATTCTGAGCCAGATCCACTGCCAGAGGAAGATGATGAGGGGATACAGGAACAAGAAGAGGATTTGCAGATTTCTATCAATGCTCTGACAGGTTCTGTGTCATATAGAACAATGAGGGTGCATGGGATTGTTAAGAAACATAGGGTAGTAATCCTGATTGACTCAGGTAGTACCCATAATTTCCTTAATCAAGAAGTGGTGAAAAAGGCAGGGATAGAAACCTCAATCACTGACCCTCTAACAGTTTCGGTAGCAGATGGCACTAAATTGGTAAGTACTGCAGCTTGCAAGGGATTTAAATGGGAAATGCAAGGGGTTACATTTCAGACAGATATGAGGATTTTGCAGCTTAAGGGTTGTGATATGGTTCTGGGAATACAGTGGTTAGCCACTTTGGGACCAGTAAAATGGGATTTCAAAAACTTGAGCATGGATTTCACTTTGAATAATAGAAGGCATGTCTTGAGGGGTGGGAAACAAGGGGAACTTAAGGTAGTAGGTGCAGGGCAGATGACCAAACTATTACAAAAGCAACCTCAAGGGGTGATTGCTCAGATTTTCACCTTGCAAGTGGAAACATCAACAGGGCTAGTGGATCCAGAGGTGGAAACCTTGCTAGATGGGTTTGGGGACATCTTTCAGGAGCCAAAGGAGCTGCCCCCTTCACGTACTCATGATCATCACATTCCCTTGAAGCCTGGGGTGGAGCCACCAAATTCAAGACCTTACAGGTATCCCTATTTCCAAAAGACTGAAATAGAAAAGCAAGTAAGAGACATGCTTAGTTCAAGGGTAATACAAGCTAGTGTTAGCCCTTATTCCTCCCATGTATTGCTAGTCAAAAAGTAGGATGGAACATGGAGGATGTGTGTAGACTACCGTGCCCTAAACAAAGTAACTGTAAAGGATAAATTTCATATACCTGCTATTGATGAGTTATTGGATGAACTATGTGGGGCTGCATACTTTTCTAAACTTGACCTAAGGGCTGGCTATCACCAAATCAGAGTTTTTCCCCCTGACATCCCAAAAACTGCCTTTAGAACACATGAGGGACATTATGACTTCTTTGTCATGCCTTTTGGCCTAACAAATGCACCATCCATCTTTCAAAGTCTCATGAATGAGGTCTTCAAGGAACACTTAAGAGATTTCATTCTAGTCTTCTTTGATGACATATTGGTGTATAGTAAATCTTGGAATGACCATATGCTGCATTTGAAACTTACCTTACAACTACTTCAGAAGCATCAATTATTTGCCAAAAGATCCAAGTGTGTTTTTGCCAAACAAGAAGTGGAGTACCTAGGCCACTTAGTCTCAGATAAGGGGGTATCAGCAGAGGCAACTAAGATTGCAGCAATCAATAGTTGGCCTTTCCCTGAGACACTCAAGCAACTAAGAGGATTTTTGGGTTTGACTGGTTACTATAGAAGATTTGTCAAAAATTATGGAAAGATTGCAGCAGCACTGAACCAGTTACTCAAGAAGGACTCTTTCCTTTGGTTTGAAATGGCCACTGCAGCTTTCCAAGAATTAAGGCTTGCTATGACCACACTGCCTGTGCTGGCACTGCCAAATTATTCCAAGTTGTTCATAGTTGAAACTGATGCCTCTGGGAGGGGATTAGGTGTTGTGCACCTGCAAGAAGGTCACCCAATTGCTTTTTGGAGTAAGGGAATTACAGCAAAAAACCTGGCCTTATCCACTTCTGAGAAGGAGTTAATGGCAGTTGTTTTAGCTGTACTCAAATGGAGACATTACCTATTGGGGAGACACTTCTTTATAAGGACGGATCACCAAAGTTTAAAATACATGTTGGAACAAAGGGTTGCAACCCCTTTCCAACAGAAATGGATTACAAAGCTTATTGGTTATGATTATGAAATTGTGTACAGAAGTGGTAAGGAAAATGGGGCTACTGATGCTCTCTCTAGAAGGGAAGACCTCTTCTTGGAATCTGCAACTCTACATGCCCTTACTACTGTGGATACTACTTGGTTACCTAGGGTCCAATTAAGTTGGCAAACTGATTCTCACTTGCAAACTGATTCTCACTTCCAAAGGGTGCCTAGTGGTGGGGAATTCTACTGACCTCAGGACCAAGCTCATTGAAGCATACCAGTTGGAGGCCACTCTGGCATGGATAAAACTACTAGAAGGATCAAGAGGACTTTTTACTGGAAGGGGTTAAAAAAAGATGTGCAATGCTATGTATTAGAATGCACTTTATGCCAAAGATTTAAGGGGGAGAATGTGCATGAACCAGAGTTATTACAACCTTTACCAATTCCTGAAAGGGTTTGGACAGACATTTCTATGGATTTCATAGAAGGACTTCCCAAATCTCAAGGGAAAACTAATATTTTTGTGATAGTTGACAGATTGACAAAGTATGCCCATTTCATGCCACTAGCACATCCCTATACAGCTAAGGACATAGCCCAATTGTTCTTGGATAACATCTTTAAGATACATGGTCTTTCCAGTACCATTGTATCAGACAGAGATGTCATCTTTACTAGCTTGTTTTGGCAGGAGTTGTTTAAAATGTTGGGGACTGAACTCTGCCTTAGCACAGCTTATCACCCACAGTCAGATGTGGCAAACTGAAATTGTAAACAAATGTGTGGAAAACTACCTAAGGTGCATGTGTGGGGACTGCCCCAAGCATTGGGTTAAATGGCTTTCACTTGCAGAGTGGTGGTACAACTCCTCCTACCACTCCACTATCAAAACTACTCCATTTTTTTTGGCAGTTTATGGGCAGAACCCTCCAGACCATAATTTCATGAATTTGGGGACCTCTACGGTGGCAGCTGTGAATAATTGGGTGAGGGAAAGGGCTTCCATTGTGAAGATGCTCAAGAAAAATATACAACAAGCCCAACAGAGGATGAAACACTATGCTGATAAGAAGAGGACATAAAGAGAGTTTGAGGTTGGGGACTGGGTATACCTAAGGTTGCAACCATACAGGCAATCCTCCTTAGTACTGCGGAGGAATATGAAGCTGTCTCCTAGGTTTTATGGTCCTTTTCAAGTGGAAGCAAGGGTGGGTACAGTGGCATATAAGTTGCATTTGCCAGGTTCAGCTCAGTTGCATCCTGTTTTTCATGTTTCTCTACTTAAGAAGAAGTTGGGACAACAACTAATAGCTACTCCTACTTTGCCACCAGTCACTGATGAGGGTGTTTTGCAACTAGAACCTGTAGCTATGTTGGACAGGTGTATCGTGAAGAGAAGAAATCAGGCAGTGGTGCAATGGTTAGTACAGTGGTCAAGATCTTTCCCTGAAGATGCTACTTGGATTGACTATGATGAGTTCCATTCTAAATTTCCCAACTTTCAACCTTGAGGTCAAGTCTTTTTTAAGGGGAAGGGAATGTTATGAGCCACAAGTGTAACTGCTAGTTAGTTACTTTCTGTTATTTCTGTTAACTCTCTCTCTTGTATCTCCCACTTGCTGTATCTCTTTTATCTCTCCTTATAATTCTGTTACGGCAGCATTCCTTCTTTGTCTGGTAGTTTCATAACATAAGGTAGTTGCATAGCTCTTCTGGTATAAATAGATAGGGAATTCCTTCCTAAATTGAGTACCGGTCCCCGGTCTTTCGGAATCCTTTCTTTACTTCTTGCGTATTGCTACCACAGGAAACCTATCTTTTTTTTTTCTTAAAGCACTATTCCACGAATAGCTATTCCTATTCTGATAGCTAGGAGAGGGCAACCTATATTAAGATTAAGGCAGCTCGCTGTTCTTGATGTCTATGAAAGCATGGGAGCAGTCTTCTCTTTGTAGTTTGGAGAGCAGGATGGCACAACGGGAGGTTCAGGAATCAAACCCTGAGACTTTCTCCTTGTTGTTAACTGTAGGTTGGTCGAAGATTAGTAGAATGCGTTAGAAGGCATTAAGGGTTATAAAGGAGAAAGCGGACTCACTTCACGAGCTGTAAGTCCCGGGAAGCTCTTTCACCTTCTTAATAGATCTTATAACCTGGGGTGGGTGACCCCGTTGCTCACCTTTCAGTCGAGGAAGTCGGATCTCCTATATATAGTCTATCCTTCCCCACCACCCGCCTTTCTGGCAATATCTCCGTAATCTCTCTATTTATTAGATTAATATTCCTATATAAGCGAATCCTGATACAAGATCCGAGCAAGGAGTACCCTTCCATACCATAACCAAAGATGGAGCAAGAGTGCTTGCTTGTTTTATCGTAGGTTCTTCCTTATTGAGATCTCCAACCGTAAGGATAAGTCTGGGCAGGCGATCTTCCTCATTTGGTAGTTCTCTAAGAAAGCAGATCCAAGTTGAAAGGTTAGGAGCTCTACCGTCTGTTGTTTGAGTATCGGCCGATGCTTTCAATTATCGGTCGGTCATAGGAAGTAAGCGGAAAATAGGAAGTTGTTTGCGGAGAATAGGAAGGATTCCATATTTCTATTATAGTTTTTTTGTTCTCTTTCGTCTATAGCTTAGGGATGGATGGCTGGACCCGGTCGGTTGACCCTGGCTGCTTTACGTATCTTTCCTTGAGAGTCTTAGCCTAGCCGGCCAACAGGATTGAACGGTCTTCGTAATCAATAGATAGAGGCACACACAGACCGACAAGGGCTTGGCTTGAAAGCGAGTCTGATGTTCTTTCTCTTTCTTCCAATGCCTGTTATAGGCCCTGAAACAGCATTCTTGGATAACTTTTCATACCTGCTTGTACAGATAAGTCTAGCTTTGGCCTTACCTTTGGGATGGACAGATAAGTCAAGCCTTTTCCCTCAATTGTCATACGGGATGACGCCCACCCTTCTCTGGCCTCCTTCCTTCCTCAATTGTCATACAGCTGTGAAAGACCCTCAAACGATTTGATCCAAGGGAATGAAACTAGTTCAATGACCCGACCCCTTAGCCTCTTAGGGTGAATATCATGCCTTCATTCTTGAATGACATTCTGCTTCAATGTCGGCGAAGACACTCTTCTATGTTTTCTTATTTAATTCGGCATAGCCGCACTTTGCATTGAATAGGTTGTTCTGAGCATGACTTGGCTCTAGAAAGCAAATTCCTTCTTATAGCCTTCTAATATAAATAAGAAGGTCAGGCATTATGCTGTAGCATAAGCTTTTTCTTCATCTACCTTGATCTGCGACCCATTACTACGCCTCCAATCCATCCTTAGCCAATCCATACATGGGCCCTAAGCATCTAACCCTTCCGTTCCAAAACTACATGGACAGTATCTGCAAGTCCCTGATTTCCCCTTGGTCGGTATGGTTAGGTGTATCTCCTGTAGTACACGATACGTATCCGATATGATCCATACAATGAAAAAAGGATGCACGATATGTATCCCGATTTGTAAACACCGATCATGACCACATAAGAAACAGAAACAGGGGCCCCAACCAAGACAAAATCATCTTCGTATGTTGATCAGTGAGGACTATTGGGTCGTAGAAATGGCAATGGGGCAGGGCAGGACGGTTTTTGCCATACCCTGACTCCGACCCAAAAATATATCTCTACTCCCGCCCCCGCCCCTAACCCGACCGGGTATACGACCCACCCGTATTCGACCCATGACCTATTTTGACTCACTCAAACCCGCCCATTTGCCACCTCTAGTTATTCTGTCAACCCTTTAAATCGGCCATTCTGGAAATTTGGAACCAGATTGGAATAGTTCTGAGAAACAGTTCTTTCAAGTGATGTAGCTAACTAGTTGCTGCTGCTTTTTTTTTTTTTTTTTTGCATTGCAGAAAATTACTCATTGTTTTGGTTAATGAATAGCAGAAAATATGATAGTTTTTTTTTTTTTGGGCATTGCATGGAGCTTCTTTTTTTTTTTTTTTCTAATATACCCAAAAAAAAAAAAAAAAAAAAAAAAAAGAATGGGCCAAAGCAGCCCAAAATTGTGTGGTGAGTTTGGAACACCCGTTTTTAGAACACCCGTTTCAATTTGAAAAAGTATCACCTCCAAGGCTTCAAGTTCGAACCACCAATTTTTTCAAAATCACCCTTGATTATGTTATTGCTTTTCTTGGTTTGGGTCAGATCCACTATTTGATGTTGCTGGTTTTGGTTGTTTTTACCTAATTTCTTGGATATGTCAACTGTTGTTCACACCTGATTTGTATGAGAAACCCTACTTTTTGGTAATGAAGAAAATGGCAATGAAAGGATTTATTTTTAAGTAATGATGTTTATTGTTGTGTGTAACGGTTCTAGGTTGAAATGGGAATAATATTTGTTTCGATGATTTTAAGTTCTTCTAAAAAAAGGCGTTACAGTAGTTGTGTTTGAGTTAAAACTTTGGATGTGGGCTAAAGTAGTCTTATTTGAAGGTCCTGAGCTCATAGCATGTGTTGCAAGGAAAACGCTGAATTTAGTTCATTACAAGGTATCTGTTTTTTTGTCCTCGTGTTTTTGTTTTCCCAAAGTGAAGTCTACTATAGGGAATGTTTAAAGTCATTTTGGCTTATTGATGTTTGTGGTTGTGGAGAAAGACTTTAAACCTCTTTTATGTTCTAAAGAGAAAATCCAACCCTAGGTAATTCAGAAGATAAGATACATGCATGTGTGCGTGAAATGGACTTAAGAAGACAAAAACTATAGATATGGTGTCTGAATTCCTTAGGGAAAAGGATTTATGATTTCTTATTCTGCTTTTAAAAACTGTAGATATGTAAGTGTTTCTTAACAAATTAAGGAGTTGCATATTCTATTTTTTTCTTCATATTATGACGTATACATATTTCAGGATGGGAAAACAACTCATAAGAAGATGGAGATGGAGATGAAATGCGGAGAGGGAGATGGAGATGGAGATCAAGATGAAGAAAATGGCTGAATTTATTTTGTAGCAATGATAGAGTTATGTTGAAAACTTTGGATGTTTTAGTTTTCAGTTTGTTTCAGTTTGGAAATTCTGTTTCAGTTTTTGTGAATTGCAGTAGTTTCTAATTGTATGTTCGAGATGAAGAATTCTATGTTTGTGTGTAGCTTATTGTTCTGCTGGATGTAGCATAATCCGTATATTATTCAACCTCTTTGGACAATATATTTAGTTTGAATGCCGAAGGATCTGGTAATCTTGAGCTTGATATGGTTGAATTTACTATAATGTAGAGGCTTCACTAATAGATCGAATTCTGTTTTGACTTGAAATTTATAGGTTTATCGAACTGGATGATAGGTTTATCTAACTGGATGTTCAGCGAGGACTTGTTGTAATGTGGTCCTATATGTTTGAGATGAAGAATTCGGTTGACTTGTGTACATTGGCAGGCTTTTCACAACTCGATGAATCGGATACACAAAAAATGTGAGTTTTGTCAATGGAATTTTGCCAACATAAAGAAGCTAGGCTTTTTAGAGCTTACAATCACTCATGAAATTCTACAATGGAGATCGCAGCTTATGCATCATAAGAAGGCCCCAATGCAGTTCTACTGTTGTCTGAGCTATCACTCGACCATTCCTGATTAATTTGTGTACATTGGTGTTTTTCCCTTTATATTTCTACTGTTGTGCATTTTTTTTCTTCTTTTGGTCAAGCTACTGTTATTCTTGAGCTGTCCAAAGACTCCAAACTAGTGTAGTGCTTCATGGAGTATTGGCTGTGAAAGAACATGTATCGGATCGTGTAAGTTTGATTTTTTTGGTCTAAAATTCATTTGTTAATCCTCAAACAAGTTGTATGAAAACAAATTCGCATGCCTTTTCTCTGATTTAATGTGATTTGTTTACTTGGTGTTTTTGAATGGAATTTGACTCTCTAATGCAACATTTCTTTTTCTATCTGATGCAGGATTTTACTTTCTATTGTACGATCTTCTTTGGTCTACAATGGGTTGGGACTTCTGTACCCACCCTGCCTGCCACCCGGTTGGTTTCGATTCAGAGTCGCCACTAGGGTTTTATTGGATTGTCCCCGAGGAACCAAACTGGATTGACTCGTGCCTCATATATAGGATAAGGTTTAGATATCGGTCCGTCATCACCATACTATCTTATGTTCGGGAGCTCAGTTACGAGAGAGGAAGGGTTTTAAGGCACCCCCTCGCTCGATTCGAAGACCAGTCTCTATTAAGCATTTTGTGGGATTATGTGAAATGTTTATGATCCAACCTTGAGTAAATAAATGCGGAATGGGGAATGGGATCCAGTTAAGTGATGATAACACAACAAAAAGGCTACGGTGTTTGCTTGTGTTTTGTAAACTACATGGATGATGGTGATAGGTGAATGTGAACAAGAACATCAAATAGTAAACAATAGTGTTAGTATGTACAGAACAATAACAAAATTACCATAAATAACACTACAAGCTGTTGCAAAGCAAAACCAATTTGATCCTTGTCTAGGGTTTGAGAGCTCAAACTCTCCTCAACCAAACCAGCTTTTGTTGATTCTGATTTGTTGGAAACATGATTTAAACTCTGCTACTCATTTGAAAACTGGACTTTGATGGCTTATTGAGAACAGAATGATTATGCAAACATGGATTGAAGGCTTTTTAATGAACCAAACTAGGTAATAAGCACAGAATGGGTGAAAATATAACATTGAGAGGCATCCAAAACACACAAAACACAGTAAGCAAGCTTGAATGACAAAAATATTTGATGTATTGGAAGACAGTTTGAGCGCTCAAAGAGGGGACTTTGAGTGCTCAAACCATCTTCATGGTTTGTGAGCTCTCATGTTTTCCTGCCTTTATTTGGATCATCAACAACCTCAAGACAGTATATAACAATGCAAATGACTCTGATCTTCCAAGAATATTAACCAAATAAGCTTGTATGGATGAGTAATGAACTTTAAACCAAGCATAAGCATGGTTTGAGTGAGAGAGAGAGGGTCAGACTGATGTAAACTCAGTAACACACACACACACACACACACACACACACACACACACACTATTATAGGCTTAGTACCATGATTTGGAACTAAAATAAGCAAGAAACAAAGATAGGGCAAAATAGTGTTTGAGCGCTCAAAGGGTAGGCTTTGAGCGCTCAAACCCTACTCTGGGGTTGTGAGCTTTTGTGGCTTTTCTGTCTTTCTTTGATACTTTTGTGAACTTTGAGTTTCTGATCATCACTCATAAAGGTGAGATGCACTTGTTTACTTCATAAAACAAGGTTATTCATTGCTTGATGATGATGAAACATCATTTCCATGGCTTTTTTGCTTATTTTTCTATGATCAAGAGAGAAATAAACTGATTTGAAAATATCTAAACCAACAAAAAGCCATCAAATGATGATATCAACATGATAAGACATTAGAAACCACAAAAACTACAAAATGGCTAAACCAGTTTGAGCGCTCAAAGGGTACGCGTTCAAACCCTTTTGGCTTGATATTTTTAACAGTTGATTTTCTTCATTTCTTGGACCATGTAAGCTCATAGAAGGTAAATAGAACCTCCATGAACTTACTGGTCTCCCTCAGATTGACCAACTCGTAGCTATTCACATGCTTTTCTACCTTTTTGGTTATGATCAAGGCTTGAACTTGTGGCTTTGATGGATGATTGAGCAATTGCTTATATTATGGGCATGAAATGGGACATTTTGGACAGAGGAGTGAGAATGTAGGTCTGATTGAGTGATTATTTGGGTAGATGAGGGTATATGTGAGCTTAGATGATGATGATCAAATGGGTTTTCTTCATTGAGGTTGATTTGGATGATGGGGGATGAGTGTATGAACTGAGGTTGATTTGGATGATGGGGGATGAGTGTATGAACTGGGAATGGCCGTTTAGAGTGAGAAAGTGTGGATGATCAGTTGGTCACTTCTGTATAGGAGGTGAAGGGGTGTTTTTTTATAGAGAGAGAGAGAGAGAGAGAGAGAGAGAGAGAGAGAGAGAGAGAGAGAGAATGGGAGGGAAAATGGGTTTTGAGTTTAAAAGGCCAATTAGGCTCAATAGGGGTCAAATTAGGGGCTATTACACATGTAGAGGAAGAAATACGTAGGTTATATGCCCCCAAATCAGTAGAATCTCATGATTAGATGTTCTGCAAAAAGCTTACTTGACAGGGTTTGAGCGCTCAAAGGGGGCTTTGAGCGCTCAAATGGTGACGTCATGGTTTGAGCTCTCAAACCAGGTGCTCAATGGGTCTTGAGCACAGTGGGTTAGCTTGGCTTATTGTGGTAGTTTGAAGGGTATTTTGGTCTTCTGGGTTGGTTAGAGTTGTTTGAAAAGGGTTTGTGGTGATGTTGGGTGATTTGGTGAGTTTAAGCCTTGTTCTGAGCCTCGAGGTATGCGTGATTGGTCTATTTCCTTATCGGGAATGCTCGAGAGGTTTCCCGGGTCAAAATCGAGGTGTCTACACCCATACTTGCCTTGCTAAGACACTCCTTCCCCACATTGGACTCTACACTGCAACTCACCCAACACTCGTGCCCGTCCCGTCCAAGGAAGAGGAGAGATTAAAGGCAAAAATGTGAGGCAGATAAACCTTAACCAAGTTTAGGCATATCTATACCTTCTACCTTTGAAATTTTTTTTCCGAAAACATATCATTCATTTTTAGGGTCCTCAGGTACATGCCCATATACACCGGTCTAGTCATTTCACGCACCTCGACTAATTTCGGAGCCTTGGAGATAACTATTACACATAACCCCCAATGGCCTTAAGAAATTGCTGGCAAGGAGAAGTTCTCCATATGTTCACCCAAGATATTCTTCGGTTCCTACCTAATGTCGTGTGACAATTGTAACCTAGGGTAGCTCTCAATAATTTGTAGTGAGATATAGATTTTTTTTTTTTTTACATGCCAGAAACCTATCTACCCTAGCCTAACTTAATGGATAGAGAATAAAAACTCTACGATAAGACTCGAAACCAGAATCTTAACCTGGTAAAGAGAGTATCTTACCACACTTGGATTACTCTTCGTTCTCGAGATATGAAAATTTGAATAGTAATTGGAAAGTAATTTCTTGCGAATTCCATAGTTCCAGCGTAGAGGACCGCCTCTGATCGGACTGATCAAGAAGGGTTTCGTCGTCGATATGCAAATAAGTTAGCCCAAACACCCGGTTGAAACAAAAAAAAAAAAAAAGAATAGTAAGAAAACAGAAACATGGAGCATGTGGTGCTGGCCTCTTTCGTTAGTTGAGTGACCAGTACTGTCCACTTGCCAAGCATGGGAATCCTTGCTTAGACAAGTACCGATTTCAAGGGAGCCGAGATCTTGTGATCCATGAAATAATGGAGAGTCTTTTAGAGTTCTAAGACATATTGCCACAAAACATGTTGTCAATCAAAGTGTCACATGCTTGGCTTTGCTAACCACCATTTTTTGTGCATACAAAACATACCTATAAAGCATTTGAGTTCCATGATCCCTTGCTCCCCTCCTTAATACCCACCAAGTAATGAGTATTGGGATTTGGATCTTTAAAATTTATTATTGTCGCGTATTTTTTTCTTATAAAATTTAAAATTTATTATTGTTTATAGATAGAAACCGACCAACAAAACAATTGTTGACAAGATGCTAACAAAATAAAAAATAATAATAATAAAAAAGGCTTGGATTATTTGCCCTTGTTCTCTTTAATCTTTGTTTCATTTTCAGAGATTAATAAAATTTCTTTTCCCGAGACAAAAAAAAACAAATGTTTCCATGCCATCCAAAGCTTTGTGCCCTCACGTGCAGCCGCATTTGAGGTCTCTTACGTGTGATCACTTTTTGGGTCCTATCATCGTGCAACTTTTTTGCTGGTCTGTCATCGTGGGGTGTGGATTGTGATTTTTTTTTTTTTTTAAATGTGGAGTGAAATGAGTCCCGCTCTGATACCATGTGGAGACTTTATGTCCAACTCAAAGTCAATTGGCTATGAGTGGAGAGGCCCAACATTGTATTAAGTGATCACCCATTCCACTCCTAAGTAATGTGGGATTCTAGTTCCTTAACACCCCACTGCTCCCCCAATCGCTGCTCAAAATGTTTTGTTTGCTCGGCAAAAGAAATTTTTAATCTTTGAGGAGACAAAGATTATATGGATGAAGGGCACATCGGCAAACGCCACCCGAGACTTGAACACCAGGACGGCAAGAAGCTAACCAAAACAACCATGACCAAAGGAAAAAGCGCCCAAACCAAATAGCCCTCACTGCAACCCAAACAAACACCTACAGCTGCACAAATAACTACACAAAAAACAAGCCTCAACAAATACAAGGATGGCAAGAAGCCAACCAAAACAACTATGACCAAAGGAAAAAGCGCCCAAACCATACACCCAAAACCTCCGGCCCTCGCAACCCAAACAATCACCTACAATCGCTGCTCAAAATGTTGCCCGAAACCTACCTCCTGCAGCCTAAAACGAGCCTAAACTCGCAGCCCCATCGCCGCCCAATCCCACCTAATCGACGCCGCTGTAACCGCAGTCCAAAACAAATGTTTTACCTTATTAATACTCACTCCCCTTGTAGAAGTTATATGAATCGTGCTGAAGGACGTATTACTCGAATAACAGGGAAACAAGTATAATATCCCCTCCAAAGTGAAGCACTGAACGGAAAAATTCAAAAAAATTAAAACTGAACTATTAATGGGGCCAATAATAAAAAGAAAAGAAATGGGGCCAACTCTGATCAATATTCTGGACCCAGGATTAAAGTGAGGGGTGTGATGTGCAAAAATATGTGGTTTAGAGGTTCACTTTGGATCACAAGGATATGTACCAATAACCTAGAGAATTTTTGCCTTACCACTTGCAGCATAACTTTGATCATTAATTTAGCTGTTCTGCAATCAGGCCCGGCCCTGTGTTTCGCGAGGCCCCAACTCTATCCTCAATTTGAGGCCCTTCATATACATATATAATTATTTTTTTATATATATATTTTTTTCTACGAGAAGGGGCCCCAAAATTGGCCCATTTTCGTTGGGCCCCAGACCTGGGCCTACCCAGCCCCCCACAGGGCCGGGCCTGTCTGCAACGAATGACTTAAGCTAAAATGATTTTAGTAGATTTGTTGTTGACTTTTAAAAAATTATGACAATATATATAGTCCAGTCCAAATTTTGGTCGACTGCAGCATTTTGCCTTGGTTAAGGGTCTTGGGCAAATGTGTCATTTCACGTTCCCACCTAATCTGAATTTGAAATTTTTTTGCTTGGAACGACCCGACTTAAGAATGTGTGATCCCGTTGTGAAACAACCTCTTGTGTATCGTTTTTCGATTTTTTTCGCTCCAAATTAAATTACTCCTTGTGTACTTTAACTTGGTGCAAAAAAAATCGAAAAACGATACACGGAACTACTTCATTTTTTGATTTGAAATATCATGATTTTAGCAACTGGGTGCTAAAATCTTTTGAAAAACTGGCCTTAGTTAAGTGAGCTAGAGTGCCTGTATTCACATGATCCAACTGCTGAAATTAGACTTTATCACATGTGAGAAAAGTGAAGAAAACCTAATAAAATGTTTGAGCTGTGTTAGTTTTGTACACAACTGTGTGGAATGGAAACGGGGACCCTACAGGGCGGCATTCGGGTCATCGGATGTATTTTCAGCGTTTTTAATTTTATCTCAGCACTTCAGATCCAAATCGTCCATTGCTAAGATGAAATCCGAGTCATCCATTATCGAGATTAATGGCTCAAATGTTGTCTTACAGAGTCGTCTGGTCCTTGTGGAATACTTGGCATTCATTCATATTGGTTGTTTGTCTTTCAGTCTTTCCATTAGCTCAAACCAGTAAACTTGAATGGTATAACAGTTTGATCAACGTACCAATCATATTTTCTTGATCTAGCAGTACTTTTTTCATCCCAATCCATTACTATGACACCTTGTTCGGTTTGGGTCTCAAGATGCACCATGTACGGTCCCTAATAAAATTTTATTTCTATCTCTCTCTACTCATTACCCCAAAAACCCTCCCTCAAAACCCAAACCGAACAAGACCTGAAAGTTCGTGTTATTTGTACGGACAAAAAATAAGGCACTTTTGCAGATAACTTTTGAAATTTGTTGCACTGGTTCATATGACTACTTGAGATCTTTACATTGGTATGGGAAAAAAAAAATAAAAAACTTGTGTACGCAAATAATTTTTTATCCGAAAAAAAAATGACAATACCTTTCGTAATAGACCGAAATTTTGTAAGGAGAGATTGCAATTTTCCGTTAATGCAGTTTATTTTTTGGGAATAATACGG
Source organism: Vaccinium myrtillus (assembly GCA_016920895.1). Classification (NCBI taxonomy): domain Eukaryota; kingdom Viridiplantae; phylum Streptophyta; class Magnoliopsida; order Ericales; family Ericaceae; genus Vaccinium; species Vaccinium myrtillus. Next base: position 12,183,244 of record CM029280.1, read on the forward strand.
GTGTCCTGGATCAACTTATTTTCTTTAATACGATTTTTTCTTCACTATTCCGTATTTACACTTTCGAAAAGAACAAATCATGAGAGTACAAGTTGGCGGTGAATTCCAAAAATCATAATTATTGTCCTTTTTCCAATACAAAGAATGAATTAACCCCGTGAGACTGGCAAAATAGGCATAAGAAAGCAATATAAGTGTAACGTTAGACCACGAGGTAGCGTATTCAAATTTCACGGAGGCCAACAATTCTAAACCTTGGGGCCATGGGAGGTTATGCCTAGTTGCTATCTTAAGACTCCGAAATTAATCGAGGTGCATGAGGTGTATACAAACTGACTCAGATTATGAATTAACTAGCGGATGCCCGTGCCTGAAGGCACAACTCGAACAATTAGCGTGCACCTTAAAAACATTAGAGCTGCATTAACCTTGGAGGAAATAACAATTAGCTGCATTAAGACACGACAATAATCCAAGCCCACAACCAAAAAAATGGACTTCAATATAACAGTTTTGCTAACGGAAGCCCACAACTTTTATACATTTTTCAAACATTTCAATACTCTTTTTTGTTGGGGTGCAGACAACCTTCAGCAGTACCGCAGTCCGGAGTCACTTTGGACTGCAGCGAAAACGATATTTGAGGGACCTCAGTGTGTAATTTCGGCTATAGGCCCGACCTAATTATTTCGCTGTTAGTGTGTAATTAGGGTAACACGTTTTCAGAGAAAACAGAGTGAGAGAGGCGAGAGAAAACGCAGATCTCGGAGAGTCGAGAAGACATTGAAAATTTCATAGTAGTGGTGGTGTGGCTGGTTTTCCTGATTGAGGTTTTCCACGTATATTTGATTTCTTTTCGTTTTTATTAGAACAATGATAGTCATCTGACTCCCTCCACTCACTCTCATGTTTTTCACATGTGGGGACCATGGTGGTTTTCCACGTGAGATAGTGGTTGGGGAGCTTTTTTTTGTTTTTATTATGCACGATTACTTGTTTTTCTTTCCTATGATTAATTATTTCCAAGATCCGTATGGGTATTATGGGGTTACGAAAATCCTAATAATTTTAAACCTCATCAGAAGCCCACTCGATTTCTTCTAGCATTTTCCTCCGTATAAAACAAAGAGTACGTCATATTGAGCATCTGTCAAAACTTTAACTTTGGAAAAAGTTAAACCAGACAAATGTTTTTGTCGCTTTCCAGGAAAGACCCCTTTATTTAACTTGTAGCAATTTGAGTTTCTTCAAAACGTCAAGTAAAAGAAGTTTGTTCTTTGCAAAAGCGGAAAGAAAAGAGGTTTGTGCACACGAGTTTGGTTGAGTGATTATTTATTGACATTCGAATATTCAAAAAAACAAAACCATTTAATTAGAGTACAACTGTAGAACAAGGTTAGGCCCAAGTTAGTTTCCATTGGTCGGTTTACTTCCTACATAATTTACGAGAGGTTTTCTTGGGGTTAGACTGCAAAAAAAGTAATTTATTATGAATCCTCTGGTTCCGACGTGGATGCCCGACCCTTGACTAGACCGGAAAGTAGATCAGTCGAGGTTCGCGTAAGCTGGTCCGAAAGAACATGATTTATTAATTGCGTACTAAGGGATGTTATATACCACGAGTCCAATTTTGTTCACCCTCATTTAAAGAGGGTGAAACATACATTATCCTCACTTTGATTGATAGAAATTATGTAGGGTTCATGACATTAATATACAATTTGGTAGTAATAGAGTTGGTTTGTAGTGGGACCCATATTTTATCCACCAATCAGAACGAGGGCAATGTTCACCCAAAATGATGGACACTGTTCAAAATGATGGACCTGAGCTGAAGAGCACATCTCGCTGGCCCAAACTTGCTTTTGTTTTGGATGACCTGATTTGAGGGGAACTAAAATACCCAAAATACCCTTTGGCACCTCTCAAATGTGGACTGTCCAAAACACGTTTGGACGGCTGAGATGTGCTCGGCAGGGCGTGCCGAGCAGAGATTACTCTGTATACACCACTACGTCTAATAAGTAGAACTTATTAGAGAAGTACATCTAAATCCAGAACAGAACTTCAGTTAATATATACACTTCACTGGATGTCTGGATCCGTTAAATTGTGCCATTATTTTAATGAAACCGACTCATACAGATCATGTTGATGACTTGTACATCTTCTTGTGGAACAGAACTTCAGTTATATAAAACTTCACTGGATGTCTGGATCCGTTAAATCTGTATACACCACTACGTCTAATAAGTACATCTAAATCCAGAACAGAACTTCAGTTATATATACACTTCACTGGATGTCTGGATCCGTTAAATTGTGCCATTATTTTAATGAAACCGACTCATACAGATCATGTTGATGACTTGTAGCTTTCTTGTGAATAAAACAAGGGAATTCCAACACTTTAGCTTGTGCTGCTGGTAATGGTACCCGTGTCTACTACGAAACATGGATTCAATCCTTCGTAGGTTTTTATTTTTATTTTTACAAGGAAGAGAATAAAAATTGGACCTGGCACCTGTGCATTATAGGGTTGCAATGCAACATTCAAAGCGTCGATCTCGCAATCAATGGTTTGGATTTTGAACAGTCAGGATGCGCACTATAGAGTGCACTACAGGATGAATTCAACAAAAACCCGTACTAGATCAACAATCCCATTAATGAGGCGCGAGTCCACAACCTCTATAGTAAAGAAGTTGGGATCACCTTTTTTTTTGGATAAATCAACTTGTTCGAACCAACTTATACGCTTCCATGAATAAAAGGTTCAAACTCGTATCACAGAAAGAACAATATTCTGTGATACGATCAAACGAGTTACGAAAACTCAACAGCAAGAACAACTTAATTAAAAGGATATGAATTCAACTGGATCGATTATGAATCAATAAAGTTGCAGAGAATTACAAAAGAATCAATTACAGTATGAACATTATAAAATGAAAAGAATAATTGTATCAATAATGGCAGTAATTCACAATCAACCAAATAAATCCCATGGGGGGAGATTGGATTTTAGTACTGGCAATCAACCAAAGAAGACGCGGAGAAGACGATAACTTGTTTCTTGGAAGCAAAAACAAATTTCGAATCGCGGTGTTCGTCTTCCGGGGCAGGAAGCTGGTTCAGGTCTAGTGCCAAAACATTTCTTGATTTCTTCACTTCTCTGGTGTCAAGATCACCACCGGTACTGCTTGTAGCGATAGACACGCTCCGGTGTCGTCTCATGTGACCCCCTAAAGCTTGTCCGGACGAAAACCCCGCCCCACATGTCGAGCACTCATGAACCCTAGATTTGGCATTACTAGTACTGCTCGGCGGTGATACCCTAGAATTCGAAACAATTTGAAGCGAAAGAGTAGTACTAGTAGTACTGTTTTCTTGATCCTGATCTTCTTGCGTCAACGTCGTCGTCGTCGATGGTTTGATCTTCTCCTGATCTCCATTGGCCTTGTTCGGTTTATTGTGGCTCGCTCGGTGGCCGCCTAGGGCTTGGAACGACAGGAAGCACCGGTCACAGGTCTTGCACTGGTAATAAGTTGTCGGAACTAACGGCCGCTGGTCGGGCGTTTTCCGGGTTTGGCCGTTGTGGTGGCCTTGCGCTAAGAGAATTAAGCAGTTAGCCATGTCTTCTTCGTCTTCGACGCTACTACGGTCCGTGTAGACTTCGCCCGAGTTGGTGGTGGAAGCGGTGGCGGGCCTGTCAAAACCACCCCCACCACCTGAATTATCGCTGATGGCGCCATCGGTACCGCGGGCTTCTGCCATGCTTGAGGAGGAGGTGGAAACCATCGTCAGGGCGAGCGGAGACGATTGCCGCGGTCTCTTGGTCCTCTTTCCTTTCATTATCTGCTTGAATTCCTCTTGCAAATCCATATCTATCGATCTAGAGAGAGAGAGAGGGGAGGAAGGCAAGGTAAGAGGGTGGGGCTTATTATAGATAGAGAGAGAGAGAAAAGAGAGAGAGAGGTGGATTTGTTTAGAGGGGAGGTTTATTGAGTAAAAAGGAGGACTCCGTGAACAGTAGTAGTAACGGTTGATGTGTTTCTACAGGTTTGCTTCCTTTTTTTTTCTCCAAACGGAGGAAGTCAATATAAACTGGTACAAGTATGCTGAGGGAGGGAGGAGAGAGAAGAAAGAGTGGCAGATGCAATGTAAGAAGTGTCAGATGCAATGTAAGTGCTGTGTGAGGGGTTATTTTTGGCGACACTAGCCCTTTTCAAGTGTATCAAAAATCAACTTGAACGGATATCGTTAAGTGCCTAATCGAACACAAATAGATTGAAATGAAATGGAACACAAATGTACATAAATACTGGATCCAAATCACTAAACCCATTTTTTTCAAGCTATTTGTGTTCCGATTAGATACTTAACGATATCCGATCAAATTGGTTTTTGGTACACTTGTAAGTGTATGGCTATCCGGTGAACGCTCGATCGCCAAAAGTTTATGATGACGATGCACAGCACCAAGTCCGTGGCAAGGCGCCCAGATCGTATGAGGAGGAGGGTTATTCGACACTCCCGGAGCACGGTTACGTAGTATTTCGAGACACTCTAACATTACACATTTTTATAGGATTCATCGCAAAGTGTATGGATCCCATGGACCAAGGTGTGATGGGGCCGAGCGAGATCTGGGCCCCACAATTTAAAAAATTCTATCAATTTCGTATAGGTAATTTTGAGTATTATACATATTATTATTGTAATATTCCATTTCTTGCAATTCTAATAATTTCAGTCTAATTTGATACAATATAGGTTTTTTCATTTTTTGTTTAGTTTCATTTCTTAATTTTCTTCATAAATAGAAAATAAACATGTGAGTGTTGTAGTAGCCTAAAAAAAACAAAATGAAATGATTCATATACTAAACGCATTATGTTAGCTTTCAATGTATTATAATGGAAAGTAAATGTTCTATATAACAAGAATAGGTTTAGGGTAATAATATGTCTTTCAAGTCGGCTCTTCCTAAACCAAAATCCTAGTTCCGCCACGGATGAATTCCACACAGATGTGTTCTCGATTGATCGGGAGCACTACGAAACCATGTTCCGAGACTACTGAATAATTACGCGGGAGGAGGTGAGGGAAAGGCTGAGACTAGGGAGATTCGGTTGGCTTTGAAGCAAAACACCTACATGACTTCCCCAATTAGATTACTTTTTGGTGAAGGATTCCTTGTGGAGGATTGGAGTGCAAGCCTGGCACCACAGAATTTCCGCCTCCACCCTCACAACTTTTTCGATCTCTTCACTCTTTGCCTTTCTTACTCCTACTTCTCTCCAAACTATGGTTCTTATAATATTACACCGAGGACCCTTGAAATATACCCAAATTAAAGTCGACTTCATAAAGGACGAAAGCGAAATAGAATGTATGGATATATAATTTCGCGCAGGTATTACTCTCTCCATCCCACATCGATTGTCCTCTTTGAAAAGTCTAAACAAGAAGTGTAAATTTCTGAAAACTAAGCCTCATAAATGATTAAACGTAGTTTTAAAATTAACTACCGAAAAAAAAAATAGTTTAAAAATTACAAAATAAAGGAAAATGTAAAAAATCTAAGCAAACACTCTTAAAAAGTCAAATTCCCCATACAAGACAAGTTATATTGGACATGGTGCGTATATGACACTCTATATATGGTTGCTATGTAATTTTTTTTTGAAGGGTACCAATATTGACCCCTAGAGTTTGAACAATAATAAACTTCTTCTTTTAGCTTTGTAAGAATATATGCGAACTGTAAGAATCTTACGTATAATGTAATAGGATTCACAGTTCCATGATTGATAGAACTGGTTTATATAGAAAAATTCTTCTTAATTACCCACTTTTCGAAATTAAGATGGTTGAATGAGATACCTCAGTTATTGTTACATGATGAGTTGGTCCTAATATTTCTTCCATTCTGACACTAATTGTTGGCGACCTAAACACAGCTAGCCTTATATTAATTGTGAAATCTATTGCAATTTTTGGGAGACCAAAGTGACATGTGACACCTTCGTCTCTAGAAGCTTTAGGTCCAATTTACGGGTATTTCTATTGACGATTTAAACGGTCATTTGATATTGGACAATTTGAATCAAATTCAAAATTTGGTGGATGAAATTGTTAAAACCAAAATGTTGAGTACCAAACCCCACATAGGGCATACTTCAATGACTACATCTGCATTTAATTAACAATGGCTTAATTGCAATATCTTCTATTGATATAGATTAACAATAAATGTATCTATTAAACATACAACGCAAGTGGTGGCTAGTTCATGCGGTAGAGCTCTTAGATGTCTCACACTGTAATAGATTAGGAATGACGAATGACAGACACACACACACGTACACTCTACCTAAAAGAGTTGCAAGTGTGAATTGGAGGAAATTAAGTAAGTTACAGAGGAAGGTAGTTTGTAGTGTGAAGGTTTAATTTAATTAAGTCCTCAATTAGACCCTCAATCAAGCAATTCCATGTGGAGTTGACCTAACCACCTTGTATTAGTACAAAATTAATTGATCACCTTCTTGGATGGATCATGAACCAAAAATTGCGCCGGCTCAACATGATAATAATTGGATTTCAGAATATTATGTACCGTGTCTAATCATTAAGTTGGTAATTAAATGTACGGAATGATGACACATTGCTCCCTCTGAAATTACAAGTCCTCTGGTTTAAGGTTAATGTCTCCTTAGTCCAACTTTTTATAATCACCAAAATAAATAGGAACACTTAGTGCATGTCCAATATAAAATTAGTTGAAAACTGGCGCGAAATAAAAAAAAATGAACAAATAAATACAGACGGAGGCCGGGATTACTTAAATTACGGGATGGAGTAATAGTGACCATAAAAACTTGTATAATGCTACTGTCATGTCCTACAAGTAAAGAATATCGAACAAAAACATAAGTTAGAATACAGTTTTTCTTATTTAAAAATTTTCTCATCAAAATTAAGTTGTTCAATTAATTTCTCTATAAATTAGTTTCTCAAGAAGGGAAGAGATTCTTTGCGTAAGGAAATACATTATGTGATGGTGAAGAAGTGGGGGCCGGGTTGGCAAATAAGAGGGTCAATGCCTTGCCAAACTACATGTATTTAGCACTAACAAGTTAGTGTCCTAAGTAAAGCATATCCAATATTATTGCTCTCCTTGCTTCTTATTATTAAGAAACGCAAGGTGTGCCGGACCAGTTTCCTTGTCTCTCGGACTAATTCCTACAGCTAGCCTCTCCCTCAGCTATTTTCATGTTACACTTGACATGAGGTGGCTTTAAGAGTTGCTGATCACAATGAGAATTGAATCTGAGACTTTAAGACGAAGCAAATCCTAAATCCGAGGCCAAGACCACCGGGCCAACCCTCGGGATTCGGTTGGTATATTTGAGAAGCCCTTGAATAGATTTTTCTTCTCTTATATATATGCTCTTTTTATAAGCTTATATATTTGATTTAATATATGGGTTTTGTACAGTTGTATATAACTAATAGTCCGTTTTTCAAGCATAGAAGAAATGGAGGGCAAGCAAGTATGGCGGTGAAGATATTCACTAAGTATTGTTTGGTATTCACTCCACTCCACAAGCATTGAATATAGAATTGGGCATGTTTTGTGGGTTGAGCTCCACTTTTCTAGGCCTCAATCATTTGGCAGCCTGCATATATATATTTATTTATTTGTGGACAGAATATTTCATTGTTGGAATTACCGATATACCCCTTCTCTATGTTGATCGTTCATGTACTTGGGAAAAAAAAATATGGCATGCAGTGATTAATCATCCAAGCATTGACAAATTTTATTGATGGAATTTCAGTATCAATTTTGTTAGGTTTTTTAGGAGACATCACCCCTGCTAGATGAGTTACGATTCTGACCGAAAATACCATTTAAGGAATATCGAATTGTATTCCAACAGAACAATCCCATGTTTCATTTGTCTCATGTTCTATTGGGAATTATCTAACCAGTTTTTCAAAAGATTTTAGCACCCAGTTGCTAAAATCATGATATTTCAAATCAAAAAATGAAGTGGTTCCGTGTATCGTTTTTCGATTTTTTTCGCTCCAACCTAAATTACTCCTCGTGTACTTTAATTTGGTGCAAAAAAAATCGAAAAACGATACACGGAACTACTTCATTTTTTGATTTGAAATATCATGATTTTAGCAACTGGGTGCTAAAATCTTTTGAAAAACTCTCATTGACAGGAGTTAGTTAATGACTCTTAAGTACCGCAAGTTATCAACTTCTTTTCGACAAATCTATATGGGGCAAATCCTAGTAATCAATTCACGGACATTTGCTCCGATTTTAATTGACTCTTTGCTAACCAACAACGTATCAATCCCTTAAAATTATATGTTGGTCTAGATACTTGAGTTATAGAAAAAAAAATATTTGTAGTGCTCTATTTGGGCAGGGTCACTACTGGGACGAGCGTTAATTAGCAAAGTACAACAATCACTAGAAGTAAACCATAAAAGTCTACAAAGTCCACTTTTATGTTGTAAAAAACTAGTGGAATTAGGGTATATAGTAGTGATGTCTTACTAGTTATTAGTGATGTCTTACTAGTTAACTACTACTTAGGAAGTTGCAACTACTATACATTTAATAAAAGGGTAAATTTCACTGTCCTGTCCTCTGCTTTACTTGTCAGTTGCATTTTGCCCCAACCGTTCGTTTGCTGATATTGAGTTGGATAGAAATCACCTGCTAAAGGCTAAGTTTTCCGTTTGATACTATGATTTTAGCAAATGAGTTCAGCAGGTGTTAAAATCATGGTATTTCAAATAAAAAAACTAAGTGTTTTCCGTGTATTATTTTTTGAATTTTTCATACCAAATTAAAGTACATGAAGAGTACTTTAATTTGGTGCGGAAAAAAATTGGAAAACGATACACGGAACCACTTCATTTTTTGATTTCAAAACCATGATTTTAGCAACTGAGTTGCTAAAATCTTTTGGAAAACTATGCCAATTCTATATCATTCCGCATTTTACCCCTGTAAACTAAATACCCATTCAAACTCAATTTAAAAGACATAAGGTAACTGGCGGTTTTGTAGGCCGGTGTGTGGACTCTCGGATCCACGCGGCTCGAAGCTTTTTGTGTTTTAAGAATAGTGAAAAGAAAAATGTGAGTCGCCACCCGGGATTTATTTAGAAAATGATTTTGGGTACCCGAGAAACCGTTTCGAAAAATAAATGACTCTCATGCCGTTTTTGGAAAAGGATTTGATCTGCGAAAAGATTCTTGGGTTCGGAAGCCAGGTTACGAACGAGGAAGGTTTTGTTGAAAAGCACCTCGCTCGCCCGGGAAATTCCCGGTCTCTACTAAATTTTTGTGGGATTTTGGAAAACGTTTTATTGAAAGCTTTGGCAAATAAACAAATAAATAATAAAAAGTAACAATAAAACCATAACGGAAATAAAATTAAATGAAATGACTTAATAGCAATAATAGAAGAGTAAAGGGATGAAAGTGCGATAAACAAGTTACAGAAAAACAGAGTACGAACAGGGGAAAACAGAGAAAAATTTTGTGCTGCAAAGGTTAGCCGTACGGCTCACCTATGTTGGCCGTACGGCTCACTTAGGTTAGCCTTGCGGTTAACTTTTTGAAGGATTTTTCAAAATTTTGGTTTTCGAACAGAAACTTGTTATTGCTTTTAAAACTTGATTTTTATGAAAAATTCAACCACCCAAGCCTAAGGATGACTATTGGAGTCACCCTTGACCCGGGGGATCCCCACAAAGAACCAAGGTTTCGAACCCGGTTTCACGAAATATGATTATACTTTTGCGAAATACCTTGAACAACTATAGAAACTTCAGAAATTCTCGAATGCGAACTTTGGACAAGGAACTCTTATGTGGATTATGGGCTACTGGAGGTAGAAATAGGAAAGTAAAGAATGGATTGTGGTTTTGACGAAGATTTTGGACGAGATTTTGAACGAGAAAGTGACCGGAGAATTTTGATGGCGTATCGAGGTGGTACGGGAATGGCTATCTCAATGGGAGAGATGGAGGAGGGTTTTTATAGGCGTGAGAATGGAATAAAATCGGCATAAAATCTTCCCAAAATGATGAGATGCTTCTGCTGTCAGAATTTTGAATATTTTCTGGAATGTAACCGCAAGGCTTCACTGATTAATCGTGCGGCTAGACCGGGTGCACCGTACGGCTAAGTTGTGAGAGGATAAACCGTACAGCTAGCACAGTAAGCCGTACGGTTAGGGCTATTTTCGTCCAAGAATTTCTGAAGTCCACAATGGCTGTTCAAGGCACTGCTGAGTATCTTTTTCATCATTGGGGATACACAGGGATTAAAATTGGGGAGTCTACACGGTGGTTTTGTAGGTGGTTGTTTTGTTTATCGGTTTTGGGCCGGTGATTTAATTTAATGCATTTTATCTCTTTACCGAAAAAAAACAAAGACATAGGGTAAATTTCACTTACCTCCCCTGAGGTTTCTGGCAACAATAGACACCTCCCCTCCGGTTTCTGAAATTGCACTGAAGTATTGGTAACCTCTAACTTAATTTAATTATTGGAGTTAATGCAATTGTTATTTAGTCTAGAATTTAATTTAGTTGTCCAAAACATGAAGTTTACTTCATTTTATCTCTAATTTCTTGTAAAAACTAACTTAAAAATTTTCATTGCTTTGAGTGATTTTTTTTAATTCCTAGTTTTAAATTACTAGTAATATTGAAGATACGAAATTTAATTCCGGTAAAATTCTAAAGTATTTGTTACTGCTGAGGAATTCATTTCTTTTTTAAAAATATGACTTTGTTCCTTGATTAATATACTTGAATTTCATTTGAACATCCTATTCATATGAGACCAAATTACTCTTTTATTGAAAAATAAGAAATTATGACCAAAAGTTATAAAAAAATTCACGAAAGACACAAATGATAAAAAAATATCATTAAAGACAAAATTAAATATAAACATACATATATTTTATTTGTAGTGTCTTTAGTGAATTTTTTTATAACTTTTGTTCATAATTTTTTACCTTTTACATTTGTCATGGATTTTGTCCACTGGCAATCCGTTCTCGTGCTAATAAAATAGGTTTAACAATTAATAACTTGTCTTGAAACTGATAATTACAAATTATGTTCCACGTTGTCGCCATGCGTTGGCAATGACATTAAATTATTTATAATACAGTATTTACCTGATTAATTAAGTTTCAAACCCTAACCAGAGCCTTGCAGTCATCTAACCAAATCCAGGCTCCCAACAGCTTGGCTTCCCAATCATGCTTCAGATTTCAGAGGCTTTACAGTTTACAACTTTATACCATCAACCAGTTTCGTTTTTTTCTTCTCTCTCTAGTACTAGCATTCAAATCGGTTGTGTGCGATTTTGTAAGGCTAAGTTTTCCAATGGATTTTTTTCAAGATTTTGATAAAATCAACCCTTTGATCTTATCCATTCGAGAAGACGTTTGATAAAATCTGTGGATTGAACAAAATATTGTCTATATTTTTAATTTGTAATACTTTTTGTATCCACTATGGATCTTATTTGATATATCTCAATTAGTTTTATTAAACAAAATATTCGAAATTCTAAAAAATGTTATAAATTTTGAAATATAGACAATTATTTGAGTAAAATAACTGCCCAAAATAGGCGAGCAATTTGGCTCGGAGGGAATACTAACTTTTCTTGCATGTCCCCCCGCAAAAAAAAAGTTTTGAACAAAACAAATTTTTGCCCTCTGAACTGAGTCCATTGAAGATTACCATACGGCCTTCATAAGAGCATCCTCATTTGGCTCTTTACTTTAACTTTTGAGTTAAAGTAGAGAGCCAAACCCCCAAAATAAGCCAAAATCAGGCTCACCAAATGGTTGATCAAATTGGTTAAGCTTCTAACTTTGCTACAGTACCGCACCAAATTTGGTGCGGCGCACTGTTCACTCACCAGGGCACTATTCACACACTGTTCATGCACTATTCACGCACTGTTCATTTTTTTAATATTACTTTTAAGAAGTAGGAGTAGAAAGAAAGAATAGTTTAATGCAGTAAAGTTAGAATAAAGAGCCTGATTATGTGAATTTTTGTAAAAGTGGTTTGCTAAATTGTAAAAGGTGTTTTTGAAGTTAAATTTGGTGTAAAATTTGGTGCTTCTGATAAGAATGCTCCAAGGAGATCGTGGTTTAAGAAGCCCAAAATTAGAGTTGGGCCATTGTTTAATTGAAGGCCGGTCCACTTCTCAATTCTATTATAACCATCAAATCCAGGAATTGGGCCTATTGGATCTTCCGAGGATCACGAGTCACGACCATAAGAGTTGGCGGCCCAATGCTAGAGCATTTTCTTCGTGACACATACGAGAATTACATCCAACGAGTTATAATTAGGGGGACACTATAACGCGTGGTCGTTAAAACAAAATCAAGCCCCACCATTTTAACATCCTTTGTAATTTTTGTTAAATACAGTATATTGTAAAACATCTTAACGTTGTGGATCTGATTCTTATAAAATTTGTACCATGGAGAAGAAAGATATCAACAATACTTTTAAAACGAGTCTAACATTGAATAATATATTTAACTACAATTTAAAACTTCAAAGAATTGGGAAAAAGTTTTACATAAAAGTTTAGAGATGAAAATAGAGAATGCGGATTGGAGTTTGCGTGAATAGTTGCATTCTCTAAACTTACTTTTTGAATATATTATACGTTATAGTTTTAGTCTCCAAAATGGATATTGTATGAGATTGAAAATGCTCTAAAGTCTAAAGTAACCCAACAAACATTTATCTCGTTTGAGGATTCGAATCCGCATCCGTCATAAAAAGGATAATTAAGGGTACAGAAGGGTGGCGCACAGAAATGCATTGACCAGATTGGGGACCCAATTGTGGGGTCCCACACGAATGATCCGAGCCATTCATTTATCTTAGAATGATTTTTGTGAGGGGCTTTTGAATGAAATAGATAGATTTTAGATCCAACACTTACACACTTTCGATTGAATTGATTTATCGTAGGGGCCCTTGAAAAATCATTCTAAAAATGAATGAATGGCTCAGATCATTCGTGTGGGACCCACAAGTGGGTCCTTAAGCCTGTCGATGCATTTTCTCTGCGTCACATTCTGTACATGTAGCATCTAACTGGATAAAACTGTCTGATTGGTGCAAATCAGGTATCATTTGATTTAGGTCAAGGGGCCCTAAAATTGTTATTTGATAGAGGTCAACGGGCCCTAAAAATAGCATTAGGGTCATTAGACTTAGTTTTCTATTTGCTAAAATCTAACATTTGATAAAATTAAGTGATGATTTTGGTGAACAAAAAGAAGATTTGCTAAAATCAACTATTCATTTGCTTACTTCAAGTATTGATTTTAGCAAATTTTCTCATCGCTTGCCAAAATCAACACTTGATTTTATTAAATGTTGGATTTTAGCAAAGAAAAACTAAAACCCGCGTAAAATTGTCATTTCCGGCTTTCAGCCCCGATTACGGTATAAAACAGTATTAGGGTTTAGCTCCTTCCCATTCGAGCTCCAATATAAAAGCCACCCAGATTGTCTGCGGCCGCCTCGCACCCTCTCTCTCTCTCTCAAACACACACACAACCAGACGTCGACGGCGACGCTACTCGTCTCTGAATCTGACCAACGTTAACTCTGTAAGTCTCTCTCTCTCTCTCTCTCTCTCTCTCTCTCTCCAGCTGTATAATAGATCGACGCCTTCTCTGTACATATAGATATAGAAGTAGATATTCACACACCCACACTCACACAAGCAGTCAACCACCACGGGAATTTTTTGCGATTTGATTCAGCTGTATCAAATCACGTTTAGCACTTTCTGTGATTCACGGTTTTGGTTTGAAGCTCTGGATTATGTTTTGCTGAATGTGGGTAAAAAAGATTATATTTTGTTTTTGTATGTTTGGATATAGAAAATATGAAAAGTAAAGGGATGAAAATGTTCGTAATGTTGTTTCCGTTAGCATTCTCAACTCAGAGGTAAGGAAGCCGTAGTTGGTATAGACTTTTAGCATCCTAACTGGTACTTAGCAAATGAATTTCTTTGCACCTATTTAAAGAACTGATTAAGATCTTTAAATTTGTGTGCAGGAAAGTTTATGCACAGAATTATTTTATTTTTTAGTTTAAAAATTACGCATCATTTCCTAGTGAACTGCTCCCTCTGTCCCAAATTTCGTTTAAAGAATGTTTTGGGAGTGTATTTTTGTATATCCCATGATGTGGCAATTTTTTTTTATTTTTTATTTTTTTTATGTTGTGGATATAGAAAATATGTAAAGGAAAAAGCATGAAAATGTTCGTAATAATGTTGCTCTGTTTTTGGTTTTATTGTTTTGGAAACGTGTCATGTAGATTAATTGTAGTGTTTAACTTCATGTTGACTGTGTGTCCTGCTAAATTAGAAGACCAGCGATAATTGAACAGGTTTGAATTCTACAAATGGAAGTTGGCATGTCAAGTTGGACTTGAAACATGATTCAATTATGTTTTAAGTTTGGTGGTTCTGGACTATGTTTTTAGTTTGTTGGTGATGTTATCATATTAGACTTTTAAGGATTCTGGGCTGTGTTTTAACTTTTAAGTTTGGTGATTCTGGACTATGTTTTAACTTGAATTTTTGTTTTAATTCCTGTACATATTCGGGTACCCATTCAGTTCGGCCGTTTGGTTCAGCCACGGGGCATAATTTCTCACCCCGTTCAGTTTTCGGGGCGGATTCGGGGCAATGTTATGGTTAGGGTGAAAGAAAAACCGACGGACCGAAAAAACCGACCGATCGGTTCGGTTTTGGTCGGGGTGGGTTTCGTTGGCTTTTGTTTGGACCGAACCAAACCAATCAATTTTCGGTTCGATCTCGGTTTCCTGGAAATTTCTTCGGACCGAACCGAACCGAAATACCCCAATACCATACTGATTTGGACCGATCAATCAAAGCCGTCCATCTTAAACAAAAAAAAAAAAGACACAAATCTCAGCTGTCCATTTCAATCTTAACCATTCATTTCAATCTTAACGCAGGACCGAAAAACCCGCAAAAACTGAAAAAACCGACTTGACCGAACCACACCGATCCGATTTCGGTCTATAATTTTTTTTTCCCCGGTCGGTATCGGTTCCCTGATAAATTACCCCGAACTGATCGGTTCGGTCCCGAAAACCTCAAAAACCGAACCGAACCGACCCGACCGATTTTCACCCCTAGATATGGTCTCGCGGTTCGGTTCGGGTTATGCCCCAATCCGCCCTGTTGCCATCCCTATTTTACACATTTACATACGTATATATAAAGAGCAATCGTGTCTGTTTATGCATGTTAACTTGTGCCATTTCTGATGCTTGAGCTGTGAGTCTGTTACCTATTGTGCTGGTGATTATACTTTTCTGTTCAACATGGGCTTGTTTCTTGATTTGGAGGGCTTTGAGAAAACCCACTCTATTGGCTGCCCGAAAGTTAAGGCTGTAACACGGGGATCCTAATTCTCTCTGCGCTTCATCCGTTTTCTTAACATGCTAATTTCACTAATTGCAGTGCAGATACGTATATTTTGGTCTAATGGTTTAGCCAGGCAATTTGTTCATCTTGTTTTTGGTTTGGTTGACTTGACTAGTTTGAGATTATAAGTTAGTTGAATGACAATAGACTGGTCAGTATCGATATAGGTTTACAGTACATTTCATTGATTTCTGAAACATCGTGATGTATTTTTTTGTCTATGATATTTGGGTTCTATTTCGCTTCTGACTAATGATATCTGTGTGCTCAACTTGATCTTATCTTTACACAATCTTTTATGTTGTGATCTATCGAAACAGGTTGAAGATAAAGGCTCTTGAAGTAGAAGAAAAATGTCGGGGTATGTCATTTCACTTTGTAATATTGTTCTTCTGTGGCTAAACAGAGTGCATCTTTACGCTATAGCATGTGGTTTTGTGGCATTTTCTGAGCACAAGTTCTGTAATCTTGGTGACATTTCTTCTACCTATGTTTTCATTCGAGTGGTAACTTTGAGAACCAAATTTCAGATTAAGAGGGCGAAGGACTTTTTTTTTGGTTTTGTTAACACTCACCGTAGGCTGATTGTATCGAGGGGATGTCCCCTCTCTTTGGGTAATGGATTTACTCTTTTGAGTACATTTATTTGTGCAGTGAAGAGGTGGTTGTCGCAGCAGAGGCACCTGCTCCGGCTCTCGGTGAGCCTATGGATATCATGACAGCTTTGCAGCTTGTCTTGAGGAAATCGTTGGCTCATAGTGGGCTTATTCGTGGTCTTCATGAGGGTGCAAAAGTGATTGAAAAGCATGCTGCACAGCTTTGTGTATTGGCGGAGGACTGCAACCAGCCAGATTATGTTAAACTTGTGAAAGCACTTTGTGCTGACCACAATGTGAGCTTGATAACTGTTCCAAGTGCTAAGACTCTTGGAGAATGGGCCGGCGTAAGTTAAATTCTTGTACTAACTGATTACATCTTGACGATTCACTGTGCATCTTTCTTGCTCTCTCTTGTAATTTTGTTTATTGTTCCCTTGTGCCCTTCAAGTGCTCAATTATTTGTTATGATATATCAAAATAATAAGGTCTGTTATCCCTTGTTCTTGAATGAAAGGGATTACGAAATTGGATTTTGTTTCATGGGTTGCAGGTGACCCTTTTGAAACAAACTTTGTGGTGCGCTTTCTTCTTTAGTATTGTTTATTTGCCATCTACTGGTTGTCGGGTTGGAATATGTAGGCTGAGAAGTATGTGTTCAAAGTTCGAACCAAACCTTGTTGAATGGATTCTGTTAATTGCGAATTTGCGATGTCTAGTAAGGAGGCCAGTTGTGTCCAGCAATAAAACTGCACATCTTATCTAGCATTTGGCTTGTGATCTTCCACGAGTTAAATGCTGCATCTGTTGCCCTTCCAAAAATTAGTTACTTGTCTAATGCATCTTGGCTGCATGTTTTGAGTAGATATTGTGCAGCAGCAACTTGTCGGTACCTTCCCTCAGATTCTGTTAATTCGCCACTGTAGATATTTGACGACTTTGTTTTTAAGGCTTTGTTGTATCATTGACATGCAGTTGTGCAAGATCGATTCCGAGGGTAAGGCAAGGAAAGTAGTGGGTTGTTCTATGTTGGTTGTGAAGGTATGAAGCTGAAGGAATTACTGAACTCTTCCACTCTTCTACCTTTTCATGTGAAGCTCACTTTCTTTTTCTTCTGCAGGATTACGGGGAGGACACGGAAGGTCTTCATATTGTTCAGGAGTATCTCAAGTCTCATTGAGTGACCATCAATGGACCTCTTCGATTAGGCATGCGTTGGATTTTCACTTGAAACCTGGCCTCTTGTTGGTTTGGGAGACTGGTTTTTAGGAAAAATTTTATGTTCTGAGAACGCCTATTTGTAGAAGATGAAAAAGATTTTGGTTATCACATGTTTGCAATTGTTTGCTTTTAGCGTACGGTACTGTCTGTTATCCCTACTGTTGGATCAAGATATGTTCAATGTTTTTGGAATCTGAATTCTGGTTGATAATCTATTGAGTATCAGTGCATACTAATTGAAGATGGGGAAAACAGCAGCCTACCTAGCTAGCTATAAGAGTATTTTAATGCAGTCCGATATGGCCTTTTTCCCTAGCTGAATGAAATCTTATTAACCTTCAGATTGGAGCAATGCTGCATGGACGTCCATGCAATTAAACAGGTTCTTCTCGTGAGCCTATTTGTCACATATTACGGACACAAATATGTGTTGACATCTGTCTTGGATCAGTGCATAGACGTCTTTGTCCATAGCATTTGTCTGGATCAGCGAACGGACTGAAATGGCGTTTGTCTGGATCAGTGCATTGACGTCTTCTGTCCATAGCATATAACGTTTCTTGAAATGATTTTGCCAGCGCTTACCCAATTTTGGGTGAAAATTTGTGTCAAAAACTTTATTTGGGTATGCTTCTCTAGCGCTGTACTTGCGATATGTTGGTTTTTATTAATGGGTTGGGCTTCATAATATTTCAGTCCAAATTTGGGCCTACTCACAGAGATTGGCTCGCATTACATATGACAAGTTGGACTGGCTCAATGGGCCGACTGTCAATCATGGAAGAGGACAACTTGGTAAATTCGCAGAGAGAGAGCCAGGGTTTTAGGTTTAGCATTATAAAGTGTGCACAACTTCGTCGTCCCCCTTCATCCGAAGCCGCAGAGAGAGAGAGAGAGAGAGAGAGAGAGAGAGAGAGAGCAGCCTGAGTACTTAAAACCTCATCACCAACAGCAGGTACTCTCTCTTTCTCTCTCTGCAGGTACTCTCTCTCTCTCTCTAGAAAACCTACTTTCTTCCTTGATAATCTGTATTTGATGATTTTATAATTCATAGACGTTTCAGATCTAGATGGATTCATGTATATTGTCGTTCTCTCGTCAAAGTATCAAATGTCTTGATGATCTGGACCTTCTATTGTTTTACATATGCATATGAATTTTTTGTATTTATCTCTACTCAGAGAATTAGACCTCTAGGTTTTTATTTTATTTTTAATTGTTGTGCTTTTATTTAGTTGTCGTGTTCAATTGATTGGATATGCAATTGTTTTAAATGTCCAAATATGTGATTTTTCAGCTTTTGATAACTGGTGAGCGATTTTGTTTTTTGGAGGATGTTGTTGAAAGATATGTAGGCATGGCTGGAAAAAGATACCCAGACATTACATGCAATACATGAATGAATTTATCCAATAAAAGAGTGTCGCATGTACATTAAGTACATAGGTTAGTACAATATTTAGTGCCTCTAGACTTTCCCGTTGTAGTTAATTTTATTATTCTCTTAGGGGCATCCATTTAGATTTTTTTTTTGTCCTTTTTCATTTTTTTTTTCCCATTTATCAATTTTTCGTCGATTTTTTTTTCTAAATTATTAGTTTGTCTCGAGAAATCTAAAAAGTAAAAAAAAAATTACGATTAATTTTTTTAAGAAGTTTATTAAAGAAAAAAATCTAAAATAATCCCTTTCGTTGAGACGAAACAATAATCCACATTAAATATACAAAAAAATTAACAAAAGTATTTTTTTTTTTTTTTTTTTTGAATAAGTATAAAAAATAATCCAGTTTGATTACTAAGACATAACAAGCTTCACTCTATTTTATTCATTTTCTATTCATCTCAATTAGAGCAACCTAAAAAGTAAAAAGTCAAGACAATAAAGACCATAACATCAAGGCTAAACAATTTTTACACTCTTCTTTTACTCGCACTTTCGTTTTTGGCCTTATTCACGTAAATTACAAGCTTATCCTTTGATGTGTGAAAAATTAGTTAGGAATAATGAAACGAAAGGTCTTATAACTTTACATTAATAAGGAAAAAAGATAAAGTTCAAATCAATAAAAGAGAGCAAAAATCAATTTCAAGC
This sequence comes from Vaccinium myrtillus, assembly GCA_016920895.1. Lineage (NCBI taxonomy): Eukaryota > Viridiplantae > Streptophyta > Magnoliopsida > Ericales > Ericaceae > Vaccinium > Vaccinium myrtillus. The sequence goes on from CM029280.1 coordinate 12,202,725, forward strand.
AATTATTTTCAAAATTTTCTAGCAAGAATTCAAAAAATGAAAATTTTGTAACCCAAGAAAATTTAAGAAAGACAATCAAACAAAAAAAAAATGAAGACTTTTTAGAGTTTTTTTTTTTTTTTTTTTATGAGACTTTTCTAGAGACTCCAAATGGGGTGATATATATGTTTCAAAAAATGGGATGGGATTCGTAATATTCCAGTCCAAATTTGGACCTACTCACAGAGATCGACCCGCGTCACATCCGACAAGTTGGACTAGCACTATGGGCCGACTATCAATCCCAGTAGAGGACAACTTGGTAAATTCGCAAAGAGAGAACTAAGGTTTTAGGTTTAGCATTATAAAGTATACGCAACTTCGTCGTCCCCCTTCATTCGAAGGCGCAGAGAGCGAGAGAGAGCAGCTTGAGTTCTCGAAACCTCATCACCAACAACAGGTACTCTCTTTCTAGAAAACATACTCTTTTCCTTGATAATCTGCATTTGATGATTTTATAATTCATAGACGTTTCAGATCTAGGTGGATTCATATATACTATCGTTCTCTCGTTAAAGTATCAAATGTCTTGACGGGATCTGGACCTTTTACATACGCATACACATTTTTTTGTATTTATCTCTAGTCTCTACTCAAAGGATTAGAACACTAGGTTTTTTTATTTATTTAATTTTTGTGCTTATTTAGTTGTTGTGTTCAATTGATTGGATATGCAATTGTTTAAATGTCCAAAAATGCGATTTTTCAGCTTTTAATAACTTTGTGAGTGATTTTGTTTTTTGGATGATGCTGTTGAAAGATATGTAAGGATGGCTGGAAAAAGATACCCAGACATTACATGTTGGTTGATATGAGTTTATGAAACTTGCTTGACGTACTTTCAACTAGATTAATGTTGGAGAGTACGCTAGTGGACTGGAATTGTAGAATTGAATTGGATCAACTGGTCAGTACGAGAGTGTCTTGTAATTAGATGTAGTTCACTGCCTCTCTTCTCGCTCCTTCCCCCAGGTGATCTTCCCCTCTCTCCTTTCCAGCTTCCTTCTTCCTCTTTTTCTTCTTCTTTTTTCTTTCTTTTTTGCAGGTTTTTTGGTGGTGTGTGGTGCGACAATGGTGATGTTGGGCCTCCTCCTTCCCTTCCTTCCTCTCTCCACCATCCTCATCTCTACCTGTGTTTCTCTTCTTCCTCCTTTGGTGCGGATCGACGTGGGGTGCAATGTTGGGTGCGCCCTCCTTTACCTAAGGCCCGTTAGTCCGACTGCCGGCACACTGGATCCTTTGATTTTCGGTTCTCGACCTTTCGGCTTGTGGTGTGCAGTGATTGAAGTTGGTTGTCGAGTTTTGGGTGGTTTGGTGGTGGTGGGGTGTGGGCGGTTGTTGGGCTTAACGACAAGGGCTTGTGATGTGTTTTGGGGTGCTCTGGGCTTGCAGGCGGTGCTTTTTGATGGTGTTTGTCAGTGGCACAAAGAGTTGGACGACCAGTTGCACAAGGTGTTGGTCGATACAATTTGGTTGGCGGCAGTGCATGACTAGAAGGCGGGTAGCGGTGTTATGCCTTAAGGTTAATTTTTTCTATTTGGGGCATTGTGGCCCATCGGGTGTGGGCTTCGGCCTTAGAGGTTTTTTTGATTGGTTCCTTGTCAATCGTTGTTTGGGTCTCAGATTAGGCCTTTTGTTGCTTTCTCCTTGTTCCTATTAGTCATTGTAACATTCCGATGATTAATGAAACTTTTTTGTCGTAAAAAAAAAAAAGGGGTATCCCGAGCCGTTTGACATGTAATTAGAGTGTCTTGTAATTAGATCTAGTCCCGTAACTAGTGTCTCGTATTTGCATTTTTACTAGTACAAAGGTAATTCAGTGAACGAGCAAGTGATTTTGTTTTTTTTTGGATGAATCTGTAGATGCGGGACTCCTTGAGAAATGGGGTGAAATTGTAGGATGGTATATTGGCATGATGTAAGGTGTAGAAAGATACTTAGCCAGGTTGAAGTGTTATCAACTAGATTAATGTTGGGAATAATGAACTTTGTAGGTGTGTTGACTGGCATTGAACAAGTGAATTAGATCAGCTGATTGTGGTGAGACTTTAGGTATAATTTCAAGTCGCTTAGTTATCCAGAGTTAGGACTTGCCTCAGCATTTTTACCAGGTAAAGAGGTAATGCAATCAATAAGTGATAATTTTGTGGTTTTGTTCTGAATTTTTTGTTTTTGGTTATTTTTTCACGGTTATTTAGAATTTGGACGATTGTTGAAGTATGCTCTGAATATTAGCAATCTAGTGCATAGTTGGGTATGGTCGTGTGCAATTAAACTTAGCTTTAAGAAAAGCCTTTGGTCCCTATGTCACGCCACGCCCTGCAAACGACGCCCATTGTGGGCCCGAGTCGGTGCGGACACTTGGCATTCAACACAAGACTAAACCACCATCACAACAGACACAATAAAACCCAGTGGAAGACTTTTCACATAAAATAAAAGTGTCAACATTAACCACAGTTTCAAACACCAACAACCGTCTACTTAATTACAGCTTAAATAGTATAAGTGCTCAAAATACCCTTTTATTACAAACCATTAAAAGTACTAAGTGACAACGCGTCCAAAAACTCATTCGACACCAATTGAACACTCCAAACGCTGACCGCTAGTGGACCCCCTCTAAGCCACCTGTTATTTGGCAAACCATAAAGGAAACCAGGAGTGTATGAGACATAGATACGATCGATAAGATATAACAAATATAATCAAATCTTCAACCAAACATAGCAGTAATATACAATGAACATCGACATGTATATAATCACATAACATGCCGGTGACACGTCTGCCACATCCTATGTATCTTACGGCCCGTTTGGATGACGTATTAGTTTGAGAGAGATTAAATAGTAAGAGGGGATAAAATAGTCGGGGTGATTAAATAAGAAGGGTGGACCCACATTGATGTGATAGTTAAGAAGGGGGGATTAAATAGTACATGGTTTGGATGAGGGATAAAAAAGGAGGGATAAGGAGGGTGGATGATGTAAAAAACTGTTAAATGACATATTTGCCCTTTCATGAGCCCGTATTAGATAATTAATTAAATCAATTATATAATTTCAAAAATAATTAATTTGTTATACTTAACAAAAATTAAGCTATAATAAGTCCTTCTAATATTTTTTATATAAATTCAAATTGTTAATATTTAAAAGTTCTAAATCAAAAAATTGTGTAAATATTCAAAACGACTAATACACGAAATTAGGTAATAAAATTAAAAAAAAAAATCATAAGCACCAGGATTGTAAACTAATACTTTTTGTAGTAAACTACTAATACTTTTTGTTTACCATTTTTTTTAAATCCAAAAAAATTAAATAAAGGACAAGTGGCGATTGTGAGGGCCACTTGTCTACCATGATACCCATCTCCTTTCTAATTTCTTCTTTCTGCAACAACAACAAAAACCCCTTTATCTCTCTCTCTCTCTCTCTCTCTCTCTCTCTTCTCTCTCTCTCTTTCTCTGCAACAACAAGAAAAAGCCCTCTTGTATTGGTCCGGCGAAGCACTCAAGTGCCGAAATTGGTCCGGCGAAGCACTTCAAGACCGTAGCAGCTCCGACGAAGCACTTCACGATGGTAATTTCTCCTTTTTTTTGGTTCAAGATTACTTGGAATTTTTTGGTCTGAAATTGGGGATTGGTGAGGGTAGGGAGGTAAAATGGCCATGGATGAGGCCCCTGACTAAACACAAGCACCCCCTTGCTTGTATTGAGTCCGGCCTCCCCTTGGTTAATTAGTCGGCGGCTATTTAGTCGGGGGGCGAAATTGGTTGCCAAACCATGGGCTAACTCCTCATCCCCCGGATTGAATAGTCAAGGTCCCATAAACGGCATCCAAACGACGCCTTAGGTCATTGTGGGAGCACACCATGCTAGCTGTCATCGGTAATTAGGCGGCACAACTTACTCATGGTGTAACCCAATCTACAACACTTTCACAGATGCCAACTTCACACAATAAACATGCATATCAATAGCTAAAACATCAATTAGCATGATATACATTCACCTTCACAACAATACATCATCATCACAATTATATATTATTGAGCATAAGTGCATAACCAAGCCAAACACACTCACATTTGATTTGACCGGAGTATGCCAAACTAAGGTTTTGGCACCTCCCGATTGACTGGCTTTTTACCTAGCCACAAGCTAACCATCGTCAGTAAAGAATATCCTTAAACATTAATACAAATGCTTAAATATAAAAATGTTAGGCTATAAAGAATTAATCAAAGCCTAAGAAGTCCACGAATTAAACTTCTTTGCCGCAATACATAAAAACCCAGCAGGGTCGTACACCTTTGTAAAATTCGCCAAAATGAGAATATGCATCAAAATGATCTAAGATTTGGAAGAGACACGTCAAGGTTTATCTCTGATTTTTCTTGTATTTTCATAGGCAATAGAACCAAGTCAAATTCATGCACAAACTCATAAATTCTGTTCAGGAAATAAAAAATCTAGCAAGACAGTTTGTCATATATTGGCTGTAACTTACTATAGGATCAGAATTAGGCTATGATACTACCACCGTTAGAAAGTAGACTTTCAGTACATAGATTTCTACATAAAATTAGCCCTAATTGGAGCCGGATGACCAAGATACACTTAATTGAAGTTACACAACAAAAACACAATATTACAAATTCTGCAAAATAGTATGCGTTCAACAATTCATTAAAAATCGCCTACTCAACATTTTCCAATGATTCCAAAGCCAAAACATCACAACTTATCAATACATAAGACCCATATCCATTAATCATACTTAGCTATAGCAAAGTTGTTGAAAAACTCGGCTCAAAGGGCTGTCTAGATTTCTAGAATTCCAAAACCATCAACTTCAACTCAATAATTGACTTCGTCTAGGCAAAATTAAGACACAATCCTTACATATTCTGAAAGGTATATGAGTCTGGTTTCATAATCAAGAAATGATCGTTTTCCCAAGACGTGTCTGTGTTGTCTGCACATACACGAATCTGACAGTAGATTGGTGTACAAATTTTGTAGCCTAATCTACTACGTATTATTTTCTCTGTGCAGACAACACATAATGTTCATCTATGTGTCTGTGTTGTGCACAAGTTTTGTACACAACACAATAGACACATAGATAAACATTCAGTAATTATTTCAAGAATTTATAAGCTTTCTAGGTACCTCGAATAAATTCATGAAAATCTGATATCCACCTTGACTTCTCTCTCTCTCTCTCTACGAAAATCTATATTACAATATAGAGCGATTTTTGTCTCAGACATAGTTTCTGTCCCAGTCGTTAGTACATTTTTATCCCTCTCTGCCAACTCACTCCATCTCTCTCTCTCTCTCTCTCTCTCTCTCTCTCTCTCTTCCTTTTTCCTCTACTTTCTCTACCACCCACACCAATTTTTTTTAATTTATATTACAATATAGAGCGGTTTTGTCCCAGTCATCAGTACATTTTATCCCTCTCTTTGCCAACTCACTCCATCTCTCTCTACCCTTTTTCTCCACCGCCCCACCACATCCAAGAATTTTAAGCCACATTCTCTCTCTCTTCTTTTCGAAATTCAAACCACATTCTTTCTCACTACCTCCTCTCCCTCCCCCTCTCTGAAATTCGAAGGACCATAAAGAATGGGCACTGACACGGTTACGTGCAAAAGCGTCGATTGCTAAGTCGTGCCTTCAGGCACGGGATCGGTATGCACTAGTTAGGTACAAAATAAGGAGATGGAGAAGATATTTACAAAATATCTCTCACTTAAACAAATTATTAGGTGTAGCCACACCACCTTTCCAAATATACTCCCACGGTCCCACCTAATGATACTAAAACATACCCCATACACACTCAAATCCTCGCACTTCTATCGTACAAGTATTTAACCCCAAACTCTCCTAATTTATATTAAAACATGAACTAAACAATAAATACCTAGGACAGGTATTACACCTTATTTGCTGCTTTTGATATTATCCACTTTTTCATTTCAATCGATATTGTTGCAAACGAATTAAGCATTGTGTTTCAAAGTAGTCACGTCTTTGGGAGTTTGACCTTAGTTGCACGAAGCGGGAGCCGAAATGGAAGCGAGGGCGAGGGAGTGGATGATCATAGAAGTGTGGAGCACCGTTGGGAGAGTGTAGGAAAAATTGTTAAAATTATAATTTTTTATGTTTTTATATAGTTATATGTCAAACGCCATTAAAGAAAAAATATAATTGGCTCATTTTTCATTGTTCTCACAGCTATAATGCACACACAAATCCATAAATTAAATTATGTATTTGATTAATACAATGGGAACTCCAATGTGTACCCATTAGTAGTCCAAAAGAATAAATAAGCCCATTACAATATACAAGCCTAACTTTCCAACTCCAAAGAAATGAAATAAACCTTAAAGCCCAAAAGAATAAAATAAAGCCCAAAAGAAAATAAACCCTAATTCAAAAGGAGAGAGAACGCAGTCTTTATTCACATTTCACGGAGCAACTCATCTTCTTCACGAGTGACGATCGTCGGCTTTGAAACAGCGCCGCAATCAGGTACATTTCTTTCCTCCTCTCTTCTTCTTCTTCGTCGTCGTCGTCGTCGGCGGCGGCGGCAGCGAACGAATCTGCAGTAGTCATCTTAACCGTGACCGTGGACGGTTTTAAACTTGGACGTTAACATTGAGAAACTTGGTTAGTTCTAAAATTTTGGTTTGTTAGATTTGTTTCACTTACTGAGTAGTAGCCCGAAGTTGGCACATTTACATACGTATATATAAGGAGCAATCGTGTCTGTTTATGCATGTTAAATTGTGCCATTTCTGATGCTCGAGCTGTGAGTCTGTGACCTATTGATTATACTTTTCTGTTCAACATGGGTTTGTTTCTTGATTTGGAGGGCTTTGAGAAAACCCACACTATTGGCTGCCCGAAGTATAATGAGATCTGTGTGCTCAACTTGATCTTATCTTTACACAATCTTTTATGTTGTGATCTATCGAAACAGGTTGAAGATAAAGGCTCTTGAAGTAGAAGAAAAATGTCGGGGTATGTCATTTCACTTTGTAATATTGTTCTTCTGTGGCTAAACAGAGTGCATCTTTACTCTATAGCATGTGGTTTTGTGGCATTTTCTGAGCACAAGTTCTGTAATCTTGGTGACATTTCTTCTACCTATGTTTTCATTCGAGTGGTAACTTTGAGAACCAAATTTCAGACTAAGAGGGCGAAGGACTTTTTTTTTGGTTTTGTTAACACTCACCGTAGGCTGATTGTATTGAGGGGATGTCCCCTTTCTTTGGGTAATGGATTTACTCTTTTGAGTACATTTATTCGTGCAGTGAAGAGGTGGTTGTCGCAGCAGAGGCACCTGCTCCGGCTCTTGGTGAGCCTATGGATATCATGACAGCTTTGCAGCTTGTCTTGAGGAAATCATTGGCTCATAGTGGGCTTATTCGTGGTCTTCATGAGGGTGCAAAAGTGATTGAAAAGCATGCTGCACAGCTTTGTGTATTGGCGGAGGACTGCAACCAGCCAGATTATGTTAAACTTGTGAAAGCACTTTGTGCTGACCACAATGTGAGCTTGATAACTGTTCCAAGTGCTAAGACTCTTGGAGAATGGGCTGGTGTAAGTTAAATTCTTGTACTAACTGATTACATCTTGACGATTCACTGTGCATCTTTCTTGCTCTCTTGTAATTTTGTTGATTGTTCCCTTGTGCGGTTGTGCCCTTCAAGTGCTCAATCAGTTGTTATGATATATCAAAATGATAAGGTCTGTTACCCCTTGATCGTGATTGAAAGGGGTTACGAAATAGGAGTTTGTTTCATGGGTTGCAGGTGACCCTGTTGAAACAGACTTTATGTTGCGCTTTCTTCTTAAGTATTTATGTTTATTTGCCATTTACTGGTTGTCGGGTTAGAATATGTAGGCTGAGAAGTATGTGTTCAAACCAAACCTTGTTGAATAGATTCTGTTAATTGCGCTGTCTAGTAAGAAGGCCAGTTGCGTCCGGCAATAAAACTGCACATCATATCTAGCATTTGGCTTGTGATCTTCCACATGAGTTAAATGCTACATCTGTTGCCCTTCCAAAAATTAGTTACTTGTCTAATGCATCTAGGCTGCATGTTTTGAGTAGATATTGTGCAGCAGCAACTTGTCGGTACCTTCCATCAGATTCCGTTAATTCGCCACTGTAGATATTTGACGACTTTGTTTTTAAGGCTTTTTGTACCATTGACATGCAGTTGTGCAAGATTGATTCCGAGGGCAAGGCAAGGAAGGTAGTGGGTTGCTCTATGTTGGTTGTGAAGGTATGAACCTGAAGGAATTACTGAACTCTTCCAACTCTTCTACCTTTTCATGTGAAGCTCACTTTCTTTTTCTTCTGCAGGATTATGGGGAGGACACGGAAGGTCTTCATATTGTTCAGGAGTATCTCAAGTCACATTGAGTGACCATCAATGGACCTCTTTGATTAGGCTTGCTTTGGAGGTTCACTAGAAACCTGGCCTCTTGTTTTGGAAGACTGGTTTTAGGAATTTTTTTATGTTCCGAGTACCCCTATTTGTAGAAGAGGAAAAGATTTTGGCTATCCCATGTTTGCAATTGTTTGCTTTTAGCGTACGGTAATGTCTGTTATCCTTACCATTGGATCAAGATATGTTAAATGTTTTTGGAATCTGAATTCTGGTTGATAATCTATTGAGTATCAGTGCATGTTAATTGAAGATGGGGAAAACAGCAGCCTGCCTAGCTAGCTATAAGCATATTTTAACGCCAGTCCGATATGGCCTTTTTCCTAAGCTGAATGAAATCTTATTAACTTTCAGATTAGAGCAATGTTGCATGAACGTCCATGCAATGAAACAGGTTCTTCTCGTAAGCCTATTTGGACGCGTATTACGGACGCAAATATGTATGGACATCTCTGTCTTGGATCAGTGCATAGACGTCTTTGTCCATAGCATTTGGCTGGACGGACAGAAATGGCATTTGTATGGATCACCGCATGGACGTTTCTGTCCATAGCATTTAACTTTTCTTGAAATGATAGAGATCACAAGCGCTTACCCATTTTTTTACCCAATTTTGGGTGAAAATTTTGAACCATTCTTACTGGTACCGACTACCGACCACGTACCGACCAGCGCTGGGGACCCCATTGTGGGTCCCAAACGAAGGGGTGATTTTGGATCGAGATCATAGGACCGTCCGATTGCATCGATGCCCGCTTCGGCCCACTCGGAATTCGATTTTAAGATGGATGAACGGTTTGGTTGATCGTTTGGGACTCACAACGGGGTCACTGATGCCATCTTTACACAGTTTGTACAAGGGGGGTCTGTACCCCTTATATTTCCGGGAATTTTTTGTCAAAAGCTTTATTTGGGTATGTGTTTTCTAATGCTATACTCGTTTTTTTCTTCGCCCAAATCTAGTGTTTTATAAGCTTTCCCTCCAAAATTTGAGTCAGAATGGCACATTTGCAATTAATGAAATATTGAAAAGAGGAATTTAGGCGGATCCAAAAAATAAATAAATAAGGGATTTAAAAAAAGGGTTAAGATTTTGGTCTCTCCTAAATTAGGGTAAGAAAAAGGATAAAACTCAAATGGGTAGGGATATGGGTATGAAATTGGACAAAAAATTGGTACCAACCTGAATTGGACTTTTTAGAGATATTTATTTATTTATTATGAGACTTTTCTGGAGACTCCAAATGGGGTGATATGTTGGTTTAAGGGTGGGCATGTGATGAATACTTGTTAGGGCTTGCCTTTCAAGTTATTTTTATTGTTTTTAAAATTTACATCTATGCTGGTGATTTTGTTTCTTGGAAACGTGAAGGGCCTCATTTTCAAGAATCTCTCGTATCTCCCAAAAAGCCAGAGCCGGCATGTAGATGTCAATTGGGGATATCGCTATGTTGGAAGCCTTCATCTTAAGGGTACCTATGTAGGAAATATAAATTATTTGCCTCTCTAAACGACTCGCTTTCTTATCATTTTTTTAGGGCACGTTTGGACGCCCTGTGTCACCCCTCAATTTTAAAGACAATAAATAAGTCCATTTCTCCAATAATAAATATTGACTTCCATACATTTCACATCCAAGTCCCATTTCCAAAATCGAATTATCACGGTCTACATCGGGCACCCTCATCCCAAAGTTAAACATGAAGGAAAAGAATTAAATCATTACGTTTGTCCATGTCAAAAGATTAGGATAGTTACAATTTTGCTAATCCTAATCCAAAATACATTACGCTAGGTAGTCAAATGACTCTTTCATGTATGCTTTCGAAAGATACAGTTCCTTCCATGCATTCTACTTTATGTTCCTCGGTGTGTATCTGGAAATGATAGGGTGAGCTATATATACTAGCCCCGCAGGAAAATCTTTCTACTATCGCTAAATGTAAATGGAATGAAATGAGCACAATTATGTATAGAGATGCAACAAGGATAAACAAATAGTTCCAACGTAAGACCAACTAGGAATTCATGTGTCCATGTGCTCATAGAACCTCTTCACATCAATGATCAAACCTTTGTTATTATTATAAAAGCGATTCATCTATGTACTTCTCTTTGGTAAAAAAATTTCGTACCACTTCCATCGTACCAACATATTTTGTTACTAACCCGATAACTAAGACTCCTTTCATCTCATCCTTAGAAGCATAAGTTGTTCATCATTCTATCATCTCGATATTTTCTTTTTGCATTTTCATTTCATATTTGGGAGTTTCGGGTCCCGTATTCTCCTGCCAGGATTCTTAAATCCCTATAATTATTCCACAATTTCACAGATTCATGGTACTTTTATCCAATGGCGGATCCAGGAACCTAATCTGCCCTGGGCTACCTAAGATTTTGAACATCGTACCGGGCATGGTACCGTTTTTACTTTTGGTACGATACGTACCGGTACCGGAGTGATACCGAGACCGTTTCAGAGTACTTATATATTAAATCTTCAATTACAAATAGAGCAGCCTTTGAAAAGGCTGTGGTTACTTGTTGCAGATTTGGTGTATATGTGTCAAATAGGAGTTTAATGTATATAACTTTTCCTCTTCCCAAAATTGTTTCTCATTTGGGGAAGAAACACTCTTGAAGAAATAGCTATGGCGTCGGCAGTGTTGAGAGGGAGTGGGAACCATCTTTATACAAAAGGTGGAGATCTAAAAGAAATCACTTCTTCTGTATCACCTTTCACGATCTGCTAAACCAGATTTGCTATGCCGGAGAAGAGCAAAGCTCCGTTGGGCTATGTTCCAACCAATGGTTACAATGAGTTGGGCTACATAACAAAAATAAGGTGGGCTAAAATTTATTAGACTAAAATTCCACATGTAATTTTTTATTTTTATTTTTATTTTTATAACTTTTTCTCGACCTCACCTGGGCTACAGCCCACCGTAGCCCGTGGGTAGATCCGCCCTTGCTTTTATCCACACCGAAAGGCGATGTTCCGAGCAACACCCCTAATAACCAACGTTTTCATAATGTGACTCAATCTAGGGCGGCAATCGCGTACCGGGATTGTGGGGCCCACTCCGGGTACCATTGTTTGATCCGAACCATTTATTTTGTTCGTCTCGTTAAGTATGTATACCACATAAAAATTCAAGTTGATCTGATATCGGTTATGTTTTAAGACTGCACTCTTCATGAAAAATGAAACAATTAAAGAAATCGTTATACGTGATTTTTTTCACAAAACTACAAGTTAAATGACGACTCATCAAATAGTAACTGATCTATACTATAAGTTAAGTTGGGTATTGTAACCTTTCCAATTACGGGTTATGCAATACGACATTGATAAAGGCAACTTAGGAAAATTCGGTTTTCCTAAGGCTATTATTATGAGCTGTATAGAATGATTCTTTCTTTCCCCCGCACTTCATCCCTCTGATGGCTCGTTTAGACGCCGGATTAGTCTTGGGGTATTATATATGGAGGGGATAAGATAGTAAGTGGTAATATATATGGAGAGTAGTCTTATAGTGATGTGACACATTTATCGATGAGGATTAATTAGTATTTGATTTGGATGATTTTGTTAATATGGTGAGATTAAATAGTACTACTTGGTTTGGATGATAGTTGAAATGGGCGTATAAGGATGTAAAAAACTACTCCCTCTGTCATTTTTTAAGTGATCATTATCAGAATACGTGCAATTTCAAACTCCTAAAAAACATATTTCCTTATATAAATTTTTAAATTTTTTATATCAAATTAAAGTGCTCATTGAGTACTTTAATTTGGTGCAATTTTTTTTATAAAAAAAAGGCTATGGAAGTGCATTTTTTAACGGCTAACAGAATACATATTTCCCAAACCTATCATTTAAAAATGGACGAAGGGAGTATCATAAAGATAAATTTGCTCTTGTGCATGCCTATTTTACATTTTATGCATTTTTTTTACTTATATCAAATAAAAAACTTATTTATTAGTTACACATGTAAATAAATAAGCTAATAACTAAATTTCAACAAATTTATTAAAAATAAAAATTATTAGATATTTAAATATTTTTTAAAATATTTTTAAAATATTTTAGGAATATAAATTTTATATAAAATATTTTAAAAAATATATATTTTAAATATTTTAGGAATATAACACCTAATATGTTTTAATTATTGTACTGCTATGTATTGTTGCCATTGGTGCAAATTCTAGTTATTTTTTTTGGGCTTTGCAATTTTCTTCGGATCAAAAAATAAAATATTTTCGCCCATAAGTTTTTAGTTTTTTTTGGCACCAAATTAAACTACTCATAGAGATCTTTAATTTGATACAAAAAAAATTTTAAAAAAATTATACTCTTTAGTATTTTACATTATTGGTATTGAGTAGCTTTGCAATATCCTTCAGATAAAAAATAATGTACTTCCGCCCATAATTTTTATTTTTTTTGCACAAAAGTTGTGCTTTTTTTAAGCCTTTGTAATTATATTTCGAATAAATTAATACAATTATTTGAGAGTTAATTAGTTATTATAGTTTATTTGTTGACAAGTGTAATAAATTAATAAGTTTTGTATTTAACATTTAAATAACGCTTAAAGTTTAAATTGGGCATGCATAAGGGAAAATTTGTCTTTTGACAGTTTTTTACTTCCTTATACCACCATATTACCAAAATCATCCAAACCAAGCACTACTTAACCCCCCTTCATAAATATCACATCAATGTGGGGCCACCTTCTATACATATTACCTCTATTATCTTATCCCCCTCCATATATAGTACCCCTAAAAATAATACCCCATCCTATCGGGCTTTTAGAGGGGTAATATTTAGTCCGGGTGATAAATAATACTCCTGCACTTTTTCTTGCCAAACCAAACCATAGCAATGGGCCCGGGGATATTTTTTACCCCTAAAATTTTGACCCCCATTAACACCCATCCAAACAAGCTCTGAGGGAGATGTTTCTTGGGTCAAATTTCTTGAATTCCGTTTTCTTCATTACTTTTCGTGATACATATGATCAATGCTAATGTTTATAAACTTATATACCTAATACCTATGGCCATCTTATCAGTATTTGTGTCCAAGTTAACTTATTGTTTTGCCATGATATAAAATTGCAATACCAACTTAAAAAGCAGAATCTTACTGGCAAAAGAAAAATTGGTGAATTTTGTCACCATATTGCTTATGATATGCCAGTTAATTACCCAAGGAAACATCATAAGAAATCTATTTCTAATTAATCTTCTAAACCATATAAAAAATCTTACCATAAAAATTATTCTAAATCCAAACAGCCAAAGAATAAGGGGAAAATAAATCTTGCCCCAAAAGAAAATCAAAATCCGAAGCCCGCTGTCACAAATATGGGAAAATTGGTCATTATGCCAATAAATGTCTTCCGATGATGAAAAAGCAAAGAAAATTGGTCATCCGAAGCCCGCTGTCACAAAATGGATTGGGCTTTTCATGTTTTTCATCTGAATCATCATCCTGATCTCCTGCAAGAGCTTGCACAGGACAATGTTGTTCTGCTGAGAAAGATCATTGGAATGTTTTTGCTGATATAAATGGGTTAATTAAGCTTATGTAGACATCAAAATTTGGCACGGAAAATGTTTTAAGCCCCTGCCTTGGGCAATTCCGATGATGAAACAATTATGTATGCTTTGATGAGGAACGAGAAGCTGTATGAACTATGTGGAACTCTTAAGGAAGAAGAATGCCTTAGAATAAAAGCAAAATTATTCCTATAGATAGGAGTATTGAGTTTGCATCTAAATTCCCTGATGAAATTAGAGACAAAAGCAATTTCCAATCCGAAGAATAAAAGCAAGCTTACTTAGCTAGTTTTCTATCTTTGTCTTTATTCTTTATTCTTGCTTGCAACTGATCCTATATATATCCAAATTTATTGATGCCATAATATGGTCGGACTAGCTTACGCATGCATAATGCAACTAAGTCCGGTTGTTGAGTAGACTATCAAAATTATATTCTCGCTTTCTCTTTCTTCTCTTCTTCTCTTACAATTGGAATGTTTCAAAAGAATAAAAATTGCATGATATAAAATTGCATGCAAGCTTAATTAACTCTTGTTTAGTTAAAATTTTGTATCTTTGTCTTTATTCTTTATTCTTTATTTTTGCTTTGATTGATTTATATATAGACAAATTTTCATTTTTTGCTATTTCTGATTAATCTTTCTTACGTATACGAAAATGATTTTAAAAACCCAAAGACCGAAAAGCTCCTTTCTAACCAAACAGCCAAGAGAACAATTTTTGGAACTTTCCTATTTAATGAAAACTGCTCCCATTATAAACGGTTAAAATCGGAAAAAGCTAATGACCCGCTCACTGGTGAACCGAACCGCTGGAAAATTTTTTTGAATTACCTTTTAACATTAAAACATTTGTTTGGTTTTCATTTTGGAAAAATTAAAATTCAAACTGTTTTTGAATAAGGGGAAAATGATTTTTTTATCATTTTTTTGGAAAAAATAAATATCAAAATATTGAATAAACATTAAAAATTTGGGTTTTGGTTTAAAAAATGTATTTCTTCCAATCTAAGAAAGAAAAAATCAAAGCTTGTTTTTTTGGGCTTTTTATGTTTTTTTTGAAAAAAATCATCAATATCTTTATTCAAAAGAAATATTGGTCATTATGACAATTTGTTCTTGCACAATCTATTTGAATAAAATCATTGGAAAAAATGGATTTTTTTTTACCTGATATAAATGGGTTAATTAAGTTCATGTAGACATCAAAATTTTGGCTCAATCGGACGGAAAATGTTTGAATAAAAATGTCCCACCTTTCAAACAAATTTTTTTGAAAGAAACGGTGGGACTTTTGATGAGGAACTTCTAAGCTGTATGATTGACTATGTGGAACTCTTAAGGAAAAGAATGCCTTAGAATAAAAGAAAATTATTCCTATAGATAGGAGTATTGAGTTTGCATCTAAATTCCCTGATGAAATTAGAGACAAAAGCAATTTCCAAAAAACTACCAACCAAAAGCAAAGCTACTTAGCTAGTTTTCTATCTTTGTCTTTATTCTTTATTCATGCCAACTGCAACTGATCCTATATAACTTTTAATTTTGAAAAACTTTTTTCCACTAATATGGTCGGATATGTAAAATATTTGGCCTATTTTTGAGTAGGCTATCAAAAAATATTTAGACCTTTCTCTTTCTCTAATATTTAGAAAGTTTTCTATGATTATTTTATTCTTGCAACTGATTCTATATGTATAATTTATCGATGCCATAATATTGGTTTATTAACTGACGCGTAAGTAACTCAACTAATTTCAATTGTTGAGCAGACTATCAAAAATTTATTCTTGCGATCTCTTCCTCTTTCTCTTCTCTCTTTGCAATTGCGATCGGAAGAATAAAAGCAAGCTTATTTAGTTTAGTTTTGTATCTTTGTTTTATTTTTATTCTTTATTTTTGCTTTATTGATCCTAAAGACTATGACAAATTTATCAATGCCATTCTATATGAAAGACTTTCTTTGTCTTTGTAACTTAATAAAAGTGTTTTAAAATCCGGACCTCCATTTTGCTCCTTTCTAGACCTTTTGGAATAATTTTTTGGAACTGGCCTAAACGGCCAATGGCTAACTGGTCCCATTATAAATGGTTAAAATCGGCAACCCGTATAACCCGTCACTGGTGAGCCGAACCGCTGGAAAAAAAATTTTGAATTACTTGCAGAACATTATAAATTTGTTTGAAAGTTTGTCATTTTGGAAAAATGGTAGGATCTCTCTCCAAAGTTCCACTGTTTTCTTCCTATTCAAACTTTTTTTTAATGCCATCTTTTTACATTTTTTCTCATTTTTTTGGAAAAAATTATAAAAATATTTAAAATATTGAATAAAGAACAAAAAACTTTTTCTCAAAGTTTAACATTGCATATTTCTTTAAAAAACTACTAATAAAAAGATCAACTAAACAAAGCTACTGTATGTTTTCATTTATTGCTAGAGCAAAAAAATCATAATACATTGCCAAAAATGAAAAAAGAAAAGAGCATTTTAATTTTCAAGAAAAAATTAGTATCATAATGTCTTGTATTTGAATACCAAAAGAAAGTTGGAAGAAGCCTGGCCTGATTTATTTTTCAGTAAAAAAGCCCATAACAAAACCTAATTATATGTAATTATATGACTTCCTAAAAAATATTTGAAAAACATGTATTTTTCTTATTGAATGGGGCCACCCCGTGGTCAATCTTTGTTTTTATGTCTCAAATTATCAATGTTTACCATAGCATGCCAAGTTTCATCAAGCTTTTGGCACGCCATTCTATCGTAGAAAGGCTTTGTTTGTAGTTTGTAGTGAAGTGAAGTACTAGTATTAGTATAAAGAGTGGGCAATTATGGCCTCCATTTCGATCTATCAATGGTCGCGTGGCGCTATTTGGAATAACTTAATAGAAAAGTGGGAAAACGCCAATGGCTAACGCCCAACGAACTAATTGGTCACCTGGGTTTTTTGGCCTAATTCCAAACGGCCTATGAAAGACCCATGGTCACCATGGGTTTTTGGCCTAATTCCCTTGTTTAGGCCTATCAAATATCAAATTTGCCGTTTTAGGAAATAATCAATTTGCTAATTACTTGGTCAATTCAACTCCATTTTGACCTAGGTTTTTGGCAGTAGTTTTTTTTTATTTTTTATTATTCTAGTTTCATATTCAAGCCTAACTCAAATATTTCCGTTTTTGGTAATTTTGGTAATTTTCTTTATTTTATGTTTAGTCGGCAATTGTTGCCTTTCCCGGATTATTCATAGGGTTTCCGTAGCCTATATATTGATATTGTAAGCCCTCGGCTAGTCAATTGTTTATTGATTAATAAAATTTGAGTTTTAGAAAGAGTTTCTCTAAATTCTTGTTCGTGATCGTTCTTGTTCATCTTCATCTTCTCTATACGCTTCCCTTCATCAATTTCTTTTCCCAACTGATATGCGAATGACAGAAAGTGAATTACG
This sequence comes from Vaccinium myrtillus, assembly GCA_016920895.1. Taxonomy (NCBI): domain Eukaryota; kingdom Viridiplantae; phylum Streptophyta; class Magnoliopsida; order Ericales; family Ericaceae; genus Vaccinium; species Vaccinium myrtillus. The sequence continues at coordinate 12,220,279 of CM029280.1, forward strand.
TATGTGTGTTTCTTGAAGAATATCAACATATATTATATACCATACTTCAGTTCCTCAACTTTCACTTTCAAAAAGTTCATGGCCACGTATAGAAATATGGGGTAAATATTTGGAGGTCTAGATCTTGTTTTTGGTTTGGTTTTTGGGTAATGATTGAAGGGATAAATGGAGATAATAATTAGAAATATGGGGTAATAATAGGGGAATAACCGAAAAAAACTGGTCTTGAAACCCAAACCGAAAAAACCGGTTCTTGGTTTGGTTTTTCACAATTTTTTAGGATCCAAAACTGCGACTTCGTTGGCTTATGCCTTAAGTTGACTCTATCGTAGAAAGTCTTTGTTTGTAGTGAAGTACTACTATTATTAGAGCAAGCCCAGCTTGGGCAAAATTTTTGCCAATAGAACCGGTGAAGTGCACATTTACCTCACATCACTTTCAACCCTCCAACAATACAATCTATTTTACCCAACCTCAATTAAAAAATTATTTTTTCCTTTTATTCAGTTCAAAAAAATTTAAAAATTTAAAAAATAAAAAATTATTTTTTCCTTTTAAAATAATAAAAAAACCGCCGGATTTGCTGCTGATGAGCTCGGAAATCGCCGGAGCAGAAACAGCCCCTGTTCCCGTCGATCGTCACAAACAACCCACTGTTCGTCGTCGCCGTCGATCGTCTCAAGCGTCAAAACCCCGCCGGATGTTGCTGAGGGAAATCAGAGGTCTCAAAAAAATGCTTGCTGCTAATCGTCTCATAGCTCAAAACTGTCGATTGTCTGGATAGCAAACTTTCGTCGTCGATCGTCTGGAGCAGTCAAAACTCCCATTTGCCGCTGCTGCTAATTTTCGTCGCCGTCGATCGCTGCTGCTGATCGCATGGATGTTGGGGTGGGAGAGAGGGTAAAAAGAGACTAAAAATTTACAATAAAAAAAAAATGGTTGCTGGTGAACAGTACTTAGCTGTATATAGCTCTTAATAAAGACTGTTCATTTCTTTTCCCAACTGATGTGGGAATGCCAGAAAGTGTACGGGTGTTTCTTGAAGAATATCAATGTATATTAATTATATACCAATATACCATGCTTCAATTCCTCAACTTTCACTTTCAAAAAGTTCATGGCCTCGAACCTATTATATATTATAGCATGTCTTCTGCCGGTTAGCCGGTTTTTGCAAGTTAACCAAGGCCTTCTCACTTCACTATAAATAGACGGACTGCATGGCATTCTAAGAACACCTACCCATTCCTCAAATACCTAGCTCTTGAGTTCTTGACCACTTGTTTTACACTTTCACAAACCACAATCCAACGATATGTCACACATCAATAACCGACCCCGTAAGTGGATCCCGTTGGGCACGTGGAAGGAAGAAACCCGAGCCCCGGCCCTGAAGGCGGCGCTGGCCGAATTCATATCCACCTTAATCTTCGTCTTTGCGCCGGCCAGGGCTCGGGTTTGGCTTTCAGCAAGATCACCAACCACGGCACCACCACTCCCGACGGCCTTGTCGCTGCCGCGTTAGCCCACGGTTTTGGTCTGTTCGTGGCCGTGTCCATCTGTTGGAACAACTCCAAGGGCCACGTTAACCCTGCCGTCACATTTGGCGCATGTATTGGGGGCCATATTACTGTCCTGCGGGGACTGCTTTACTGGATTGCTCAGTTGCTGGGGTCTCTTGTGGCTTGTTTGGTGATTTTAATATGGTAAGTTTATCACTACCTGGGGTCTCTTGTGGCTTGTTTGTTACTTGAGTTTGTCACCCATATGGTAAGTTTATCACTACCAAATAGATAAATATTCTAGTGTTTAATTTTGAAATTAAACTTGTTTGGTGATTTTAATAAAAATTAAAAAAAATACTTGTTGGGATGGGCTTAATCATCCATATTCCTCCACTCTATTCAGAGCTCACATCGATGATCTCCGAAAAATAAATAAAATTAACACTATATTGATAGGTATATGAATAACTCTGTATGGTTATTTTGTAAAATGTGGTTTAAGATGAAAATTATATTTGTATTCCACTTTATGCAAGTTATTCATTTTCAGTTGGATGATCAAGTTAACTTTTGGCAGAGATTTTCATCTTTGTAGAATGTGGTAAAATAACGGTATAGATCATCAATGTGAGCTTAAAATGGAACTATAAAGAGGAAGTATGGATGGTACATGGGATAGCTTAATTTGAACATTTTTTTCATGTTAATATATAAACAGAGCCGGCTTATGGGTGTTGCTCAAGCTGGCTTATTGTTTTGCCCGATAAGCTTGGGCTTTAGGCCCCCCCAAAATATAAAAATTTGGAGCCTCCAATTATTTAGTACACCTACATATATATACTAGGCATATATAATTTTTGTGTAAGTCATGTCTCAAGTTAAAATTGATAAAAATTTATTTCCGGTCAACTATATCCAAAAAGATTAAATGGATTGGCAGTTTTGTCCATTGAAAAGGATATGGTAAAGAAGTTTGATTATGAAAATTTAATTAGTACGTTTGACGCTAAGAGTGCAAGAAAACAAATGTCCAATGATGGATTTTGAATATTGTAATGGTTGTTTATTTTTTGATAACTATAGGTTTACATTTTGTAATGCTCAATCTTTTGTAACGTTTTTTATAAAGACTCCTTAATGACTAACTTTTGTATGCAAAATATGGGGTGGGCCTCGTTTAACGAGTTCGATTCAGGCCTCCGAAATCTATGAGCTGACTCTGTATATAAATATTTTTAGTGTTAATAATTTTGATTTTGGGCTGTTTTTGTTAATAAGAGTTTGTGCTGCGGTACAAGTTTTTTATGCACTTGAATTTCGTCATTTACAAAATTGTTTTAGCATTATCACTATCCTGCTTTATATTACGATTCTCTTCATCGTTTCGATGTGGTGCAGACTACAGAGGCTTTCTCGCTATCTTCAGGAGTAAGCGCAGGGAATGCGCTTGTCTTAGAAATCATAATGACCTTCGGCCTTGTCTATACTGTGTATGCAACCGCAATTGATCCCAAACGGGGCAATCTGGATATTATCGCACCAATCGCGATCGGGTTCATTGTGGGAGCCAATATTTTGGTGGGTGGGGCCTTTGATGGAGCTTCGATGAACCCAGCCGTTTCTTTTGGGCCGGCCTTAGTAAGTTGGTCGTGGGAGAACCACTGGGTCTATTGGGTTGGGCCTCTCATCGGTGGTGGGCTTGCTGCGGTTGTTTATGAGTTGTTTTTCATGACCCATAGTCTTTAGCAGTTCACCTGGTTTGAGGATCGGTTTAATCGTTTGATCTTTCTTGCTTTGTGTTCCACTTTACGTTACATTGGATCATGTGATAATTTCATTTATCGACATTAGTATCTCAAAAGTGTTTGTCACTAAGTACCTTTTAACTTTACATTCGTACACAAATTGAATATCATGAGTAACACTGTAACAGTACTTATTTTATTTATATGTATCGGTATCGGCCGATACGTACCAGATTTGGATAAACCGGCACCTTGAATGTCACATACCGTCCCGGTCACTCTCGGCTCCAATACCAGTGATTACCGGCAATTTCGGCCGATCTTGCACGAGATGGCGGCAATATGGATTCCGGCTGGTACCCTTTTTTGCACCGACTGTGAGATTTCTACAAAAACAGTGTGGATCTGGACATTAGAGGATCAGAGAGGGAGGCAGAAATGCAGTAAAAAAAAAAAAAAAGGGAATTCACTTGTCTATGATCACAAACCAAAATGTTTATATTTTCCGGGACCTAATATAAGACTGTGTCGAGAGTGCAAAATGATCGATGTTAGCTTCAAATTGCTTTTCCCATTTTCAGTTTCTAAGGTTTTTTTATGGGTTTCGGTTTTGATGTGTTTGTCTTTACAGTTTTAGGAATTGAGAAAGACAAAGAGATCCTTCATTGTCGAATTAGCTAAACAACACACACACACACAAAGAGAGAGAGAGAGAGAGAGAGAGAGAGAGAGGCTGTCGTACACAGTTCATTTTTTACTATTTCTTAATTTTTTTTCTCATTCAGTTTTTTTTTTGGGTGTGTGAAATGTATGAGACTACAATAGTTTTGGGTTTGTGGAGGAGGATGGGTTGTATTTAGATGTAATAGTTGTAGGGTTTGTCGTGTATGGGTTTTGTTTACAATTTGTAGGGATAAATTAGTCATTACACACGAGGGCATCTTGGTCTTATAATTTTTTAATTTTAATGGGTTGCTAAGTTTGAGAGCCCTAGAATGAGACAATGACCAAATTACCCTTTAATATCTCATTTAAACCATTTTACCTATTCTGCCCGTTGCAGTATGAGAGTTACGCTGATACAGGATTTTTCCCACCCTGATTATCGAAACAAATTGATGATGTGGATACCCCCAAAGTAGAGATAGTTGATGCCAAACACATCAAACAGACCCCACTACAATGGAACGCGTGATTCTCAGTAAAGGTAAAACGGAGCATTACGTATCATGCTACTCCCATGGTGAGCTTTGCAACCTATTCTTGCATCAATACTCATAAAAGCAGTTGGATGTGTATAGCCTAGGCATTAGGTATGCTCTTCTAGGGCCCTTCCTCCATCGAACGGTGAGAAATCGGCTCCCAATAACTCGATTCTTGGCCAAACGAACAATGTTATCATAGAGAGATCTAGCCTTGCATCGGCGCAAACAAATGAATTCGTTTCAACATTTCTTAGATATCGGTCCAAGCCACATCAGAATCGGAGGATGTTTGACCATTGGAACATCACTGGCCTGTGCCGGACCCTTGTAAAATCAAACGATTTGGGATAAAAAAATCCTTGTTACTGTCAAATTTATTCTGAATTAAACTAAACTTCATACTTAGTACTTATGTGAGGCCTTGAGGCCTCAATTCAAGTTTCGTGCGAATTAGAGCTTGTTTGCTATTTTCGAGGACACCGCATTTGTAAAGACCCGTAATTTCCTTCTCGTTGTAATTTTTTTAGATTTATGACGTTTTTCAAAGTACCATGTTGATAGTATTTGAAAAGCCAATTGTATGACTTCGCTGTCGGAAGGGCTGTTTTGACTTTAAATGTGAAATTTCCTATCTTTATGATGGCGCATTGAACCGGTCTTTGTGAAAATATTTTAGGAGGCTTCAGATGAAGCCTTGTGCAAGATGAGAGGGCCTAAGGAGCCATATTTTAAAAGATGTGTCCCTTCCTAATTAGTGTCTTTTGAAAAGACACAATCATTCTAATGTGTTTCTACTAAAGACATGATCTTTTATAGAAGGGTGTTGAGTCTATAAATAGGCTCTTTGTAAAGTCATTATTTACACCAAAATTTTCATAGCGAATTGCTCTCTCTACACACTTTATTCCTAGAATTTTAGGCATATTGATATTATGTTATTTTGCCGAAATAGAATATCAGTTCTTGGTTCTTTTACGTTTACTTCATGGATATTTTGTTTGTCTTCATTTGTGCAAATGCAGACAGAAGAACACCCAAATAAGGATGTGTTTTGCAGCCTTTCCCACTGCTGGTATGCGTATAATGACATTAACAAAGGCAACGTCGAAAAATTTGGTTTTGAGAACCTTGTAAAACTAACTAGGGTTAAAATCACTTAGATCCTATCATCTATCACGCATCCATACATAACACCCTTCATCTTTAAAACCGATCAACCACACCCCACATCTTTCACGCAATATGAAATGTGTAACACCGTTAACAAAATGCATGAATTGACTGCAATACCCCTTCTTTTATAATTGGTGTTGCGTTAGGGTTCACTTTACAGCCCCCAAAAATTGTCTTTCCTCCCTTCTTCTCTCTTTTCTCCCAAAACCCACCCTCATCCCCTTCCTTATATCTACCTTTTCCTACCACCCACCCACCACCACTCACACCACCACCTGCCCTCAAACGTCTCTTGCTTTCTCTGCTATCGCCAGAAAACCTACAAAACCCCTACCAACCCAAACCCTAAAACACGAAACTGGTGGTGGATATTTTTGTACAAAATAATTGAAATCGAACTAGTACCCCAATACTTAAATTCGATGCCTTATTTGATTACTTGTTTACTTGATTTTAAGCTGTGGAACCGAGTAGTTGAAATCGAACCAGTTGTTTAAACTTGAAATTGAACCAGTGATGACTGATGTTCACCAGAAATGGTAATCAAGTAGTTGAAATCAAACTGGTTTTGTTTGCTGGGAATGGTAATCCTTGTCAGAGCATGAGGTCGCCGTATCTGTTAATGTAGGGGATGAAATCCACGAAGGAGATGACTAGTGAGCTTGAATGAAATCAGTTGTTTGATCTTGGAATTGAACCAGCGATGAGTCTGATGTGTGGATGTGTGTGAGAGAGAGAGAGAGATGCCTTGGCCTCGCAAGTGGTTTTGTTCATCGGAAATGGCCGAAGAGGAGTTCGTCGAAGTGGGGTGTTTTGCCGGGGAAGAAAAATGTACTCCTATTGGGGTATTTCTGTTGAGAGGATAAAGAGAAGGCATTGAAGCATTAACTTTTAGTGGAGTACTTTTTTTGTTTTCTTTTTTCTTTTCCATCAATAGTAGGAAGGAATGAATATGATGGTATATGTGGCAAAAAAATACATATTTGAATAGAAGTAGCCAACTTCCGTTAAAGATATGGACGGAAGGGTGACAAAAGGATGTTAAGTGATACGAGTTCAAAGATGAGGGGGGTGTAGTTGATCGGTTTTAAAGATGAAAGGTGTTATGTGTGGATGCGTGATAGATGAGGGGGTTTAAGTGATTTTAACCCAACTAACTAAATATATCTAGATCTATCTACAAAAATTTTCCAACTTGAAGACATACCTTTATAAAAAAAAGTTTAGTTGAAGGCCTTTATGTGAGATCCTCTCAAAGTACCAGGGGTTCAACTGAAAATTCCGCATTAAAGTACTATGATTGGCCGGTAAACGGTGGCGTGACGCCTCGGTCGGGAGTAGGTAATGGAACAGCGAGTTTAGCCTGATTCTTTACAATGGAGGGCTTGCTTGCTTCTTCTTCAAACCCACCAATTCACAAGGCTACTATCATGATCTGTATAGCCTGATTCTTTCTTTCCCCCATACTCCATCAGCTCTCTGACTCCATCCGATTCTCTCTCAGGTTTCTAGGGTTATTTCTTGAATTTATTTTTCTTCATTATTTTCCGTGATGTATATGATCAATGTTCATGTTTATAAGCTTATCTTAGTCGTGATTTGGTTTTCTCTGATCTGGGTTTCATTTGGATTTTGTTTTGAGAATACAGTGAAATGGAGAGTGGATTGGAGGAGCCCCAAATGAGAAACACCTCGGGAGACAAGTCTCTGATGGAGATGGGATCTGGACTTTTCGGGTACTTCTTTAAAATTCTCTTTCTTTGATTTTTTCTTTTTTGAGGGTTTTTTTTTTTAAAGATTCAACTGAACTTCCATAGACATGTATTTTTTGGTCAGTTGCTCACATTACAGAAGAAGATGCAAGATCAGAGCGCCTTGCTGTGATGAGATATTTGATTGCAGGCATTGCCATAACGAATCCAAGGTCGTTTGTTCTTTTCTTACGGCTCTTTTATATATATATATATATTTGTTTGACCATTTCTGGTAATATCATTGCCACTGCTACTTTTCTTGTTAGTTTAAGATTAATAAAATGGAAAATGAAGGAAATGTCATTGGTAATCTTGAACAGAATTCGCTAGAAGTTGATCCTTTAAATCGGCATGACATTCCTCGGCATGAATTGAAAAGGGTTAGTGAAGCTTTCTCTAAATTTCTCATTAGTTGTTTTTACCCATATATACATTGAGCTCTGAATTATGTTCTGCAGTTCTTTTATAGTTTACGATCCTTTTTTTTTTTCCTGTGCTTATAAGAGGGTTATGTGGGGATCACAAGGATTCTGTGGTATTACACTTGGGTTTTCGGAATGTTGTTTGGTCTGTGGAAAAGTTATGGGTTAACTCACAAGATGCGACCCCCCTAAGGATAAGGTTCAAATAAGTATCTTTCATTTCGTTCGAGGTTACTTGAGATCTCTTTAGAACATATTTTGCAAAAAATTTCTCTCTTTCCGTGCTCTCAAATTTTTTTTAGATGGACACTCAGTATATTTGCTAGTTTAATTGTAATATCAAATGTAACACTATTCCAAAATTCTAATATGCATAGGTTTTTTATGTTTATATTTCAGGTCATCTGCTCTCTGTGTCTCACGGAACAAGATGTAAGCTGCCTCCCCAAAAAATTTGGGGCTACATTTGACACCAGTCCTAGTAAATTGTGGCAATTGAATGCAAACAAAATTAGCGTAAAGGTTATGAGATGGATTTTAAGATTTCAATCATCCCCTTTCAGGTTCAACAAAAATGCGTTCAGTGTGGGGTTTGCATGGGGAAGTATTATTGCTCAAAATGCAAATTTTTTGATGATGATGTAAGTATTTTGCCTTTCTTATAAAAAGTTCATCCTTGACTATGGATATAATTGCTTAAACAAGAACCTGATTTTCATCTCTAGGTATCGAAGGATCAATACCACTGTGATAAATGTGGAATCTGCAGGTTAAAATTCTTTACCAAGTTATTCCACTTTGTTCCCATTGCTATTACAGTTCCATGTTTTGAACCGACAAACTATCCTCAGATGCCCTCAAGTAGTTATAACTTTTTGTCATTTAGCATTTTTGGCATTCAGCTTTGTTCTTCTGGTTTCTATCCAAATATTCCTCGTCAAGTATCTAGTTAGGTTATAATTTCCCTGTATAATGGGTGTTATTCTCTTTTTACTAGTGATGTGGGAATCACTATGTGAGAAAGTCAGGGAAAAATAAGTCAAACGTACCATTTACTTGTTTGTTGTTTTTTTCTTCCACTTTGGAGCAGTTAGCAGGAACATGTGTATAAATGGTTTAAATTTTATGGACATAGTCGGCAAATTAAAAAGCGCCTCAGATCTTCATAAACACCAAACTGGGTGTTTCGCTTTGTAGGCATAATAGATTATGATGACTGGATAGTGGATACACTTTCCCGAACCATGTTACACTACTTCCAAGTTCCAGCCTTTAAGTGCTAAGGCCTAGATTACCCAGTATTTTTTGTTTTTCAAAGCACTTTCTTCTTTCCCTTCCTGTTCTCAATCCTTGGAGCACCTACTATTTTTAGTTATTATTCTTCTCAAGTGAGTGCAATCTGCATTTTTCTGCCTCATGGTTTTGTCATTTTTTAAAGAGTGTATCACTCACCTCGGTTACTTAGGATTAAACTGTAGTGGTTAGGTTGTTATTATGAAAGAATAGGAGGTAGGGTTACATCTAGGGAGGAGTTTTTCAACTGTAAAATGCCGTAGAGGATGTTGAAGCATTCATTGGAACTGAATTTATCTTCAACTGCCATTGATGGAGCTTTGAAGTTCAAGATTAAATGAAAAATCAAACTGATTCTCATTTATTCTCATAGAAACAGAATTACAGAGTTATATCAAATTACAGCAAAGATTAAACCACTAACAACACCTCTAACAAACTCCCAGCTATGGTTAGCTTTCATAATAACAGCCTAACTACTGCAGTTAATGTATAACTAACTGAACCATCGTAAAACACTTTAAATCCTTATTTCCATATGCCATTTCTTTCCGTGTTGCCATTTTGTCTAAGATTTTGCACTGTTCCTAAATCACAGAACTGGGGGAGGAGAAAACTTTTTTCATTGCAATAAATGTGGTAAGCAACTTTGGTAATACATGGGAGTACCTATCTCTGTTTCTGTTTATTCGTGGTTGTTTTTACCTCTGTTGGGATATGTATAAAAAAAATTCCGAAAAATTGTTCACGTAGTGCTAAATATCTACTCCAGGCTGTTGCTACTCAAGGTTGATGAAGGATACACATATTTGTGTGGAAAGAGCAATGCACCATAACTGCCCTGTCTGCTTTGAGGTAAAAACTTACGAGGCAAGATGAGACCTGCAAGTTGCAAACATTAGGTTTGTGTTAAGTCGTTCCATTTCTTTATGCAGTATCTTTTTGATACAACAAAAGACATGACTGTCCTGTCCTGTGGGCACACTATACACTTGCAATGCGTAAAGGAGATGGAACAACGTTTCCAGTAAGTAAACCGTAAAATAGAGCAACTGCACTGTGTTTGTTGTTGAATAAGATTGGTTTATTTAGGTTGTTCAAATACTTTTGATATTAACCCAAGCTTTTAGGTACTCATGTCCTGTTTGTTCCAAATCATACTGTGACATGTCTCGCGTTTGGCTAAAGCTTGATCAGGAGGTATGCCATTGATAGTATTCTTCCCTTAATCGGTCTTTGGATCATGGATTTGTGGAGTGGCTTATCATGGGGAAAAAAATGGTAGCTTAACTGCATAACTAAATTTACATTATGCATTTCAATATATTTTCCCTTTACCTTCTCCTCTCCCTCCATAAATCCACCATCCAAACACAATCTCGAGAATTCATTTGCGATCTACGGTTGTATGTTGAACATCCCAACTGACCTAATCAATTAAACAATATTCAGGTTGCTTCGATGCCCATGCCTGAAATGTATGAAAATAAGATGGTAAGGATTTTGCATCTGCTAGGCGCTAAATTCTGTGAAAACTGTGGAGGTGTGTTCACATATTAACCCTTTCATGTTGCCATTGATTAGGTCTGGATCCTTTGCAATGACTGTGGGGAGACATCTGAGGTAAATTTTCACATTGTGGCACACAAGTGTACGAAGTGCACTTCTTACAATACAAGGCGGACACGAGGGGGCCCCACTTCTTGCTCTTCAAGAGTTGAGATGGTGAGATGAGTTCTTTTCTGAGGGGAGGGCAGGCAGTATGTTCCTTGATTATTTACTGATTCTATCCGTAGTTTCATTTGTTGGAGGTTGTTAGGCGATCTGGGACATAAGGCAAGGTTTGGTTTGGTTTGTCAGGCGATCTGGTGCTGATTTGTATTAGTTGATACAGCTATGTTCGAAGGAAAATAAAAAAAAATCTAGTGGACTACTTTGCATATTCATTAAACTGGAAAGATTTATCATCCTTGTAAATGTATAAAGAACGAATCGTGTTTACGCACTATTCGAGCCTAATTGGCTGCTATCCCAAAATTCTACCTGAATGTGATGCTGAGCTATTAGGTTTGGGGATGGATTATTACATGTTGGACATTCAACAACCATTTTGCCAAAGGCAGGCTTGATGACCTTGTAACAAGGGCCAAAATAATGATCTGGATGAAACAAGTTGGACATTTTGTTTGTGATTTGGGTCATGTGGACCATCAGATTACAGACACTGCTTTTGAGGATCGAAGTTAAGCCTGTGGTTTTCGAGAAAACCGAGTTATATTCATAATCGTGGAGGGTTAGTCGAGCGAGAGCATGACAATATGTAAGAAGGGGCTTATTCCCTTGAGCTATGGCATGTTTGGCTCCCGGCACTATGAAAATGATCTTGGGTTCTCTGAAGGTTTGACCGTTATTAATTTTCAGCCGCTTTGAATTAGTTGCGGTGCGCGTATACCTACCTGGGCAACGGCTTATCCACAATAAGAAAAAAGAAAACTTTGAATGGCTATGAACCAAAACGAGGCCTACTCACGGTGTCAAAAGTCATCTACTTTGATGGCCCCAGTTTGCCTGTGATGGTTGAAGATTGAAGTGGCCCACGCACATGATCATAAACTCTGATGATCCCACTTTCGTCTTGATTTCTATTCTTGTCACAGTAGACTAGACTGTAGCCAGATACCTTTGTTTGGTACCTTTTTCTTTTCTTTTTTTTTTTTTTTCAGTTTTGTTTGCTTTCACAAGTAAAACCACTGAAAACTTATACCAGAACTCCAACAATGGTGTGTGGGGTATGTAAAGAGTGAATATGGTTGGGAAAATAGTGTTGGATTTGTGAAGCCTGATTCGGCTTTGGTTTGTCACTTCACTGACAATTTTGGGTATCGGTCAAGTCATAGGGGTCTAGGTGACGAAGCCCTTAGAACATAAATAGGAGTATTACGATAATTGGTTTTGTAAAACCCTGGGGCCTGATTGTTGAGGGGATAAGGGAGGAAGGGAGCAGGACAATGATAGAAGGCTATTTGTTAGAGGGATAAGGGAGGTAGGGGATAAGATAGCTTATCCTCTAGGATTAGCTAATCCGGGTGAACAGAAAGAACAAATTACCTCTCAAAACTCTTTTATATTCTCATTGCAATAATCTAATGAGGACAGCTAAGTAATTTCTCTCGTTATCCACGGTTATCGACCTATCTCAACTACTCGTCTAACCAAGTATACTTGGTCAATTTTCTCGTTAACTAATCTCCCCATAGTCACTCTTCTTCCTTATTCACCAAAAACATTATCCGTCTAACTAATAAGCCGTACACGTACAGTGTACTCGATGTAACTCTTTTTCATTTGATACTTACATTGTAGAAATAGTTGTGAGCATGTACCCACATATCAAATTTAGTAGCCACTTTGTATCCTACTTTATTTTTCTAATACCTCTCAAATTTTTCGTGATGTGTTGATATGAGTCAAATTGCAACAAATAGAGGCAAGCAAAAAAGGACAATCAATTGCTAGAAGTGTGCGACCCACCAAGCACTTACGGTCAAGGGAGATGGACCTACCGAGCATCAATAGTCAAATTGAGGTTCATTGGGCAGCACATTATATTTGTATTTCTATCGATAATTTTTGTAGTCGAAGTCTTCAACCAAGTAGTGCTGCAAACGAATCGAGCTACTCGCGAGCAGCTTGTGACTCGGCTCGTTAAGGTTAGGTTAGGTTCGGCTCGGCTTGTTAAGTAATCGAGCTCAAGCTTGATTTTCAGGCTCATTTAGTTAAGAGCTGACTTAAGCTCGGCTCGACTTGCAAAAGCTCGGCTCGATTGTATAGGTTCTGTTCGTTTAATAAGGCTCGATAAGTAAATCACCCTGGCTCAGCTCAATTTTTTGGCTCGTTTACTTAACGAGCCGAACTCAAACACTTCAAAATTCGGCTCGGCTCATTTACACCGCTACAACCAAGTGTGTGCTTTAATTTTTTTTAAAATCACCTCACAGTGGAGTCTCACATAAACATTATCTGTACCTCATCTTGCCCAATAAATAACCCGTGGAGTCCCAAAAGAAACATTGCCGTCATATTGCACTTTTTGTTGTTTAGTCATACACATGGCAGATATATCATATATATATATACATTTTTTTCCCCTGGTGCTGATATACATACACTCTTATACATATATATGCCTTTTTTTAGGGGAAAAAACAATTCATTTACCGAAAAAATTCTTTAAAAAAATATGAAATTAGAACGCCATGAAAAAATAGAATGTAAATATATTTTGGTTTTCTGCAGAGAATCCTGAGTGGCCAAATATAGTTTATGTCATGAATATGAAAATAGTAAATTTAGATCATCGGAAATGGAAATGGAAATGGAAATGGAAGAATGCAATATCTACTCCAATACATTCTTCTTTTTTGCGCATTTTTCCAAATTTCTTTCATATGAGTGTGAGTTTTGCTCAAACTAATGTATTACTGGAAGAGGGCATTCTGTAGTGCACTGCCGCACTACAGTGTTGTAGTGCGGCATCCGAGCCGTTGATCGTGCAATCAACAACTTGGATTTCATCTTGGTGCTTGCATGATCCGAACCATTCATTGTCGAGATGAAATCCGAGTCGTTCGTTCATTACCGAGATCAACGGCTCGTGTACAACACTACAGGGTTGTAGTGTGGCAGTGCACTATAGGGTAAGTGTTAAACAATGGATTACCTTGATTGATGGGTATTCTTGGGTACACAGCCAATACTTTGGGTGTTCGGCTAAAAGAAATAAAATACTTTGGGTGTTCGGCTGCACAACCAATACTGAATGTTCAGCCGCTAGTGGTACACACTACACAGCCACATTGTGACAAGTAGGGTCAACCAATCCCACTAACACACAAAACCGGTTAATAGAACTGCACACTGCACAATATAGTTATTTGTGATAATTTGACCCCTCAAAAATTTAAAACTTGCATTGGAGACTCCCAATATTAGAGAATTTTTTTTTTCCCGTTCCAATTAAGAGAGAGAAATTTCATTAATAAGCAACCTGGAATAATACAAGGAGTCTACTGCAAGCCGAAAAGTCAAGCCAAGGATACAAAGATACAAATAACCAAATACACAAAACAAGAAACGAAAACGAAAATAGCTAAACAACAAACACTAGGGGTAGATTCCATCACCGGTGTCCAGGTGAGGAACAAAATGTCCCAGCGCATGCTTGGCTAAAAGATGAGCGCACTGAACCTCCTTTCGATCTACTTTCGAAATTTTGCAAAAATTCAGCTTTGCAATCTCCTTTTTTAGGTTGCGGATAAAAAATGTGTCATAAAGGTGACACTTACTCCTGCTCCTTATGTGCATAACAACATTGAAACAATCAGTTAGAAAATAGATATTAGAAAAATCCTTTGTTAGACACCATTTGACTGCTTGATTTATTATTTGAGGTTCTGTTTGAATATATAGGGCTGAAGCTGTATTTTGAGATAAAGCGTTGCGCAATAAAGTTTCCATTAGAGAGCCTTGCCGTGAATCAAATACCCAATATTAGAGAGTTGTTCTTGGGGAGTTATGGTTTTTATACATTTTAATTTCATTACTGGAAAATATTGCCTTGCCCCTGTTTGGACTAGTGCGCTATTTTGCTTGGGTCGCACTAATGTTTAATTCTGTCATAGGACATTTCCCTACTTTTGATTTCATCATGGAGCATATGATAAAATTAATAGCCTATATATTAATCAGTCAAATAATAAAAAATTGTATTGTTATCTTTATCATATTATGTTGCTACGAGATTTGTAGAAGAATACTGGATTCAGAGGCGGACTCACATGGGGTCACGTGCCCCCATTCAAAATTGAAAAATCTCACTCGTGCTCTTATATATTTTGAGTAATTGTATAAATAACACCCAAAATTGAAGTATATCATCTGTATTTAGATTGAAAATAATTAGATTTATCTCATTTCATGCATCAATTTTCTTCAATAAGGTTGTTTGATTTACAATTGTCAATTTATAAATTACTAGTGTTTTCTACACATTATCCTCCACCATAAGGGTATGTTAAACTTTCTTATCATTAAGTTTTCTATTATAAATAGGCCTAACATCTGCCCCATTAGATAGAGCCTAATATAAAAAGTTAGAATCAATAATGGTTTCATCCCTCTACTGTCGGCTCCTCCCATCCGTACTTTCTTCACTTATTTTCCACCATAAGGGTTGATATTAGTTTTCCTATCATCCCTTTTTCATTGACACCAATTCTCTCCTTCCTTTAAATCAAATTTTTTCAATCCACCACTGAATGGATTCACATCCTTTCCATTCCTCCCATGGAATGGAGGATCTCCTCTGCATTTAATATGATAGTGACATCCTAGCCTATTTTAGAATCAGCCTATTTTAGAATCAACGTTCAAGCTCATCTTAAATAAAGCTAAACCAAACTACATGTTTTGGCTTAATCAAATGTAAATTTAGGACTTCTTAAATTAAATGAAATTACATCATGATTTATTAAACTTTCTAAATTAAACACCTTTTGTTACATGTATTCAATTAAAAAAATTCCTTTTGTCCTCAAATCCCAAAATTCTTTTGTTTGTTTGTTTTCTTGTTGATTCAAGAAACTTTGACTCCAATATTTCCTCAGAATGATTTATTTTTTATTTTTGAATGTAGAAAAATCACTTGTCAGTTACTAAAACATTTGGAAGGTTCCCGAGATTGTTATCATACAGAAAAAGCTGAAATTTTGTGATTTGGTTATTAGTATAGACACTAGATTTATTTTCTTAAACCGAGAACACTATATGTTGAATAATATTTTAAGTTGGTATGTTTGATTTATATTATCCATTTATTTTCTTTTGCTAAAGGCTAAAGGGTTATTCCAAGAAACTATTTCCCGCAAATTCCCGCAAACTGTCTTTTCCCGCAAACTGTCAAAAAAATCACTCAGTTTTTAAGGTTTTTGTTAATGGATACAAGACATCCTTTCCATTCCTCCCATGGAATGGACATCAACCCATATGATAGTGACAACTAGCCTAAAAAAAAAAAAAATCTTAACTCTAAAAGACGAAATTATTAAAAAAATTTAGTTTTGGAAATGAAATTCATCATCTTTATAAACTTTCAAATTAAACCTTTAATTACAAAACAAGTAATAAAAAAATTCCTTTGTGTCTTCAAATCCAAAATTCAATTGCTGATTCAAAATAATGTCATTTCTAAAATAGGGTAGGTGTCACTTATATTAAATGGAATGAAGATCTCATTCCACTAAAACATGGAAGGATCCCGAGATTGTTATCATACAGAAAAAGCTAAAATTTTGTGATTTGGTTATTATATAAATCATAGAAAAATTGAAAGTTTTTTTTTCTCTTATAATCTTAGAGGTTTTTTTCCTTGTTGAATAATGCAAGTTGGTATGTTTGATTTATATTATCCATGGCTCCATCCATCCAAAGAATAATTAAGTGCTGTCTTTTAAACCTTTACCATCGTTTTTAATTTTGTTACTCCATGAAAAATTTATTTATTTTTAGAATGGTTCTTGTTATACTCCATTAAAAAATGATATGTTGGAAGATTTGTAGGGAATCACGCAGAAAGGCCTATGGGGCCTAAGATGACATGTTCTCATGGAATACATCAACCCAAAAGCCAAAAAAAAAAAAAAAACATTTCAAAGTGGGTTAGTAAAAAGAGAGTTTGTGGAACAATCTATAAATAATTAAATATATATTCAAACTTTCATTTTTGAATGGGTTGGATGAAAAAGAAAAAAATGAAAGTTTGGATCAAGATCTAAACATATCAAATGGAGTTGGTTTCACTACGATATTAAATGTGTTTCTAAAATGAAGATCTCCATTCCACCCAGGGGATGGAGAGGATGCGGATCAAGCCCCTGAGGACGTGATTCCCTGCAAATCTTTTTAAATATAACATTGCTATAAAGACGTTGCATCACTGAAACATTGTGAAATCCATAATATCACAATTTTTTAAAGGGCCTTGCTAACTTCCACCTAATATGTGGATAATAGGCATATAATGGCAAACTAGTTTGGATATCAATATACTTTCACATATTTAATATACTTTTTTTGTTATATTTATACTTATTTATTTATTTTGGAGGGGTATAGAATGGTCTATTGCTATACTCCATTAAAAAATGATATGTGCAACAAAAGATTTGTAGGGAATCACGAAATTTTAACGATCGAGATGTTCAGCCGCTCAAAATTTTAAAAACACATTTCGAGTGGGCAAATATGCAAAAATTAACTTTATCGGATATCTTTCATTTTTAACACAAATACTTTGAAAAAAATGGAACAAAATTGACACAAAGTTTGGATAAAAACCACTTTTTCATTGTTTTTGTGTTCCGATGAGGCACTAAAAGATATCCGAAATTAAGTTGATTTTTTTTGCTTTTTAACAATTGTAATATTCGACGAGGGATTGCTATGAAAATGTTGCATTAACCTAAAAAGGAGGGGAACGTCTCCGATCGTCCCAAAAAAAACTCCATAATATCACAATTTTTTAAAGGGCCTTGCCAACTTCCACCTAATATGTGGAGGATAATAGGCATATATAATGACCTAGTTCGAGGTCGATATTTTCCTTCTGTAAATGTTAGGAGCCCCTCATATTTTTTATTATCCTTCACCTATGTAGTCCAACAAAAAGTCCGCCCTTCTGTAAATGTTGGACCCTCATATTTTTGTACCCGAGCACGTACAAAAATCAACGTGTTTACGAAGAATAACATCCTGACCGTCAATTTCGAATCAACGGTTTAGATTTTAAAAAATTCTTCCATGAAAAGTTAAACTCTTATATGAAAGAGTTTTCATATGAAAGAGTTTTTTTTTAAAAAAGTCGACGGTAAAAAAACTGGTACCTAAATATACACATGACAATCATCACGTCATTGATGTTGTCATATTCATTATTTTGCTTACCACATGCACGTATGCGTACCCATATTTTTTGCTTTTTAACAATGGTGGTGAGATAATTACGGGCTAAAAAGCATCAAAGTCTTCTATTTTATTTGCCCTTTTCGGGACTTTACTGTCTAAAATGTGGACCCATTAACCTAAAAAGGAGGGGGAAATGGGCGCTCCAATTATCCACGGATCCCAATGACAAAAACTGCTGATTTCTAGTCCCTTTAGAAACAGCAATGCTCTATGCGGGAAAGGATTGGCAGGGAACCACGCAGAGCTCAGTACAAATCCCGAACGATTGATTTGAGTCGCTCATAAATTTTAAAACTACATTTTTAGGTGGCTTGCGACAAACCAGCTCTATTTGATATGTGTAAATGCTTGATTCAAATTTCTATTTAATTCGACCAGAAAGAAGAAAAGGCCGATTATTTGCAAAAATCAACCAGGAAGAAGAATAACATTTTCAAAAAAATTGGAAAACTAAATGAGTTTAGCAGATTAAAATCTAGTGATTTCTGTTTTAACATTATTTTCATTTTTAGAAACCAACCAGATAATGAGAAAGGATGATATTTTATCACAAAACCATTTAATTCGACATCGGCCTAACATCTATCTTATGAATATAAATAAAAGTCAACAATTAGATTATTTACCAATGGCACTGGTACACTAAATATACACATGACAATATCACGTCATTGCATGTTGCCATATTCATTAATTAAAAAACTACCACATGCACGTTTAGTACAATTATTTTAATTTATTTAGTACTTCCTTAGATTAACATAGTTAATACATTCCGAATTCAATTCAAACTTTTATTCCATGCAATAAATATCATAATTACAAACTTAAAGAAAATACATTTCAAGAATCTCATACATATGAGAAGTATCAAGTACATTAATACATTTCATGAAATATCCGAGATCAGTAGTATTTGCTAATAAAAAAGCCTATAATTTCAATTATTCAAAAAAATTTTAATCAAATACAATTTAGAGTAATCTCTTTCTCTTGTGTTCAAGAATCTCGTAAATTCGTTTGCGAATAGTACGCTAACTATTCTCTTATAAATTCCGTTGCGTCAGTCCTGGAATTTCAAAAAGACCATGAGGGTCATTCTATCACTTTTATTATGGATGGCAGTTCAAAAATTCTATTCTCTCTCTCTCATGTTCTTTTTTTTCCCTTTATTTCACGAGATCCCGTTACAAATATGATTATAAATTACGACGCAAACCGGAGAAAACAGACGACTCTTTTTAGTTGGAGAAGTGGAGAAAATAGTGATCACAGTCCACTTCTCTTACTACCTTCCCCACCTTAAACAACATTCCTCTGCTTCTCTTGCCAAAGAAAAAAAATGCTCCAAACAACCTGCATTTTCTTAATCTCTGTTTTCAGCTCATTTTCTCCACTCGCCACAGCAATGCTCAACATTTCTCTTCCAGGCCAGCACCCGAACCCCGATGCCGTTGTCCAAGAATTCCAGAGGTATGAATAAAACACAAATGCATAGTTTAAGACTCCCCTCAAGTAAACCTCGAGTGTTTTGCCTACTGGTCTTGACCTGAGACTTAAGAGTTTTGCAGTGCTCTCTCCTAAGATCTCATGTTCAAATTCTCCTTACCAACGAATACTCATGCAGGGAGGGTCGTAGGGAATAGTCTAAAGTGTAAGTTAGTCCTGAACACCTTGCATTATAAAATGGGGACCCGAGCACACTTAGAAGTACAAAATGTAGTGTTAAAGAGATAAGAAAGTGAGGGGAATCTAAACCTTAGCCATGGCCATTAGTGATGAGAAAGAAAGCATCTAGATCTCACCTTGTTTTGGGGGATTTGCCTATTTTAGCACTCTTTCTCTGTTCTCAGGTGCTCTGTTTCTTGATTCTGAAACTCTGTCTCCATCAAAATTTCTTAAAAATGAACTGCATTTTGAGTTCTTAAATTTTTGTTGAAATGTTCTAGTTCTCTTTTTAATTTACTTTTTTCAAGGGTTTTACGGTTCTTCAAAATTGCTACTGATCCCTTACTTTTAATCCTGTTTTTGGTTGGATTATATGGTGGTTCTGTTGAATGTTGATCCTTAGATTCAAACAAAATAGGCGCACGATGTATCTGCATTTTGGTTCGTCTATTCATGATTCATTCATTCACGAGAAATACTTATTTACGGAGCCTCCGTAAACAAAGAGTTTGCGCCAAGCAAATCCGGACCGTGCATTCCACAATCCAACAGCCCGGATCAATGCACTCTCTCTCTCTCTCTCTCTCTCTCTCTCCTCCTAAAAGCAAGTCAGATTTACAAACAAAAACAAAATTCGTGCATTAATCTGAGCCGTTGGATCCCGGAATGCATGGCCCGAATTTTCTCGGCGCAAACTCCTTATTTACAGAGGTTCTGTAAATAAGTATTTCTCCTATTCATGATTCATTTTTATGTTTTTAGTGGAGCCAAAAACACTTTAATTTTGGGTCACTAGAGTATCCAATGAAAAGTCTTTTATGCTTTCTCCTTTTTCTTTTTCCTCCTTCCTCTCTTGTAATTCTCTTTATGCTGTTATGCATAAATGTAGACATTGTGCAACAGCATTATCAGTATATGGTTAATTTAGAGCTAACTTAATTTCATTAGAGTACATTACATGTATAACTATGGGTTTGCCCAAAATGTATAACTATATCTCGCACTATGAGTACTCAATGTTTGTACCGTGTAACATTTTAGTTAGGAAAATTCTCACCTCAGCCCTAAGGCCGGAAGATAATATTCCCTCCGTCCTTTTTATAGTGTTTAGTTTTTCATTTTGGACTGCCCCTTAATAAGTGCGTCTTTGAAAAGTTAGTAGGGACATTTCCTATTTTGCCCTTAAAAATAAATTCTTTTTTGAAAAGTTAGTGGTATTATTATACTGATAAGAGTAAATAGTAGAAAGTAGATATAAAAGTTGTAAAATATGTTGAGAGAGAATAAGTTGGAATTATGAGACTACACACTTAAAATGGGACGGAGGGAGTATATATATATATATATATATATATACAAGAAGTTTCCTATGAGGGCTCCTTCACAAAAAAAAGTGCGGGAAAACAGTTGTTAGCCGTTGGATCGCGTGAAGGGCATAGGATCCAACGGCCATAAATCAAGCTTCCGGTATTTTTTTTTCCGCACTTTTTTTGTGAGGGAGCCCTCATAAGATATGTTCTGTATATATATGCATCGATATCCGAGAAAAGTGTATCATTTGCCTAATAGCGGAGGTCAATAATAACCTTATAGTTATCCGGGTTAGTCTACGCACATCTCGATTAATTTCTGGGCGTTGGATGTAACGACTGGACATAACTCTAGAAGCCCCAAAAGTTTACTGGTAAGAGAAATCGAGCCTGATGGAGACATCACTTTTTGTAGGCCATGTGCACTTCCATACAAAACGATGGAATATACTGTACGACTTGAGATTTAAGAGTTTTTCTCTCTTATGAGGTTTATTCTTAAAAGCTCCTTGTAATGAATTCTTATGAGCCAATTCACATGGAGTTTTACTATTATGTAATTAGAATTAATCAAAGTGTACGTAACAAAAAAAACATTGAAATATGAAAAAGTACGGCGTAACTAGTTGGAGATCCCCTGTCGCAAAATTTGTGTGTGATTCAACGGCCAAAAACACCTTGCAACAGAGGCACATGGAAATTTTGCAACAGAGGAGTGGTTCCGGCATAACTGGGATTAATTTTTACCATGTTGGTTATGCAGGAGAGTGAACGTTTCACTATCAAGAAGACAACTCCTCTCCACCACCACCGACCAATCAACCACCAATTGCCCGACAGGAAACCCAATCGACGACTGCTGGCGGTGCGACCCAAACTGGCAGCTCAACCGCCAACGCCTAGCCGACTGCGCCATAGGCTTCGGCCAGTACGCGCTAGGCGGCAAAGGCGGCCGCTTCTACGTCGTCACCGACCACTCCGACCACGACGCCGTCGACCCCCGCCCGGGCACCCTCCGCTACGCTGTCATCCAATCCGAACCCCTATGGATAGTCTTCTCCACCAACATGATCATCCGCCTCTCCCAGGAACTCATCTTCAACAGCTTCAAGACCGTCGACGGCCGCGGCGCCAACATCCACATCACCGGCGGCGGCTGCATCACCCTCCAGTACATCTCCAACGTCATCATCCACAACATCCACGTCCACAACTGTTACTCCTCGGGAAACGCCAACGTCCGGTCGAGCCCGACGCACTACGGGTACCGTTCCAAATCGGACGGCGACGGGATATCGATATTCGGCGCCAAGGACATCTGGATCGACCACTGCTCGCTGTGGCAGTGCAACGACGGGCTGATCGACGCCGTGATGGGGTCGACGGGGATAACGATTTCGAACAACTATTTTTCGCATCATAACGAGGTGATGTTGCTGGGGCACAGCGACGCTTATCTGCCGGATTCCGGCATGCAGGTGACAATAGCGTTTAATCACTTCGGGCAGAAGCTGGTACAACGGATGCCGAGGTGTAGGCGGGGGTACATACATGTTGTGAATAACGATTTTACGCAGTGGGAGATGTACGCTATTGGAGGGAGTGGAAATCCTACTATTAACAGCCAGGGGAACCGGTACATTGCGCCTACCGATCGAAATGCTAAAGAGGTAACTAACAACCCGTTTGGATTAGCATGATGAAGAACACTGCTTCTCTACAGTCCCGTTTTGGGACTGCGTCCGTGCAGGGATATCGTCTTGATGATCCGAGCCGTCCATCAATTAGGAGAAGAATTTGGGTGCCGTGGGTATGGGTGGATCGTAATGCGACGCGTGTATCTCGGCCGTTCAAAATAGTTTTGGACGGCCCAGGTTGTAAAGAGAGAAATCTGGACTGTCCAAAACACTTTTGGATGGTCGGGATGTATGCTCAACACCACGTGTACCATACCTGCTCGGCACTCAAATTTTTCTCCTCATTTAGGGTTCGTTAGATAGAATTTTTGCGTGGATGTTCGATTTGACGAGCCCTACAAGATGGATGGATTGGATTGTCAAGTAGAAATCCAGACACATCATACTCGTTAAATAAACGAGTCGAGCTTTAAGCTCGAGTTTTAGGCTCATGAGATAAACAAGCCGAACTCGACACTTTGAAGCTCGACTCGACTGAATAGGTTTGACTCGTTTCTTGAGACTCTTTTAGTAAATGAACCATGGAGGAATGAGCTGAGGTCGAGCTCAAGTTTTAGGTTCGTTTAGTTAATGGGTTGAGCTTGAATTCTAAAAAAAAAAAAACTCGATTTGACTCGACTCGTTTAACGACAGTGTATACAATATTTTGTTTCAAAAATTCTGGTTGACTAGCATTAGTGACATTGATTTTAGACGTTAACAACGGCGGGAAAATGGGGTGGAGATTGAAGTAGGACATTGGATCCCAAGCCATTAGATTCAAATTTCTACGACCATGTCACTATCTGGGCCGAAAGTGAATAATGATTTGTTAAATCACCATGAGTGATTCGACCGGGCCCAACCATGGGTCATTGTAGTCCACAATAGCTTCCTACAGGGGAGGCTGTTGTGCACCTTTGAACGGTATAGTTTTGTGGCCAACTCAAGTGGTTTGTCAAATACGATTTTTTGGGATTCACTTTTTGGTTCCACTCAAACGTTTTGAACTGTAAAATAATTTTAAAATAATTATTCAAGTGGTTTTGAAAAAAATCAGACCTATTGGATGTTTTTTACGTAATTGATCTAATTCGTTTGATTCAAACCCTGTAGTTTGAAAGAATCTTCAAAAAAATATACAATTGTGTGCTCGATAAAGGTGCACAGGGCAGCCGCTGTGCTAAAGGTGCACAGTAACCTCCCCACATCCAGCTTGGGTTTGAGCCCAAATCACAACTTTTCCTATGTAATAACTAACATGGTTTAATACTCCTTCCGTCGCTTTTTAGTAGTTGAGTATTTCATTTTTAGGTTGTCCTTTAATAAGTGTGTATTTTGAAATGTTAATGAGAGAAAATTTGTACAATTATTATTGTTTTTCTAAAAAGTTAATGGGTTGGAGGATAATTTTTAGAAAGTTGAGGTAAAAATTGATGTGAAAGGTTTAGTAAAATAGATGTAAAAGTTAACGTGGAAAGATTAATGATAATGTTTCTTAAATAAGTTAGATTTACGAAGCAACACATTTAAAAAAGAAAGGAGAGAGTAATAATGGGGTGACCAGAACCTCTAGTTCAAGTCGTATACTAGTATTTAGATTCAGCACAGATTTGAGATTTGAGTTGACGGAACAACATCGATAATTTTTACTTCCTTCGGTAATTTAACTTAGCTAACCTATTAATATTCCATTGTTTGGCCAAAAAACTAATCATAATGGTGGTGATGGTGTTTGGAATTATATACATACAGGTAACAAAGAGGGTGGAAACAGGGGAGGAGGAATGGAGGGATTGGAATTGGAGGAGCGAGGGGGACATTCTGGTAAATGGAGCATTCTTCGTTGCCTCTGGTGCTGCTATAGAAATCAAGTACGAGAAGGCTTACAGCGTCGACCCCAAATCCGTCGAATTCATCGACCAGCTCACCTTAAACGCCGGTGTCCTCGGTAGCAGGTCTCTCTCTCTCTCTCTCTCTCTCTCTCTCTCTCTCTCTCTCTCTCTCTCTCTCTCTCTCTCTCACACACACACACACACACGACACTGAGTGATAATTCAATGCTCATGGACACCGCCACGCATGGCCCAAACTCCTTTTTTCAACGCATGCTGGAATGGGGACTCGGAACCCTGCAGCTAGCGCAACATCTTAACTGTCTAAAAGTTTTTTTCAATGGTCCGGATTCTCGTACGCATTATTACCTGTAAGAAAGCTTTAACGAATCCGAACCATTAATTTTCAAGATGGACGGTTGTGATATGTGCTACACGGTTCATTTTGGACTCCGCACCAAATGCGTAGTGTAAAAGGGGTTCGAGCAATAGAGAATTAAAGTCTTTCTCATTAATGTTTGTTTCTCCCTTTTCTTTAAAATCTCTACCTTCTTTACCTTTTCTTTCACTCTTTATTACTTACCTTTTGGTAAAACATCAAAACTTCATTTTACCTTTTTGACTTATGAGTACGAATCATATCATATCGTCAAGAAAGACTTTTTCTCATTCATTTGAATCTACTGATCACCAAAATAGACAGAGCTGGATAAATTTTAAACACAAAGGATTGCTTTTAAGACTTTTGCATGCAGACATGGGTAAGTCTGGGTACCCAGAAAGGATTTGAATCTGGGCCATTGATTTTCAAATTCGGGGTCAATTCTGGGTACCCTTTCTGTGTACGTAGCAGTGCTCTGCAGACATTGTCATTGTAAATTAATTTAGTTGGTGTCGAATAATTATATTAGAATATTTTTCCCAATAAATAGACAGCGCTGGATAAATTTTAAACACAAAGGATTGCTTTTAAGACTCTGCATGCAGAAATTTAATTTAGTTGGTGTCGA
Source organism: Vaccinium myrtillus (assembly GCA_016920895.1). Classification (NCBI taxonomy): domain Eukaryota; kingdom Viridiplantae; phylum Streptophyta; class Magnoliopsida; order Ericales; family Ericaceae; genus Vaccinium; species Vaccinium myrtillus. Next base: position 12,245,896 of record CM029280.1, read on the forward strand.
ATAATTTAGTAGAATATTTTTTCCAAATAAATAGACAGCGTGCTTGCATACACGAATGACATGAACCTATCATAAAAAAGATTTAGATAACACTCATCAGTGTGGCGATAATCTATTGTTTTTGTTAATTAATCTGGGGTGTTGTCCAAACGAGCAACAAACGGTCCGGATGTGCACAGCAGGTGCACATCCGGAGCTGTACATCAGCAAACGGTCCGGAGCTGTACATCAGCAACCCCAGATCCAAACTAAATGGCATGTGCACTTTGCAGAGAAAATAGAAACACTCATTTGCATGTTTTAACACAAGGGTAATGGTATGAGCAGGAGCAACAAGCTAGGCAAGTGGGCCGCGGCAGGCAACGATAGTGATAGTGGCAGCGGGACTATTTTAGACTCCGGTGGAAACGAAGACAACACCGGTTATCAGGAATGGAGCGGTGCACCATCGCCGCTTTTCCCCAATTCCATACTCTTCTGTATTCTAATTTTACATGTCACCACTGCATTATCTGTCTTTTTGTAGTTGGAAAACAAGATGTTAATTTAACTTCATTTTCCAATCTGCACCAGCTGATCCTTTCTTCTTTTAATTTCTTCATTTCGTTCCCGAATATAAGTTTTTAAAAGTCTCTAAGGTATGCTTTCGTGTTCGCATTAACCTGCAAAAAAGGATTGTTACAAGCTTGTTCTTAAAATCATTATCTGTGAAAATCAAGATTGACTGTTCGCAAAATAAACTTGTAAGCATTTACGAAAGCTATTTTTTTTTCCCGAAAGTAGAGGTAAAAGCTGTGACAATGGCCAAACACACTAGAGGTAAAAGCTGTGACAATGGCCAAACACACTGGTACAACTTTCTGAGTGTCCATAAATAAGAGCTAGCATACTGACCATGTCGTGCCGAGTCAAAAATAGATATTTAATAATTAGGAATTAACTTTTATTCCGTAGAATAGCGGTTAAGTCCGAGTGTCGATCCACAGAGACAAATTGGCTGAGTTGCGTTAACTCCAATTAACTTCTAATTTAATTCGGTAAAAAGTAGTTTGATTGAGTGTGAAATAATTGAACTAAAGAGCGCAATAATTAAAAGTGATTTAAATTGATGGAGAGGGGATCTAGGGTTTAGAATCCACTCATACCGCATAACCAAGCATCGCGTAGACATGATTAATATTCGAATCGCGAAGGATTATCGCTAGGGCTTGCAAACTCTAACGATAATCGTCAAGAAGATATAGCGATTGTTAAAAGGCAATAGATTGGAAGAATAAAACCATAATTCCATTGATCATATGAAACTGAGTTCTTAACATGTAATCCGATCCGAATAATAACCATAATCTATGCAGAAAAATAAGGTTACTTGGTGTAGAGCTTCATCCTCCCCTAGAAAAGGGCTTTAGCCGGACATGGTGATGATCAACATGCTTTGATTTGAAGAACGCTTGAAGAACATGAAGAACCCTAGCTTCCACTCTCAAAGTAGCCTCTCAAAATAGTTCGGAACTCTAAAATAATGTTAGGTTGTTCTATTTATACCTAAGGCCTCAAAATTACATAAAAACCAGTTAAAATGCTAATTCCCGACACCATAGTCCAGACTAAGAAAAGGGTGGTCCGGACTACCAATACAGAAAGTTCACTGAAGGTCGTGGCACCCATAGTCCGGACGGGGAATTCATAGTCCGGACTACCGAGTCATAGTCCGGACGGGGAATGCATAGTCCGGACTACCGAGTCAGAAAGTGGTCCCTTGGTCCTCTTTTGCTCCTCTTCCCATCCTTGACGCTTCTAAACCACTCCCAAACATGTTTTCCAAGTCTTTGAGCACTTGGCACCTGTAACACCATTCACCAACGAACGCTAATAAAAAACCAACCAAATTAGCTTAACAAAGTGCGAGTTAACGAGGTTCAACGGGTGCTTTTCGACACCTATCACATACTCCAAAAAGAACATTGCTTTATGGGATTATTTCACTGTATAGCAGTTTAAACGTGATTATTATTATTATTATTATTATTATTTTCCTGATCTGAAGAGCAAACATAAACTTTGAGCCAGTATTGATAAGAATAGAAACAAATAGTGCACAGGCAACACTACAAGTTCTACAACATATGTTCAGGAAACTCCGATGATAGTATCAGGCTACGATAGGGTATTATACTAGCATAACATGTTATCATATCGATAAAGCTCAGAAGCAAGGGGTACAGAAATCTTACCGACGGCTTGTGGGGCCCACTTTTGTGTCACACACGAATAATCCGAACCGTTCATTAATTTTACATTAATAATGTTTCTAGTGGCCTTGCAAAAAATGATCAGCTCATTTAATTTGGATATGCGTAGGTGATTGAGATAATCCTTAAATGGTAAGAAAAGTATGGCCAAAATAGATAAAGCAGCTTATCTCCACTAGAGAAAGGAAACCTTCACTTATTGAAGTATTAAATTCTAATGGCTGTTTGAACTTTGAATACTTAGTCTGTGATTGTGAGCAATGTAGTACCCTAAGGCCTAGAGTGATAAAAGGGTGATGCAATTCTCTGTTTGTTTACAATATATCTTTTGTCCAGTTCACTCCATGTTGCCATTGTTGTCCCCCACAGTTGCTGTATGGAAAACATTATCTTTTGGCTATGTCATTTCACTTGACCAACTCTAATGACATACCAAGATTAATATGAGATCACATTATTGGAGACTTTTTTTAATCGCCACTATTCGGTGGTTCCATCGCTATCTCTTCCTGCAGGCGAAAAACAAGAAAATGAAACAAAAATTACTCTTAAAACAAAGGAAGAGCAAATGGCAATATGGGAATTTCAAATTTAAACTCCATGCCTCACAGAATGGAGTATGGACTAGTGCAGCATGGATACAGCAGGTCAAAGGTATCGCGGTGTAATAGCAGAGATAGGAATATTTTGCTGGGAATAGGCGACAGGACAGTAAAAGCCCTTCTTGGATATATACTCTTTCACAATGGAAGTACTACAATTATGAAGTGAATTTTCAAGAAATTGAGTTACATAATTTCAAGTCTGTTTTTCAAATGCCAAAAGGACACTGTAGTAATTCATTCATGCCTTTAACTTGGTTACAAAGAAAATTAAAAGGCTAACTTAGTGGAAGAGCATGTGATCAAATAGTTTGCATTCATTTGGTAACAGAAGTTTTACGTACTCTTTAACCATTCTTTGTCATCTACTTTTAGAATCTTTTGACCTCTCAAAGTTATCCACCTGAGGGATGATAGGGTACATGAAGAGTTTCCCCGAAAATGTCCAGGCAAGGAAAAGAACGGTTCAAATTCATGGGAAAGAGAATTTCAACCATTCATTTCTCTTTCCTGACATTTTCGGAGAAATTTTTCTTGTATCCTAACATTTTTGCCAGTCTCATGACTCTCATCGGTTAACTTTGGACGTCTTATTACAGCCTTACAGCCTGCATTTCTTAAGGCAACTTTGTTTTTCGTTCAACAGGCCCAGTCCTGGGCATAGGACCACCGGGCGGTTACCTAGGGCCTCCAGTTTTCGGCCCAATATTGGGGCCCCAAATACAGAAATGTAATAGTAAATGTTATGTATGTAAAGAGTTTTACAAATAGATGAATCTCCTGCTGTGGTTGGATTTGCGTGTGCTATCCATAAGAGCGTGGGTTCGATTCTTGCTTTTTGCAGTTTTCACGTATACTATTTTGAAGTTTTAAGGAAAAAAATGCTTCAAAGTGACAGCTCAGAAGCTTGAACCGCGTTCTTAGGGTGCAAGACGGAAATTTCCAAGTGTTGCACCACTGAACGGCAAGCTTGTCTTGTGTTCCATGTCGAATAATTATTTATATAGAAACAAATGAAAGGCCCCATTTCCAAATCTTGCTTAGGGCCCCGAAAATCTCAGGGCCAGACCTGCCGTTCAGTATACTTTAGCACCTTCCTGTAAAGAAATAAAAACTAATTACTGGCTGTTGTATGTTTTTGTCTTCCATTTCTGTTTGCCTTATATTGCTGTCCCCATGCCTTTCTTTGTTTGTTCTCTACGTCTGCACATTTGTTTTTGCATGGATGTTTTATACTTGTGGGGGAGTTTTTCCCTCACACAAACACATCATTGAGCTCATAAACCCCATTACTCGGTAGCTGATCTCATAAAGGTTAATTTGACTACTGCTTTCTCTCACCGGCACATTTTAACAGAAAAAAGAAAAGGAATGAACAGCGAGACGAACAAGAAGAATCTTTGATAAATAGGTACGTTGATAGATTATCGTATTAACAGTTACTAAAAGATCCTCGACATTCACTTCTCATAAGTCATAAATGACAGCATAATCAGTCTACGTCCCAGAAGGAACCGGAGGAGCCCCATATGCTAGTGTCGCTACAGTCTTCTGAATCCCACACTGGATAGCAGAAACACAAGTCTGAACTCGGACAATCCCCCTGGTGTCTCACTTCACTTTGTTCCCCCAACCAACCTGGTACCCAATCCGTTAAGCAGCTTTCATACGGCGAATTGGCAAAAGCGTTGTTTGATAACTCAAGCGCGTGAAGGGGATCATCAGTGATTTTCAAACTGCCATCACTTGTTGCACTAATCGTATCGCATGTTGGATTGTAGACTTCTTGTTTTGCCTTTTTTGTGAAGCTTTCACAGTATCCTATATATAAATTAAGCATTAGCTCATGAAGAAGGAAGGCACAATATAATTACAAGAAACAAATTTGCAATGCACCTTGTTCTTGGAGTACTTGTGTTTTCTTTCTCAAATGACTTCTCCAGTAATTCTTTATCTCGTTATCAGTCCTTCCAGGCAACCTCCGAGCAATTTTTGACCACCTACGAATTCAGACAAGAAAAAAGACACAAAGTATAAGCAGAATTCAAGGTACCAAAAAAATTATAGAAGAGAGGAAAAGGAGCTTACTTGTTACCCCATTGCTTGTGAAGCTGAAGAATGATTTTCTCCTCTTCACTGCTTAATCGACCATGCTTAAGATTGGGTCGAAGATAGTTCAGCCATCGCAATCTGCAACTCTTGCCACTCCTCCTCAATCCTGCAAGTAAATGAACACCTTTTTAAACCTACCTCAAAAGGCAAAAACTAAAAACCAAAGAGTTCTCCTGAAATTATTTAGAAGGAAGTATTAACGGTACCAGATGCTTTTGCTAATGAATCCCATCGCTTATCCCCCATGATTTCAACAACGGCAGCCAACTGCTCATCTTCCTCCTCAAACCAAGGACCTTTCCGCAGTTCTTCTTCTTGCATGGCTGCTCACCGAACCAATCACCGCTGCAACAAACTCAGAGGACTATCCTTCTTATATAAGGTGACAAAAGGTAGTGGAAAAGCAAAAAGTGGGAGTGACCCAAAAATCTTGCATGGCACAGTAGGTGGATAACACTTAATTTGTGGAAGCTCCACTGTGGGGGCTTACATGTTTCGGTTAGGTCATCAAAAAGGATTTTTCTATTGCGTTCTAGGAGAACAGACATCATCATTTCCGGTACCATTCCAAAAATTACTCTTCACTTCTGCACTGCTACTACAAGTTCAATGGATGTTTTCCATTTTAAACTTCAATGTTATCTCTACTATGAGATTGGGATATGAAAAACAAATGATAGTGCTTTGGATGACATGGAATCCTTAAAGTGTGATTATCCATCTAAAATCTTCTATTTGGCTTTTGTTTTGCCATAAGTTATACAGTAGTATATGACCTTTTGATCATTGGAACACAGTGTTTTTCCTAATAACCCCCCTTCCGAATTTTATTTATGGTAATTTTGCTAATCACCCACTCTCCTAGTTTTAGGTAAAGACATCTACTTTTTTCCCATAGGTGAGTTTGAATTTTCTGTGCTCGTTAGTCAAATGCCTTGGATCATGAATAAAGGAAGCATGGTAATGAGCACAAAAAATTACTTGAGTCTTTGGGCCTGCCCTTTTTGAAGTATTTCAGCTTTGATTTGGGGGCATGGTTCTGCAACAAAACGTCCTCGTAGCTCCTCCGTTCTTGGAGGTTTAGGGGGCCACTGTTGCAGTGGCATTCTGAGAGCAGTCACTTTATGCATATTTTCAAAGGTTAGGTCTATCTCCAATCATCCCCACCCATATCCCAAATTATTGAGGAATGGATGGATTTTGTTATTGTTATCGGTGGTGTTGGTGAGTTTGAATTTTCTGGTTTTCAATGCCATTTAAATGGTTTGAAGTCATCTAGTGTCTTAGCATTCACCACTGGCAAGATCCAAACAGAAGAGAGATAAGAGAACATTGTAAGAAACAGAACCATCCTTTTGTGACCGCATGGCTCCGAATAGGATGGGGCAATTTCTCAGTAGCACTAGATAACTTCGGCAACTTCACATTCAACTGAGAAATTTGGACTACAAAGTCAGCAACTGACAAAGCATGCTTTGCAGTAACTCATAGACTGGAAATTGTCAAAGCATAGAACTAAAAACCAATTGGCAATAACTGGATAGGTTATTGAAGCTCATATATTACTTTTTGAGGTAATAATGAATCAATGTGCGACGAGCTCCATCAATCCACGGCACGTGTGACCCTTCAAAACCCTTTGGCAATGAGAACATAACGTATCCAACTCAAAACCAATGAACAATTAGCTGATAGGCCACAAGACTCATATATCAATGTTGGTGGCAATAATTAATCAATGTTGGACAATCTCTAATGCTCTCCTACACGTGCGACCCCTTGACTCTGCAGTGAGCGGCAAACAAACGATTCATAAGATAGAGATCACAAAGAAACAACGTGCGCTTAGAGAAAAACGATGGAGCAGTCAGATCAAAATAAACTTGTACAAGAGCCTTTGAAAGGCTAGCTATGATACTATGTTAAAACGTCGGGAGTTTGGGTTGTGTGTTGTCCACTCCACCTCCCTCTAGTGAGCAATTGCCCAGGTGGGTGCGTATGTAGAATTACCATCTTGCCCTCCTTCCAAAAAGTATCGTTTGGAAGTGGTTATGGGTGTCTCATAAACTTAATTTTTGCAAAATACACTACTGCACGAGCCGTAGAGCATGATCGACTCAGATCATCGAGGGAGATCCTCCAAAATAAGAGGATTCATCTTTCAACACTACCACAAGCAGACTTTAAGGACTCGACCGGTCAAGTTGGAGCCAAGGGGGGAGAAGTGGTGGCGGCCACCACAAGATTTTCAAAAAATGTAATTATTATGTAAAAAAATAAATTTTTATCCCTGAATTATGTAGACTCGCCACCACTAGATTTTTTTAATCATTCATCCTCATAATGCATTTTGTCTAGTTATTTTTTAAGTACATGTTTTCGACACCACAAGGGTAAAATCCTGGCTCCGTCCCTTCGGTCAACCCTATAATAAGATAAAATAGAATGAGGGACAAAAGAGAGAAATCACTACATTTACTGGGAAACCATACGCTGAAATGCTTAAAATGAGAGGGAAAAGACACCAAAAGTATTATCCTACTTCCAAAAGAATTTTTGTCAGAATACAAAATCCCAATGGCAATAAATCCAGAACCATAGGTCCATGTCTGTTCATATAGAAATAGAGGAAACAATTGTTGTTATCTTTGGTAGGGCCAAAAAATGTTGAAGCAAAAATACATGACATACTTCACAAACCATTCTTACTTGCAGCCTATACTGCCACCAGCAGCTATCAATACACAGTTTTAAGTTACAATGCCTTCTGCTTTGATTGAGAAAAGAAAAAGGAGGGGGAAATTCACAATAAAAACAGAAAACAGTGAACAGCAGCAGTTTCATGTACCAATCCTTCTGGATTAGATGTCTCCCCCAAAAAAATCATCAAATCTTATTTATTCCCTCACCCTCCTTTTGCTGCTGCGGTAGCCAATCGCTGCCACTTCAACTCCCGCCGCTCTTCTAACTCTCTCGCTTGGGCAACTTTTTCCTCATACTGCCTTTGACACTCCTCGAACAGTTCAACGTCCATGTCCAAGAACATTTTCCGGACATTAATGCTCAATCCGTTGACTGCCTGATTCCAGTGAGACTGAATGTTCTTTTCCAATGCCTCGAAAATAATTGGCAAAACCACACTCCGGTTTTGTGCGATTAAGTTCACAATATGTTCGTTGTTCCAAAGAAACAGGGCTCGTTCGGCAACCTGAAAGGTAAGAAAGGATCAGAAAAACCTACAACGAGATGCATTTGCCTCACCAAGTGCAAAATAGAAATGTTGGAGTTTTGACTTCACATGCATGTATGGTACAACAAAAACGAAACTGTGTTCTGTAAACACCTACGCTGTTTTGACAGTTCATGACCTCGTAAGGTAATTCGTTGTTATATTTTATTCTAGAAGGCAAGAGATGTATATAGACTAATAAAAGAAAAATACTCAACATTATCTAATAACTGCTATGGAAGTAAAACAGTTCGGAGACATACAGGTCAAACTAGAAAAGACCCAAAAAGAGTGGTAGGATGAAACAGCAGTCTACAGAAGAGCAGAGGGAGAGGTTACCCCTCCTATCTATAGATTGGGTATTGCATGAGTGGGAGAGTGGGACATAGAGAGCCCTAGGGCATCAGTATAGGGTTAGGATCTATGAAGCACTGGTACTCCGAAAATCATGCCGTACGAGTACCGTGTGCGTAGGGTAAAGGTACAGCCCCGGTATGGCAAAATATGTACCCGGTACTCAGAAAACGAACTGGTTACTTTTTAGTTTTTGGGTACATCAGTGGTACAGCTTGGTTAAGCGAATGGGTAATTTCTTGTCTATTTGCAAACCTCTTGCATGTTCATTCCAGAATTATCATGTATACTGTTGGGGCTCAACTGTAGTTGGTCATGTGAAAAAAAGGGAAACCACGTTCAGTCCAAGATCTAGGTGACTAGGTTCAGACATAAACCTCATCAATTGTTGTCTTTTCCGACTCCACTGGTGATTTCTCTCACCTCTGCCGATTTCGGTCGATTCTCCTACTCCGGCGACTTCTGCAGTGAAGAATCCAACAACTACAAGTGTTTTTTGTTTACCTTTTTTTGGCTCTGTTTCTACTCATCTCTCCCTATTTCTTCTCATCTCTCTTCACTCACTCTCTTCCTGTTTCCTCTGATTTCTCTTCTCTACATGTTTCTCTCCTTGTTTTTTGCTCCATGTTTCTGCACATTCATTTTGTTATCTTGTGTTTGTAGGTAAAATATATTTTTACTTGTTATAAAATATATATTAAAAATTTTTGGCATCCCTTGGTTGTAACCGTTCCCTAATCTTTTAGGTTTTACGTTTACCTGTACAAGTACTGTGCCCACAACCTGTACCTGTGCTCCATTGATTAGGATACTTGTGCTTCACTGGTTAGGACTTAGGATCAAAGGACTCCTAATGCAGTGCTTTTAGCATTAGACACGAGGAATGTGTCTAATGACCATGCTTAGTTGGACGGAGAGAAAAATACTTCATTCTCCTTTCCTTCACTAAACTTTTCTAAGAAATAATTTTCCTAAACAAAATTCTTGACAACCGAACAGACTCTTGCTGGTTTTCACTAAGATGACTTCTAAACCTTGGTTTTCACTAAGATGACTTCTAAACCTTGGATAAGATGTGAGAAAGCTGTTCGATAGGGACTTCTTGTGATCAATACCTGAAGAGGAATGATCTTATTGACTTAAGAGGGCGATAAACTAAATTAAAAAGGCCAAGGATAACTTGAGATGAGGTGATTAGAAAGGACAAAACTACCTTAAACTTAGTTAAGAATACAATTTCAAAAAAAATTAACAGGAGAAATGGAATGACGTACCATATATATTGTAAAGCTAACACTACAGCTAGAAATTGCAAATCATAACTTTAATGTAATATGAGGTGAATGCATATGTGCACCTGCCTGGGTTTGTGTGTGGGAAAGTTGTGTTTGCGTTGGGTGGGTGGGTTTGGGTGTATTTGATTGTGGGTGGAGGGAGGAAGTAAAAAGTGCATGGTCATGTAGCAAACTACTAAGCTGGATGATTTCTATCCACAAACCCTCAGAAAATATTAGGCTCATAAAAAAAAACAACATAATTTTTGTTTCAGAGGAAAGCGAATCAACTCCTCTCATTCTGACTATATTTTTTCTTTTGCACGCTAAAAGTCCATTCACTTTGGAAAACCACGAGGATAACGACCTAGGTCCTACGACAACTCGAGATTTTGATAAAGTGATTTCGCTGATACTTCACTAAGAATCTGCCGACACTTTTTACAAAGTACTTTTGAGTACTCCTTTGAGAGGATTGCGGGACGATGTGTCCAACCAGAGCAGTCCAATCAATTGTGCATAAAGAGGGCTCCTGTTGATGCAGGCAATCATCCTCAAACTGCACCTCGATTTGGCCTAGTAAAGTATAAGTCGAGAGAGAAAGCTACTCAAACATCGCCCAAAACAATACTACCCATGAGGCTACTGAATTGAGTTAGTTCCTCCCAAAGTAAGTTCATAATCCATAACTTATCCTCACAAAAATAGTGCAAGCAGGTCATTGGTTCAACCGGCGAGCCCATCCGTTTACCACCCAGAATTAAGTGATAAGCAAGTAGTTTTAATCTAAGAAGCACAGGTGTATAACGGAATACTGACACGACACAGACACGCGGACACATCATTTCATCAAAAATTAGGACACGGACACATCGGGGACACGTTGAATGTAAAATGTAACAGTATTATAGACCTATGTTACGAATTCATATAAAGTCAGAAACATTATTTCTATCAAATAGATGCAGATCTACGGTCCGTAACCGTCATATAAGTATGCACTATACATCTGCGGAAATTTTCACTCTGGGCCGAGCTTTAAAAACTATATTTCAACTTTTTAACGTGTCCTTAACATGTTCCCAACAGTCATGAACGTATCCTAGAATATCCACAATGTGTCTGAGTAAAAGAAAAATTATAAAAAAAAATAAAAATTGGAAAAGCATATTGGCATGTCCAAAATGTGTCCAGATCGTGTCGTGTCCAGCAGACACGTGTCAGACACTGATATGTGAGGCCAGTGGACGTGTTCATGCTTCTTAGGTTTTAATTCCAAAATAAATTCTTTGCTGCATTCAAGATGCATATGGGGCAGTTAAAAAAAAAGGTGCAAATGAGCAGAACTCTCTTCTCCTTGGGTAACCTATGAAGCACCGACACCTCTAGGGGTAGCCATATCGCAGTGTCCCAACACGGGGACACGGACAGGGGACACGTGTCCGGACACACCACGTGGAGGGGGACACGGCTAAATTTGATTTTTTGGGGGAGACACAGCTAGGACACGGGGGGACATGGCTGGGGACAAGGCAGGGGTCAAAATGAAATTTTTTAATTTTTCTGGGGTAAATTCATAATTACTCAAAAGTTTGGGAATAACACTGTAATTATACACTATAAATATCTCCCACTTATGGATAATGGATGTCTGGTGTTGTTTGTCTTTCTTAAAAAATATATATTATTACATATATATATATAAATAAATATACACGTGGCGTCTCCCCCGCTGTGTCCGTATCCCCATTTTTTTAGAATTCCCGTGTCCCTGTGTCTGTGTCCATGTCCATGTCCGCATCTGTGTCCGTGTCCGTGCATCATTGGCTGCTATATATAGATCCTCCGAAATGGAGTTCAAACCAATGCTGCATACAACCACTTCAAGGTCATAGGAAGAGTGATTCTATATGAACCCAAACTTTATCTTTCTAGCCCCCAATTTCACTAGACACCCTTTAGAGGAAAGAATGACATCCAAAAATGTCCTCATCTTCAATCTAAACTAAACCTAGTTTTTTATAAACTCACCACCAGCCACAACCATCACCCACTGCCAAGCCCTACCATGCCCAATAGGATACAACCCAAATTATACTAGCTAGTGGAAATTAATGAGAGGACGAATGCAGAAGATTCAAGAAATAATCACAGAAGGAGAGAACAACAATTCCCAAAACTATAATGGCACAATTACAACTGCAAAGCCCCAAGAAACATCAGAAATGTTAAAGGACGGCAACGGACGTTTCTAGTTTTGTTCCCTTCAAAGTAGTCGTCCAAGCACCTTAATTTGTCAGGGAAAAACACACATATACTGGGTGTTATTGCCTTAATTCCTCCCCACCACTTTAATCATTAAACCTGATTTTAATTTGCATTTATGCTAATTGCATTTTCAATCCATTCCCAAGGCGTGCTTCACAATCAATCTCTTCATACTTCAACAGTTTCTGTTACTCTGCCATTAGGTGATAACAACATTTTGCAGAAGACAATGGTTCTTTCCTATTTCTTGATAAGAATTGGATTATGGTGGAGGAGGAGGCAGGCAGCAAGCAATAATAGTATTTGGAGGGTTGACAAACAATTTAATTTAGGTTATAGTATTGAAGATGAAGATGGGGGGATATTGGGATTAAGTTAAATGTTTAAATGGGTATGAGAAGAAAATTCAGAAGTGAATCTAATGGAATATCTGTGCAAGTAAAGATCCTTACTGAGCTCAAAGTAAGATAGAAAGGTCTAAGAAATGAAAATCTAGCTTCTTCTACAAGAATGGAAAATCTAGATTAAGTACAAAATCTAGGGACCAGGATCATCATAATGGAAATTCCCCAAATAAAAAATTCCCAAAAGCAAATCTCCCCACTTAAAAGCAATTCCATGTAAAGATAAAAGTCAACAAACAAATAAACCAATAACTTTTCCCTTTCATCCTAAAAGATGAATGGTATGGGCCTGTAGTAGTAATAGCCCAAATTGACTAAAAAATGAATGCGGGGAAATTCGCCGCAACAAGAATTACTCGAGCTGACTGTGACAATTCTTTCCAATTAGACCAATGACTTGAATGGAGAAAGGCACATATTCTTCCAATGTGGATACATTTTCTTTAAGCAAGCACTTGCTCTGCATCACCAAAACCTAGGTATCTACCCAAGAGTATACATCTTCTTTAACCAAGCCCTTGCTACTGCATCACCAAAACCTAGGTATCCCTTTCAAAAAACTAACCCTACTTCACTAACACTGTTTGGCATTAGTGGATTCTAACAAGTTACATCGGTACTGACGACTAGTTATCACTATCACGTGTTTCCTGATTAGTTTTTCCCCTACCTGAACGCACGATGGTGATGATCAGTCTCTCTCATGATTAGACTTTAACAAGTTCTCCTACAGTCAGAGTACATTGGGCGTGTGCTAAGTGTTTGTGTTGACTATTTTCTGCTACCGGTAGAAATAGATAAGACAATACCAAATTCGATGCTCATAGCTTCAGTGATCATTATACTTCTTTATGACTCTCCCAATGTAACTAGATAGTATTATGCCTGAAATCCCGCCAAAAAATATGGCAAAGTCACAAAAGTGAAGGCTAGTCTTACATTCATTGTGTGAGAATTGCTTCATTGATGTCCATTACCTTCTAATACGATAAAAAATCTACGAACCATTCAGAGAAACAAAGATTGCATTAGCAAGAAAGTACAAAGAAACTACCGGTGGAAGAATAATGGATGAAAGAAGATAAACTCCTTCAGAAGGAAGAGATGAGAAAAGTATGTCAACTCTTGTTTAGAGGAGCCAAAACAGCACAAAGGATCAGCAAACAAGAGGGAATTCACCATACCCCACCATAAGAAAAATTCTAAATACATAGCATACAACTTCATAACAAGCGAAAATTACTTGACACAACCATTCAACCGATTTGTCTCGAATAGCAGACTACTGGCCAGATGAGACTATTAATAAACAAAAAGAAATATGAACGAAAAATAGATGAATGAATGATGGCATTGCCAATGAAGGAGTAGACAGAACAAAAACCTTACAAGCACCCCAAAAATTGAACAATAGCTCGGCAACAACAAAATCGTAAAATCTTGTGCCTATCACTTCAAGAAACAAGAAACCATCAACAACCATTTGTCAAAAGTAGTTACAAGCAGACGATGGCAATGACTTTTCTAACAGCTGATAGCCTAGTAAGTATCAACACTAGAAACCACCGCACCAGTATAAACCAACCCCCAACTATATCGATAACAAACAATAATATACTGGCCCACTTTATGCAGAATCCAAATTTTCCGAATGCATATAGCCTAAAACAGAATCAGGCAAAAGTTTAAGGAAAATAAATGAAAAGACATGGAAATATAAGAATAATTTAAGGCTTCAAAGCCTCCCAATACCTGAAAATGAGAGCTATTGAGGCAGCGGGCTATCTGTCTGAAAAGAGGAACCATGCAGCGCTGAAATTCAGCAGCTTGTGTCCCTCCAGTACTTCTTCTAGTTCCCCAAGAAAGAGAACTTCCTTCTGGCAATTGGTGACCGGCCAGTATTTCAATAAACCCCTTATGACAGTGTCAGCAAGTTTGTAATCTTTTTCTACAAACTGGGTAATGCAGTATGAGAGCTGCTGATGATACAATGCAATCGGTTTAGGCTTGTGGAGTGGTATAAGTGCTCGAACAAGAAACAACTTATGCTCCTCTTTCATCGGCAGAGCAAACCCATTAATTATACTCCCGAGAATCTCCAGAAGCTCACCAATGCCACTGTGCCTCTCTGTCTCATATATAAACCGGTAAAAAATGTTATTGATTCCTTTCCTAATAAAAGGACGATGCACCATGAACTTCCCATATATCCGGTGGAGGATCGTTTTCAAATACTCCCGCTCCCTAGGATCCTCGGAATCAAACAAATCAAGCAGTTTCAAAACAAAGGAACTATCAATATACCTCTTTGCAATCTTGGTATCAGTATCCGATGACACAACATATCTCAAAAGCAGCTCATACACAAGCTGTAAGTGGGGCCACGAGGGATCAAGATAGGGCTCATCCTCATCCGGGTCCACGTTTTCCGAACCAGTATTTTCATGAGACGCTGGCGGCAAACACCGGAATATATTCGCTGAAATCATCCGAATCATTTCTTCCTGATTACTCTCTGTAATTTTCCCTTGACCACCTGATTGTACAAAATCAACAAGCTCCCCAAGACACTGCCTCTTAATCTCCTTCTCCCT
This sequence comes from Vaccinium myrtillus, assembly GCA_016920895.1. Lineage (NCBI taxonomy): Eukaryota > Viridiplantae > Streptophyta > Magnoliopsida > Ericales > Ericaceae > Vaccinium > Vaccinium myrtillus. Next base: position 12,260,985 of record CM029280.1, read on the forward strand.
AACCATTTTGAGAGAATCATCGAAATCAAATTGGTAGCAACAAATCTGCAGTTTCCTTAGGAACAAGTTTTGTCTTTCGGATACGGGTACCTCTCTGAACATAGGGAGGTTTTCTATGGTCCCAGAAGGCGGGGCGGCAGCGGCCGGAACAACAACTCCGCCCGAGTTGGCCGCGGGGCCGCCCCGAGAGGCATGGTTTACAACAATACTCGACGTAACAGAGTTTCGATTGCCGGGCGAACCGTAAAAATCATTACCGTTACCCTCCGATTTCGATAGCTTACGTTGCCCACGCTTTATAATTCTGTTGAACATTTTTGCAATCTCATAAACCCTAACCCTAGAACTAACATATAGAAACAAACTAGAATCAAATTACACCGGGAGTGGGCCCGAAATTATTGTAGGGTTTCAAGAATCAATCATATACAGAGAAGAGTAAGTTTGTGCAATGTTTTTTTTTTTTTTTTTCCTATGGATTAAGCAGAATCAAAGAACAGTACGAACCGGAGAGTATTTGGACCGTTGGACGACACCGGCGGCGGATCGCCGGGATTCAAGCCGGCGGACTGGACGGCGAGAGATTTGGGTGGTGATCACCCAAATATATGATAGGCAGAGGAGATATATGGAGGGTATACCGTGTATGACTGTATGTATCGTCAGAGAGAGAAAGAGAAGGGGGAGACTTTGGAGGAGAGAGAGAGGATAATGAAAACGTATGATTACAAAATACGCTTTTTTAACGTTGTGCGGAACCATGGGGTGATTTTATTTAGGAAATTCATATTACCACTCCTTAAAAGTGCTAATGACACTGAAAAAAGAGTATCAAATTACCACTATAGAGATTGATATTGACACTCGTCTATTTTAGAGTATCAATAACAATATTTAGTCATATGTTTGTTATTACGGGAAAGTTCACGACATCCTTTATTTTGTTTAAATGAATATTGTCTCGTTCATTTTTCGTTGTCTCGTTCAGTTTTTGTGAACCTCGATGGATTTTGCTTTCTATCTGTGGAATTCTTTTCAAAATTAGGGCGAAATTCCTTAAGTCGACCCCATAGAAATTAGTAAAATTTGGGAGATTTTGAATGTAAAAACTAAATGGGAGCAAATGAAATTATTTAACAACTTATTTTGATAACACTAAATATGATTTTAGGAGTGGCGAAACTGCCAATGTGCAGAAATATCAATATTTGAGAAAAGACAATGCTACGTTAGTAGTTACTAACTTAAAAACGTAGATAAAATAGCATTAAAAATTATATAGCTTATTATGTTTCTCGTATCGAAGTAGAGTACAAAGAAATAACGCAATACGTATCTATTAATGTATAATTATTCTTGATACTCTCGAAAGAATTTACCGTAGAATTGGATCAAAACCTCTAGTAATGTCTTTCTCAGTATACTTTTAACTTTGGTCATTTTTTACCTTTACAATTGCCCTCGTCGAGATGAATAAATAATCTTAAAATTAGTCTGATAAAATAGTAGCTTAAAAAGAGAAAAATAATTAAAATTTTCATAAACCCCACCAAACATGGCCTTATGTTGGGGTTTCATATAAAAAGGATGATAGATAGAGGACTAAAGGATATATATTATACATGTTACTCAAATTAAAATTGGTAGAGGTGACTAGCATATATAGTTTGACCCAAAATAATCTAACAATATGCTCCTAATATTTTTCAAAAAAAATTCGTAGTGGTGGCGACCGCTATTTGTCTCTCTTTGGCGTTGTTCTCTTGTTCTGAAGGGGTCAACGCACATTTTTGTCTAACAATGCTATAAAATACTTTGCGAAAACAAGGGGTCGTTTAGTCACGTTCTTTTATTTGCAATTTATTTAAATGAATAAAATAGGTAAAAAATAAAATATGAAAAATTGGTTTCTCCTCCATCTAGCTTTGTACTTCACCAATAAGAACGTATTTCCACTACTGTACGGCATTGCAAGCCTTCATTCCCGGGATCTCCAATTATCTTTAAATTTGAATAGAAAAACAGATTTTAATTTAACAAGAAAACCTGAAATAAAATGCTTAGCATCGTAATTTCAACAACAGATTTTTGAGTTAAAAGAGAAAAAAAAAATACAACATGATTTCGTTTGGCTATTCATACTTTCTAATTAATTGACATTTTCTCGCTACATGGTGCACGCACGCACATCCATATATATATATTGAGATACACAGTCCCCTTCCTATCCAAACTCTGAAAATGCGGACTCTGTCCGTACCTCATAGATCCCAATCAAATTTTCATGATCCGAACCGTCCAATGTGTTTAAAAGGTATTTTTAAGAGTTCACAAGAGAAATCAGCAAAAACAATACCGGGAAGGGCTTGATCCGAGCTGTTTTTCATAAAAAATTATTGTTCTACAGCTTTTATGAAAAACTGCTCGGATCAAAGCCCTTCCTGGCATTTTTTTTTGTTGTTGCTAATTTCTCTTAGAGGCCCTTAAAAACACCTTTTAAAAATATTGGACGGTTCGGATTATCGAAATTCTATCGGAATCTATGAGGTGTGGATGGAGTCCACATTTTAAATACGAAGTTTTTCAAGATACATATGAAATAGGGTTATGCTAACGGGTGCCATAGTGCACTCGTTAAAAGTACAAAAAGTACACTTTTGTGGGTCCCACTTGTACATTAAAGTACATTTAAATATATACTTTAAAGTACAAGTGTACTTCTAAATTGTATTTTTTGTACTCTTAACTGGTGCATTATGGCACCCGTTAGCATTTCCCTTTTTTACTGTCTCAAAATAGGCAACTAGCGATAAAGATGGAAAAGATACTGATTTTATTCCATTTTTTAGATTATTATTTGCAAATGATGATGATGGATACTATGCAAATTAATTAAAGCAAAATTATTAATTTGCAAATGATGATGACTGCACAGATTAATTAAATAAAAATTTGACAACTTTGACCCGCAAAAATTTATTTAGACAATTGTTTAATTAGGACCAAAGAAAAATTGCTGACGTGATTGAAGCCGTCCGTGAGAATGAAGGACAGTGATAGATTAGTCGGTAGAAATAAATTCTTTAACATTTTTACGATTAAAAATTGTACATGCCTTGGATTAGTGGTGGAGGTATCTTGGATTAAGATGTCTATTACTTCGGCCCCCTCGGATAAAAATCCCGGCTCCGCCACTGACTGGAGTAGTACTTTGAAAAAGAAGAGGCCATTGTATTCCTACGTAAATGGGTGGCTACTGGGAGGAGAGGGTCAAACCCCGAGTCACGATCGCGAAAGGGAAAGTACGAGGTGAGGTGAGACAACGTGTTGCTAACAGGAGTCGAACACAGAACTTGGAAAATTTTCAATTTAGATTCTGATAAGTTATATTCGGGGGTGGTGGCATGAACGAAAGTCTAATGCTATTATCGTACTTCCTCCGTCCCAAAATGATATCCCCTACAAAAAGACGTATAATTTTTGGACAAAAATAAAGTACTTCCGCTCGTTGTTTTTATGATTTTTTATCATCAAAATAAAGAGCTAATTGAGATCTAATTTGTTGCATATCTTTAATTTGGTGCGAAGAAACTCAAAAAAAATCATATATGAAAGTATTTTATTCTTGATTTGAAATTGCATATCTTTTCGTAGAGAACTATCATTTTGGAATGGAGTGGGTATATTTTTAGTAAAAATATGAAGCGCAAGTTTCATTAATAAAGTTTTTGCCTACCAAAAAGAAAAAAATGAAGCACAAGGTTAAGTGCAAACTCAAGTTTTATCCTGAACCATCCATTTTGTTAAAACAAAAATAAAGGCTTAATTCCATTTTCAGTTGTTTTTAGCTACAAAGGATTTGGAGTGTAGATTCAATTTCATAACATATTTTAAGTAGGCACGTTAATGAACCGGATTAAATCCGAATCTACTTACAAAAATCTGATCCCATAATCTGTAATTCAAATCCCATAATTCAAAAATTAACGACTCATATTTAGATATATTTGATCTATTTATGAATCCAATTGGATTATTTTAAGTATTTTTTTTTTGTTTTTTAGATTGTTAAATATTTAGATGTGATTTCAAAAATCCAAATTTTGAATTTTTTAGTTTGCATGCTTAACTTTGAATAGGATAAACGAATTGGATTGGATCAAATTGTCGGACTCGATATCCGATTTTCCGGATTCGGATCCGGACAAAAACCAAATTTTAATTTTTTATGACCGGATCGGGATTTGAGTGAATCTTGACGGGTTCAGATTAAATCCGGTCAATTGCTGTTTTTTTTTGGAGGGGGGGGCTGCCGCCTCACCCACCTCCACCTCCCCCCTCCTCTCGGTTTCAGATCCTCCCTCCATACACACCCTCTCGGTTTCAAATCCGGTCAATTGCTGTTTTTTTTTAGAGTATGTGATATGTGATCCATGTAATGGAGGAGATACAATATCCCCGCGTTCTTCACCCTCCCCACCCTCCCTCGGATCAGTACTGCTAGGGGAGATCAGTAGTGGGCCAGATCTGGTGAAGTTGGAGCTTGGATGGCTTGGCATGAGGTCCCTGGCAAATAAGTCACCTGATTCCGGTGCGGCGGCCTCCGGCGACACTCTCTTTGGCAGGGGTTTTTTTTATTTCTATTTTTCATTTTCGTTAGTTTTTTTACCCCTTTTTAGGTGGTTTGATTAGCCCCTCTACGGGTGCTTCGTTGATTTCATCTGTATTGTTCTGCTAATGGGTTGAGCTGGGTGTCCGTTTTCGGGATTCTCTACTACTAAATCGATGACGGACTCTACGCCAACCTTGTGTTGGTCTGCCTTGGCAGTACGTGTCTTTGGGCCTGTGAGCCGGTGCGCTGTTGCAGTTGCTCGCGTCTAGATTTTGGTAGTTTTGGTTCAATCCTGTATTTTGAGATGAAATCGTTTGCCTTTATGGCTGCGAAATGAATTATCTTGCCTTGTTCAAAAAAATAAATAAATAAAATTTGCTAGTAACAAAGGCGAGGAAAACATGGTGCAAGACTTGGTAGTGGGTCAAGTCTTGTTACTTTTGAAATAAAGTTTGGTCAAGAGTGCATAATCTCTGAATGTCTATTCCAAGCGTGAACTTTACGGAAGGACTACGGAATGTCCGTGATTAAAGGCACATTGGATCGCAATACAATCTTAATTTTTTAAGTTACGAGTTCAATCCGACTTTTGTATCCGTCAAATGTAATTTACACATATCATCAATTACAACTTTTAGCCGCTTTCCTGTTTGATCATAAAAGACAACATTTAAATAATGATACATTGCCTAAGGGCATCGAGAAAAGTGTTTGGTACCAGAAAAGTTTCTCATAAAATCACCCCGAAAATGCATCCAACGGGTGAAATTTGTACCGGGTGGATTTCACCCGTTTGATGTATTTTCGGAGTGATTTTATGGGAAACTTTTCTGGTACTGTACCAGACCTCAATAAAGAGTGAGGCACAGAGGCAAGGTAAAATTATTAAGAGAATATTTGCAAGGTAAAATTATTAAGAGAATATTTTCAGTATCTATTTTTAGGAAAATATTATCTGACAATTACAATCTTAGCATGACAATATGATCGAACAGCCGTGAATGTTACTTTATTTAAATGCCTGGACATTTTGGTGTAAAACCGCTCTGCTTTAGATAGTGTTCTTGTTTTGGTCTCTACAAACCCGGGCCTCGTTCGTTTTGGGTTTCAAGACCCGGTTTTCTCAATTATTATCCAACCATTATTCCTATTTTCAAATATTATTCTCATTTTTCTCTAATCATTAACTCTTATTTTTAATTATTATCTCTATTTCTCTCTCCAATCATTACCAAAAATCAAAACTCAAAACTCAAACCAAACACAATGTGTATTTTCTTTAGATTGGAGAACAGAGAAACATGAGGTGAGACTTGATAAAAAAAAACCCCGAAAGATGTACTATAGTATATATGCGACTCGTTGGGGAATTTTTCAATCTCACTTATCGGCTCCAAAAAATAGGATAAAATAGAATAACACCATTGATTATCAGAAAATAAGAAAGATTACGACAAGATCCAATATAAGGCCCATTTGATAATACTTGTTTATTAGCATCAAATCCGTGCTATGCACTATGCACGGAGTGAATCCAAGTGCAAATAAGGCCCATTTGATTCCCCAGGCCCTAAGATTGAATTGTTAGCCTAGTACTAACAAGTGGTATGCCCGTATAGGATCTAAGAGCAAGTGCAACAGCTATTCTCCAAAAGTGCTGGTGAACAGTGCACATTTTTTCTTTCACATATTCACATATCTTTCAACACTCCAACAATACTATTTATTTTACCTATTATCTATTAAAATATTATTTTTCCTCACATTTTCTTCTTCCAAATTCCAGATTCCCTAGAAAAGTGAGAGCAAAAGAGAGCCAGGGATGAGAGAGAAACTATTAAAATATCAAGAATGTAAGGACCCGTGTTTTTAAATCATTTTCCAAAAATAATGTTGGGGAAATGTGATGAATTGTTTAAAATATAAAGTGGGGTTAATGTGAGCATAGTAATGGCATTTGAGTGTATTTAAAACACATTTGGAACTTAGGGGGTGTGTGTGCAAGTAAAAAGGGATATATATACATGTGGGGGCTGATTTTTTTGCAAACAAAACTCATCTCTCTCTCTCTCTCTCTCTCTCTCTCTCTCTCTAATAGAGGCCGGCAGCCTCTCTCTTTTCTCTCTCCCCATATTTTCTTCAAATTCCACCACAAATCCACCTCCTACACTTCACAAACTCAAGATCTAACCTCAAATCCTTCTTCTACGCGTGATTTGGAGTCCTGGTCTTCGTGAGTTTCACTTGGAGCAAGTGTATTTTGGTTGGAATGCTTCAAAGGCCAGGGTTTTGCATTTTCCACACATTTCAAGCTCCCACACCTTGAGGTAGGGAAATTTTCTATCTTTTCTAAGTGTCTTTGTTGTGCTTGTGTGTGTGTACCCTCTCCTATAGTTAATCTCTTCCTTGTTTGATTGAAATCTTGTGAACAAACCCATTCTAGTCAAGTTTATGTTGAAAATATATCTTCTTCTAGCTCCTATATTATTTCCCTCTTGATTTGGTAGTTATCTCATCACATTGTAGTTTGATTTCATGGTAATACTTGTAATTTGTATGAAACCCACTTTGCACCCAATTTCTAGTCATTATAACTTGAGAAATACCTTGATTCATGAAGATTAATGTTCCCCTAGTCAAATTGGTTGTTGAATCACTCCCCTCTAGCTTATTGCATTGGTATTTAGCTTTGGAATCATTCGATTTGCAGTTCTAGAGCATTTTCCCCAAAAATGGGATTTTAAGGCAATTTTCGGCCCATTCTCTGGATTTTCCACCCGGGTGGGAATCACGGCCGCCCGAGCGGTTTTGACAAATTGTTGGACGAAATTTTACATGTTGTTCCGGTCCACTCCTATGCACTTGTTTGGTTCCCGAACGCGTTTTTCACTTGTATTATGTAATTTTCTACCTCGGTAACATGCACCTAGATATCAAATGATAATGAGGGATGATTAGCGACACTCGTATTTGATTATTAATGAATTTAGTGAGGACACGGTCCATGAATTGACACTTTGCGTTACATTTGGGTTGAGTTGAGAGTCCATGACACTTGTGAAAGGATGTTATGACACACGGGTCATTTTTGACATGACGTTGACGTTGAAACTTGAGAAATGATAATGTGAATTTATAACATGTGATACGGGGCCGAAAGATAGCCTAGAATGATACTAGGGCCGTCCTTTGGACATGTCGCTAGGAATGATATTTGGTCCGTCCTATGGACGTGTCGCGAGGAATTAAGCCTTGGCCAAGGGGAAGACGATACGGGGCCGAAGTTAGCCCGGAATTGATACTCGGGCCGTCTTATAGACGTGTCATAGATGTGTCACGAGGAATTTTCTTAATTGGATAATTAAAATGAATTAGACACATTACGATATGAACGAGTTGGACACATGCAAGAGGTTGGGTACATGTCGGGTACGAGGGATGATAGTAAAGGGAATCTATTGGCTTATGAATTAGTTTTCAATCCTTTAACCATCAAGTTTTCTTGATCCTTGTTGCGTGGCTTGTGCATTCTTTGTCTATCACTCACATGCATTTCATTGCATTTAGGATTGGTAGACTTTTCTCTACTGGGCTAGAGTTCACCCTTATAATTTCAGGTACCCAGCACGAAGCATGATATAGATTGCTTGGAGTGTGTGCATGCATCTATTTTGAAAGCTTAACGGAGGAGTTACCTTATCATCTTGAAACTTATATTTTTGTCAAGATGATTTTGTAACTTAATGTAGTTTCATCTTTTGACATTGGGTAGTAATAACACTTAAAACTTATGTACTTGTATTCGGGGTTACGGGTACCCTTAGACAATTGTGGCTTGTTGACTTTGACTTTCTAAATTTTATGTGGACTTTGACTTAGACCGTAGACTTGTTGACCGTCAACGTGGCATTTATTAAATGTATTTGAAAGTTTGAGGGCGTGACAAAGAACCTTATGAATAGTGGTTCGCTACAAGTGCCGAAATCTTTACACTTTCAACTATGTAAAGTACCGAAAACATGTTTTTACCTATGCTGGTGTTGTTTCTCTAAACCAAGCAAACACAATAACAATCACACACCACAGCGAGATTTACGTGGTTCTCCAAATTCAGGTACTCCACGTGGGCAACGGATATGTATTGGCTCTGCAGGATACAATCACTCTACACTCATAATACAACCTCACACTGTCATGATATCCACGACTTAAGAGAAAAAAAACAAACAAACAATCGAAAAATTAAGGACACAAAGATTTACGTGGCTCCTCTCAAGCGCGAAGCAAGAAGGTACTCCACTGGCAAAGAGCGAGAGAGGATTCACTATGAACGGGGATAAAACCATCGCGTCTTGGTTAAACACCCTAAAATGCACAACCATCGTGTCTTGGTTGCTCAAACCAGCTTTTAGACAGTTCGAGCCAGCCTGCAGGGAATCCAAAGAGCTCAAATAAACTGCTTGAGCCAGCCTAGTACAATCAGAACTGAATTTCAAGACATTCTCAACACACGCAATTACTCTCATGTATCTCTCTAGAATTTTGATACAATACAAGAGCTCTGGTTTTATAGGCATAGAAATGAGCTCTATTCCAATGCCAAACTAGACACAACCTTAACTTCCATAATTACTTTCAACCATATGAGAGAGCCTTATTATGCTTTTGAGAGACACCCATCAGCATAATTGCCGATGTGATAACTAATAAGGATGGAGCCAAAACCACTGGTAAACACTATCAGCCAACAATAAGATCGCATTGCCCATGATCACTATTGTACTTGATGTAACCGCTTATCAATTTTATATGCGGGCATGTCTTATCTGGAGATAGATGTTTTGGAGGCTCAGTCGAGTCTCATATGTTTTTGGGACTGCTAATAGTTGTCTGGATTTCCTTGGAGATAATGGCACGTCTCAGGGCTTTATCATTGGACCGGTGTAATGCCATCTCTGCTCTGTTTTAGGGCTCGATATTCTAGAAAATACTACTCATTCGGTTTTCCTGTGTTTGAATTGAGTTTTCTGAAAGCATCTGTATCTATTCGAGAATTGTTTGTCAGAGTAGCTGGATATCTCACTAAGGTGGAGGCATGGTTGTTTCAGAAGATGACTTTTGCCAAAGCAGAGTTCAGTGTTAAGTCCTGTTCAATTTGGTTGTCCATGATACGGATCTGAGTCTTTGTTGATTCGAGAATTGTCACCAAGGTGAAGATTGATGATTATTGAATATAGCTCCCATGTGACTTAGTCTTATCTTCCCATTGTGCCAACCACCGGAGTTGAAGTTGGTTGTTTGGCATATTGGAGTTGGTTGGAATTCAATTGGTTTGACCCTATAAATCAAGGCCTCTGACTTTGGTCTTTGTATTTCAGGGTGAGTTTTTCCTGCGGTATTTTTAGCATTTTCCTCACATGCGTCACAAAAATACCATGCATGGTATTCTTAGCGAAAAATACACACAATTTTGATTATAACTTAGGAAAATAATACTGAAAATACGAAAAATACCGCAGCGGAAACTCATCCGATTAACATCCGTGGAGCACCCGATTTGGGGAACCACGTGTACATATTTTTGTGCGTTTTATGTGGTTTGGTTTGATCCATGACAGTGGGAGATCTGGTGTGGCTTAGTCCATGAGATTTTTGTGCTTTGTGCTGTGGACATGTGTGGTTTATTTAGCACTAGGACAGGAAAATAGGACACAGAATGCGGACCCATTTCTACTTTCAGTAATGCTCTCTCATAATTAATCAGGACAAACCCCTTTGAATTGGGGGATGGTGCAACATCTATGTTGTCCCAATCTGAGTCATCTGTGCTCGGCAATGGACGGCTCGGATTTGTTTGCTAGTGTACGGTTCGGATGTATTTGGACAAAATGTGATCCGAGCCGTCCATTGCCGAGCACGAACGACCGAGATTGCACAACATGCATATTGTCCCTTTGGGGACAGCAACAAGAACAAATTTTAGGCCCAGCCTAATTTAGGTCCCCGGCCACCACAAACCTACTTAGATATAGGAGTATAAGATTTTGCCGCCCGCTTGCATATTTGTACCTAAACAGGAAAACGTAACGCAAACACAAACAAACATCGATTAACCAAGGGAGTTCGTATCAATTTCAGTGGTGAATTCCATTGTTAAAAACAACTTAATAATTAAGCCGAATTATATTTTTGCACTTGTTCAAAAAAAAAATCTCATTTGTGAGTTTTGCACCAATGTTTTCGTGGATTATTGTTTCGTCGTGATAAGAGGAATCTAAAAAGTCAAAAATTATGAACCGAACTAAATTTTGTGAAAAAAGATAAAAATAATCTAAAAAGTCTCTCTATTTTGGATTGTTTTTTTTATGAACTTTTAAAAGATTTTGATCATAATTTTTTTTACTTTTTAGATTCCTCTAATGAGACGAATAAATAATCCAAAAAAAAAAAGACGCAAAATTAACATATCCGATTTTTTTTAATAAAAGAAAAATAAAAATTTAAATGAATAATTTGGCCAAAGCACATAGTAAGAGTTTTACCAAATTACCATCCAAATGCAGGAGGCTCCCATTATGATCGATAAACATAGTGGGAGAAAAGATCAATTACGAGCTTACGTTACTAATTTTTTGCTCAATGGCAACAAACACCGTGTATATCCATTTAAAAAATCAGCTTGATTGAATATCGATATGAATATCAAAAATATAATTTTGGTTCATAAAATGGAAGGCCATGACAGGTTTACCTTAAAATTATTGACAGAATCAACCTGTTCATTTTACAAACCAAAATTCAATTTTTGATTTACCTATCAATGTCTAATCAAGTTGATTTGTTTCCGAGGATGTACTACTATGTGAGTCCTATAGGATAACCGGGTTCGATTATTAGGATAAATACACAGTAGGACTCACAATAGCGGTTGCAGAAATCTCATGGTTTCTATCGCCGGTGGACAGAATGTAATGACTTACCTTTTCATGTGCAAATACAGCATGGAGGTTGTGGAACATGTTAAGCATTTTCTCAAGCACCAAGTATGCATGGGCCACTAGTCTTTCCAGTTAGTAGTTGATAATAACTGAATTAACATTACCCAAAACAATAACAGCAGAATGTAGAATGTTATTTACGGGTGCAGGGACTGTGTTGTGCACTCGATTTGGGATCCACCCTGAGTCCAGTTGTTTAATCCGAATCGTTATTTTGTTCGTTTCATCAAGTATGAAAACGTGTAAAAATTCAGGTTGATCGTATTTCATTAACTATTTAATTGGTGGTCGATCATTTAGCTTAGCGTTATGTAGACAAAATCACCTACCATAGTTTCTTTGAGTGTTTCGTTTTCAAGAATAATCCAGTCTGAAAACATAGTTATCGATGTCCGATCAACGCAAATTTTTAAATGACCTACCTACTCGATGAGACGAACAAAACGATTCAGATCAAACAACTGGACCCAGGGTGGAACCCAAATCGGTCGCACAATGTTATTTACTGTTACAGACCCTCATAACTATTACAAATCACCAACTCTGTGATACCGAAAGTATACAATCATTAATCTGTATCAATATTTTGTTGGTAATTGGTGGTCCACGGCGGCAGCCGAGGTGGTGGTGGTGGTCGCGCTAGCAGAACTTGTACTAGTAACCATCTGCATCTCTGCTGCCGCCGCCTCCACCCTAAACTTCTCATAAATATCCCCTCGGTAAAACTTCCTAGTCCTGATCACCAAAACAATCGAAACCAAACACCCGAACAAAGTTGCGGCCGTGATAATTAGAAACGCCATCTTATAACACTCCACGCCAGTACAACTCAAGTCCTCACCTGCTTTCCTCGTCAACCCCTTCGCCACCATTTGCCTCGTGGCCTCCTTATCGTACAACTCACCCGCAACTTTCACGTTCAGTATATACGACCCGACCGGGCTGGCCACGGCTCCGAGGTTGTACAACGTGGAGTAGTACTTGAGGCCGAAGATCTCCGATATGATTGCGAACAACAATGGCCATTGTGCGCCGAAGGAGAACCCGATGATGATTGAGGAAATGTAGAGGGAGTCGGGGACGCCGAAGGCGATGAGGAGGTGGCCGAGGCAGGAGAAGAGGAGGACTAGGGTTAGCATTAAGGGGCGGGGGAACATGTACTTTTTTAGGAGGATTTCAGAGGCGAATCCCGAGGCGACCCGGCCGAGGTAGTTCCAGATGCTGACTAGGGATACAAAGGTGGTGGTGGCTTTGGAAGGGTAGTTTAGTGATTTGCCGATCTGGCCGAGGTTGTCGATGGCGGTTAGGGTGCCGCCTACGCCGCAGGTGGTGGCGATGAAGAGGATGAGCATGTCGATGCTGAAGAGGGCTTGGAGGATGGTGTAGTCGTTGCCTCTGTCTGGAGGGCGGAACACGTTTGTGAAGCACGAGTCGGGCTTTCTCGGGCTGGTTGGAGCATTGGTGGGTAGTGGTGGCAGTGGTGGTGGCTCCGTTTTTTGGGCTGGTGGTGAAGCAAATTGGATTGCTGGTGGATTTTCTGCCACTACCTGATAACAAAGGTCAAAAGTTGCTTTTAGTGAGTTCTTTTGTCAAGCCTTTAAATTGATACATATTGGAGACAGTTGCAAAAAAATTCAAAAGAGAATGGAAAATGTTAAGTGCTCAAAAAATTGTCCAAAATTTGAAATCAGTAGCTCACACAAAATTAGAAATCAGTGGCTCAGATTGACTTCCAAGTGAATCTAAGCCACTGATTTTAAATTCTGGGTACATTTTCTTGCTATGTAGCACTGTTAAAAGAGAATAAAGAAATTAATGACCAAAAAATTATGTTAAAGAGACATGAACTACAAACATACATAGAAGATAACCAAATCTTCCTTGAGAAATCGAGCCAAGTCCAAGTACTAAACGAGCCTTTATGAGTCACTCAAACTTAGTACATGCGAGCTGAGCTATTTACAAAAGCCGATGTACAACCAACTCAAACTTGACTTGTTTAATAAACAAGCAAAAATACTTCGTTCGAACTGAGTTGAACCGGGCCCTGCCTGCCTCTAATGAGCCGAGTCGTATGTCGAATGCTACTCGTGAACTGCTTGGTTTGTTTGGAGTTGTAGAGACGTGAAATTTGTTCATTACATTGAATAATGTTTGCTTTCCGATTATTCTTAGAAAAATGAAAATATTTTGGCTGTTCCTTACCTGAAACTGAGAAAGATCATTAAGCGCTTTTTGCTTGTTCCTCCAAATACTCAGCTCTTCTCTTATCACAACACCAAGTGGCGCAAAAAGCAGAACAAACACAACCGCCGCACTCCCGCCGTACGCCGCCCTTGAAAACACGTATCTGTTCTGCACAATTATTATAACCATCAAAAAACCCGCAAGCCCAAGTGATATGTACAGAAGATTGTAAAAAATCTGCAGCTCATTCTTCTGTCGAACGACTTTGATGATCCGAATCGTCCTAAGAAAAACAAACGAAACCGCGGCCGGAAGCCACCCGATGAGCAAAATCAAGTAGGCCGCGTTGTTATCGCCGTAAAAGGCGTGGAAAATCTGCGTCAAAATCGCCCCACTCAATCCCACAAAACCCTTTAGTAATCCCAAAACGATTCCCCTGCTTTCTGGGAAATTCTTGACGCAAGTGACTAACGCCCCTGTATTTGCAAACGATTGGGAATTGGCCGCTACGTAAATGTACAAGCACATTTGCCACACTTGGGGCGTGGGGACGCGGCGGGTGACGGCGAGGTAGATCATGAAGTAGCCGGAGAAGTTCATGGCGGCGCCGATGGAGAGGACGACCCACGGCGGGGTGAGTTCGTTGATGAGGCCGGACAAAATGCCGACGTTTCCGCCGAGGTCTTTGAAGAAGCTGAGGAGGTTGAGGGTGGTTTGGTCGTAGCCGAGGGCGGATTTTATGTAGTTTGAGTAGAGGCCGAACATGTAGGTAGCGCCGGCGGCGGACATGATGAGGAAGGAGGCGAAGACCATGAACCAACGTCCAGTGATGACGTGGAGGGTGATGCTTTTCATGGTGCGGGCGGCGGAGTCAGCCACCGCCATGGTTTTGGTGAGATTATTGGCTTAACGAGTTAGCTGAAGTTTGGTTAAGGTTTTGAGGGATGAATGTTTAGAGATTAGTGAAGTGGATAAGGATTTATATGCGAAGAGAGAGAGAGAGAGGGGAATAATTTTTTAGTGCCGAGCGGATACTATCTGGCAGTACCTGTCTCATATCTCGGCCATCCAAAAATGTATTGGGCGGTCCAGATTTTAAATAAACTCTTCCAGAACTCTTCCGGGGAAGAGTTTATTTAAAATCTAGAACATTAATTATTGAGATAAACGGTTGTGATGGGATGCTACGAATAATACGTCAGACATTACGTGGTTCCCGCTGACAATGAAAATTTTCTCTCTCTCTCGAGGAGAGAGGATTCTTTTTGGGTTCGTGTATTTGGCATTCGGGAATGGACAGTGAGTGGTCCTTTAAGAAAGGAAAGCCAGAGGGGATTCATGAGTTTCAAACATGTGAGGTATCGTTTGATTAGAGGAAAAATGGACCACCAACAACGTAGTCGTTTGTGTTCCAAACAAGTGAGGAATCGTTTGAGTGTCAAACATGCGAAGGAATCGTTTGATTAGAGATATATCCCAAATGTGTGGAGTTTTAATTTCTCAAAACACTATATGGTTATGTGGTACTCTAGGATACTCAAACACTACACATTCTCGTGAATGAATGGTACTGAAATGACCACTCAATAACACTCAATATTGGTAGTGAAAATTCGAAAACTGGTAAATCGAATGTAACCGTGTTTTTTGGATTGGTTTGACGTTTTAATGGTACGCTAAAAGTTAGAAACCAATAAATTTAGTTCGGTTACTATTCTACAGAGCGAGCAAAGTTGCTCACATACCAATCAAGATCCAATCAAAGCTGATTTTTCTCACATATATCTCTATCGACGGAATCTATGAGATACACACTTTAAACTCAGTGTGAGACCCACAAACAAAGACGAGTCACAAGTGGAGTATGAAAAGATGGAGCGGGGAGGAAATAGAACCCCTTCAAAATATATGGAGTTAAAGTTTAGTAATTTTAATATGAGGCGGAGTCAGGGATTTGGAAATAAATTTTTTTGTTAAAAAACTCGAGCTTTTGGAAATATAATTGGAACGATTTAAAGTAAACCGAAACCTGATTTTATTGGCCCACTGGATCCCTATAGCTAGAGTTTTGGACTAGAGCTAGAGGTTTTGAAGCCGGACCCAACCCCAAAGCCCGTTATTGATTCAGCCCTAATTGGAAGATTTTAGCCAAAGTGCAAGGCCAGCCTAATGTCCATTTTTAGTATTTTTGGCATTTTCACTCCTTTTTACTACTTTTCACGCATTTCAACTCAAGTTATTTTCCTCACCTACATCATAAAAATACCAGGACAGGAAAATAGGGCAAAGAATGCGGACCCATTTCTACTTTAAGTAATGCTCTCTCTCTCTCTCTCTCTCCACAAACTTCAGAATTAATCAGGACAAACCTTTCGATATCATAGGTATCACAGAACAAGAACAAACGTTAGACCCAGCCTAATTTAGCCCCCCCCCCCACAAACCTACTTTAGATATATAAGATTTTGCCGCACCCATATTTAAGTCCACTAACGAAAAATAATTTTTTTCTAAAAACAGAAACAAGTTATTCTTGTACAATACATCACATAAAAAATCGTGAAAATCAGTTTATTATAAAAACAACCGTAGTGGAACACCCCCTATGGAGGTGCTCCTATTTGTCCCTACACAAAAAAAAAAAAAAAAGTAACCCAAACACAAACATCGATTAAACAAGGGAGGTCGTATCAATTTCAGAGGTGAACTCCATTGTTAAAACCGACTTAATAATTAAGCCGGATTATATTTTTGCTCTTATTCAAAAAAAAAAAAATCTCATTTGTGAGTTTGACGTCAATGTTTTTGTGGATTATTGCTTTGTCATGATGAGAGGAATTTAAAAAGTTAAAAATTATGAATAAAATTTGTTGTGTTCGTTTGTGAGGTTTAGTTTAGTTTTGTAATCATTTCCATATTTCTCCTTCCAATCCTTACACTTTCTCTCCAATTATTACTCTAATTTCTCTCTATCTATCTCCACCTATTACCTGACGATTCTATTAGGGTTGAGGATTGACGGATTAACTTACTGGTCACCACTAATATTAATTTGAGAGAATGGGTCTCTCTCTCTCTCTCTCTCTCTCTCTCTCTCTCTCTCTCTCTTTTCTCCAAAAACCCTAGCCACCACTAATATTACTCTTCCTCCTTCCCCTCCCCCCTAGGGTTTCAATACCCATGGTGGTGGGAGGGGAGGGCCATGGTACTATTTATTTTCTTCGTTCGTTCTTTCTTTTTCTTTTGTCTCTCCATATTGACGACTTGTCGTCTAATCTGAGAGGGTTATGTCTCTCGCTTTGTGAGAGTTGTTAGTTTCGTCTTCGGAGGAATTTTCGTCTACAGATCGAGTACTTTCAGGCGTGGTTTCTTTACAATGGTATCTGTGCCAACAGTGTTCTTATCGTACATGATATCACTGGCAGGGCAACTCGTGGCGGCTTTGAAGATCTGTAGTTTTGGGAGTTCATTGGTGCGAACATGTTTGGTTGGAGTCCATCCGATCGTCTAGGTATTCTTTGTCTTTTATCTTTAACTAGCACTAAGTCTCTTCAGAGATGCTGATTCTAGGTATGAATCTTGTAAGTGCCGTTGTTTGCGTCAGACTATGTCTGGGTTAGGGTGAAACACATCGATTGTCTTGTGCGTTTCTTGTTCTCTATTAAGATGATTAGTTTGGCTCTGTCCAAGATCTTTGTAATGAATTCCGTTTTTGTAAGTGCCGCTGTGCGTTCATTAATATAATCTTCTCATTTCCGTGTCAAAAAAAAATATCTCCACCTATTACCCCCACCTCCACCTATTTCTCTCTTCATTCATTACCGAAACAAACAAAACTAAGGGCATCCACAATGGGCTCTTAAAATGGCTCTTCGGCGAGGCTCCTAAAATTTAACAAGCTATTTGATCAATTATGGTCTTCAATGAGCTCTCAATACAAGCTTCTAAGGGTGGCTCCTAAACCATTAGCTAAATTTAGGTAGCTTTGTAGCTAGCTGCAAGTCGGACCCAAGTCCTTTCAATTTTTTTTAATATGAAATTTTCAAAAGATAAATGATTTTATTTGAAAATAGAGAATGCTCTTGCTAGCTATTGAGTGTACAAACGCCAGAAGACATTACTAATTCAATTTCTTGCCGCAAACATGAAGACCAATTTTCTATGCTTTGTAGTCGTGCTAGGCCGGTTTTTGAAAACCAATAAAACTTTCCCCAAAAATTGATCGAATACGGGGAAAATAAGTTCTAGGGGTCTATTAATAACTATGGAGTCAATATTTTTATATTTGACTACAAATAACGGTTAACTCCGATAAATGAAAATATACACGAGGAAAGATTATGAAAATAAGTGTCCCATTACAAGACCGCACAAGTCACGTACCGGCTCTGTCATTTTGGCTCGGGACCTTGCGGAGACCAAATAATTCCTACTTTGGAACCATGGTAGGTGCCACATGATAATCGAAATTGTTCATCATATAAGCCTCTTTAAAAAAAAATGTTTACGCAAAATCTGATATCTATAGATATATCGTCTGATCCATATATATGAAGAAAAAAATTTACTGAAATTTGACTGGGGTTTAGACCTCAACAAATATAACTAACACTGCAACTTTCTCCTAGGGGTGCACACCGGCCCGATAGCCCACCTAGTCCGCCCAGCCCAGCTCGATTTTTTAGGGTTTGGGAAAAATAATTAGGCCCATAGGTCCGGGCTGGGTTGAGACTTTAAGCCCGTTTATTAATTGGGCCAGGTTTGGGAAATTCTTCTGTGGCCCAACCCGGCCCAACCCAGCCGGATGTAAATACTGTAATTATTTTTATTTTAATACTATACGTACATATGTATGTGTTATCGCTGGAACCTACCTGCTTAGAGTTTGTTTATCTTGATGAAAGTGACATTGATGAAGATGAATTACAAGTATTACCTATGTAGAGAATACTTTGAAGTAGTAGCAATTTGTTAAGAAAACTTTGAAGTTTTTTTTCCATTAAACTAACGTTTTATAGTAATAACTCGTAGTTTTTTCTTCCTTTTATTTTTATTGTGCTCTACAATATTTGTTGTGGAGGAGTGTGATTTCAAAGGAGAGATACTCGAGAGAAGTTTTTACATGTTAGAGTTCCATCTTTTACATGTTAGAGTTTTTACAAAGATTTACGTGGCTCCTCTCAAGCGCGAAGCAAGAAGGTACTCCACAGGCAAAGAGTGAGAGAGGATTCACTATGAACGGAGATAAAACCATCGCGTCTTGGTTAAACACCCTAAAATGCACAACCATCGCGTCTTGGTTGCTGAAACCAGCTTTTAGACAGTTTGAGCCAGCCTGCAGGGAATCCAAAGAGCTCAAATAAACTGCTTGAGCCAGCCTATTACAATCAGAACTGAATTTCAAGACATTCTCAACACACGCAATTACTCTCATGTATCTCTCTAGAATTTTGATACAATACAAGAGCTCTGGTTTTATAGGCATAGAAATGAGCTCTATTCCAATGCCAAACTAGACACAACCTTAACTTCCATAATTACTTTCAACCATATGAGAGAGCCTTATTCTGCTTTTGAGAGACACCCATCAGCATAATTGCCGATGTGATAACTAATAAGGATGGAGCCAAAACCACTGGTAAACACTATCAGCCAACAATAAGATCGCATTGCCCATGATCACTATTGTACTTGATGTAACCGCTTATCAATTTTATATGCGGGCATGTCTTATCTGGAGATAGATGTTTTGGAGGCTCAGTCGAGTCTCATATATTTTTGGTACTGCTAATAGTTGTCTGGATTGCCTTGGAGATAATGGCACGTCTCAGGGCTTTATCATTGGACCGGTGTAATGCCATCTCTGCTTTGTTTTAGGGCTCGATATTCTAGAAATTACTACTCATTCGGTTTTCCTGTGTTTGAATTGAGTTTTCTGAAAGCATCTGTATCTATTCGAGAATTGTTTGTCAGAGTAGCTGGATATCTCACTAAGGTGGAGGCATGGTTGTTTAAGATGGGGATAAGGAGTAAGGATTGAAGCCTCCTTAGCTCTGCCAGGCACTAGACAGGGGTTAGCTCTGTAAATGTGTAGAGCCAAGTGTAGTGTGGAGAAGACAACTGAAGACCGGGAATTCAAAGCAAAGAGAAGGATCTCCAGATCGCACCAGATGAGAAGATGACTTTTGCCAAAGCAGAGTTCAGTGTTAAGTCCTGTTCAATTTGGTTGTCCATGCTACGGATCTGAGTCTTTGTTGATTCGAGAATTGTCACCAAGGTGGAGATTGATGATTATTGAATATAGCTCCCATGTGACTTAGTCTTATCTTCCCATTGTGCCAACCACCGGAGTTGAAGTTGGTTGTTTGGCATATTGGAGTTGGTTGGAATTCAATTGGTTTGGCCCTATAAATCAAGGCCTCTGACTTTGGTCTTTGTATTTCAGGGTGAGTTTTTCCTGCGGTATTTTTAGCATTTTTGGCATTTTCCTCACACGCATCACAAAAATACCATGCATGGTATTCTTAGCGAAAAATACACACAATTTTGATTATAACTTAGGAAAATAATACTGAAAATACCAAAAATACCGCAGCGGAAACTCATCCGATTAACATCCGTGGAGCACCCGATTTGGGGAACCACGTGTACATATTTTTGTGCGTTTTATGTGGTTTGGTTTGATCCATGACAGTGGGAGATCTGGTGTGGCTTAGTCCATGAGATTTTTGTGCTTTGTGCTGTGGACATGTGTGGTTTATTTAGCACTAGGACAGGAAAATAGGACACAGAATGCGGACCCATTTCTACTTTCAGTAATGCTCTCTCAGAATTAATCAGGACAAACCCCTTTGAATTGGGGGATGGTGCTGTCCCTAAAGTGCTGTCCCTTTATGTTGTCCCAATCTGAGTCATCTGTGCTCGGCAATGGACGGCTCGAATTTGTTTGTAGCGTACGGTTCGGATGTGTTTGGACAAAATGTGATCCGGGCCGTCCATCGCCGAGCACGGACGATGCAGATCGCACAACATGCATATTGTCCCTTCGGGGACAGCAACAAGAACAAATTTTAGGCCCAGCCTAATTTTAGGTCCCCGGCCACCACAAACCTACTTAGATATAGGAGTATAAGATTTTGCCGCCCGCTTGCATATTTGTACCTAAACAGGAAAAAGTAACGCAAACACAAACAAACATCGATTAACCAAGGGAGGTCGTATCAATTTCAGTGGTGAATTCCATTGTTAAAACCGACTTAATAATTAAGCTGAATTATATTTTTGCACTTGTTCAAAAAAAATTCTCATTTGTGAGTTTTGCATCAATGTTTTCGTGGATTATTGCTTCGTCATGATAAGAGGAATCTAAAAAGTTACTCCCTCCGTCCCAATTTAATAGTCTCTCGTTATTCTAACTAACCGGATAAAAAACTACTTATAACTTGAAATCGGTAATAAATTTCTTATTCAATATGGATCTTGTTTGATAGATCTCAATTAATTCTATAAGACAATATTTTCAAAATCACGTAAAGCAATGTAAATTACGATATATAATCAATTGAAAAGTGGCACGAACTCCCAAGAGGGACTATTAAATTGGGACGGAGGGAGTAAAAATTATGAACCGAACTAAATTTTGTGAATAAAGATAAAAATAATCTAAAAAATCTCTCTATTTTGGATTGTTTTTTTTAATGAACTTTTAAAAGATTTTGATCATAATTTTTTCACTTTTTAGATTCCTCTAATGAGACAAATAAATAATCCAAAAAAAAAAAGACGCAAAATTAACATATCCAATTTTTTTTTTAATAAAAGAAAAAGAAAAATTTAAACGAATAATTTGGCCAAAACTCATAGTAAGAGTTTTACCAAATTACCATCCAAATGCAGGAGGCTCCCACTATGATCGATAAACATTGATGCAAAACTCACAAATGAGAAGACAATAACTAATTCAATTTCTAGCCGCAAACATGAAGACCAATTTTCTTGTCAGTTTTTACTTTGTTTTGGAGTTTTTTCAAATAGGATCCATGGTCAGTTCTTTTTTTTTTTTCCTGATTCTTCTCGTCGTAACAAAAAATTGAACCCTAAGAACACGATCAAAGAGATGCTTCCTCAAAATTGGATTGCCTCTCCTCCTTTCTCTTTTCTGTCTATTTTAGCTAGAGATTCATTCTCTACTTTGTAGCCCCGCTAGGCCGGTTTTTGTTTATCAAAAAACCAATAAACTACCCCGAAAAATTAATCGAATACCCTAAGGGGAAAATGATTTACATAAAATAAGCCGAATTTAAGACATCTCAAACGAGGCTTAAGGCATAGAGTTTAAATTCTTTTCGCTAGTGGTGGTTTTCAGCCATCACCATTGTGGGTCTCACCATATATATCCATTTAAAAAATCAGCTTGATTGAATATCGATTTGAATATCAAAAATATAATTTTGGTTCATAAAATGGACGGTCATGACAAGTTTACCTTAAAATTATTGACAAAATCAACCTGTTCATTTTATAAACCGATATTCAATTTTTGATTTACCTATCAATGTCTAATGAAGCTGATTTGTTTCCGTGGATGTACTACTATGTGAGTCCTATAGGATAACTGGGTTCGATTATTAGGATAAATACACGGTAGGACTCACAATAGCTGTTGCAGAAATCTCATGGTTTCCATCGCCGGTGGACAGAATTTAATGACTTACCTTTTCATGTGAAAATACAGCATGGAGGTTGTGGAACATGTTAAGCATTTTTTCAAGCACCAAGTATGCATGGGTCACTAGTCTTTCCAGTTAGTAGTTGATAATAACTGAATTAACATTACCCAAAACAATAACAACAGCATGGAGAATGTTACTTGCGGGTGCGGGGAACTGTGCTGTGCACTCGATTTGGGATCCACCTTGAGTCCTGTTATTTAATCCGAATCATTATTTTGTTCATCTCGTTAAGTATGAAATCCGTGTAAAAATTCAAGTTGATCGTATTTCAATAACTATTTGATTGGTGGTCATTTAGCTTAGCGTTTTGTAGACAAAATCACCTACAATAGTTTCTTTGTATGTTTTGTTTTCAAAAATAATCCAGTCTGAATAATACACTGTGTTCACTTCACATTTCCAAAAACAATTCCAAAAAGATTCTTTCTTCATCTCTCATCTTTCCAATCATTAATCATATTTCTCTCTCTACTCATACCTCTCTCTCCAATCATTATTTTCATTTCTCTCTCTATCTCTCTCCAATTATTACACCTCTCTCTAATTATTACTTTTTCCAAAAACTCATCCAAACACTATCTCAAAAATATTTCTCAAAATATGCTTCTCAAAATTTTCAACCAAACAAAGCCATCGATGTCCGATCAACGCAAATTTTTAAATGACCTACCTACTCGATGAGACGAACAAAATGATTCAGATCAAACAACTAGACCCAGGGTGGGTCCCAAATCGGTCGCACAATGTTATTTACTGTTACAGACCCTCATAACTATTACAAATCACCAACTCTGTGATACCGAAAGTATACAATCATTCATCTGTATCAATATTTTGTTGGTAATTGGTGGTCCACGGCGGCAGCCGAGGTGGTGGTCGCGGTCGCGCTAGCAGAACTTGTACTAGTAACCATCTGCATCTCTGTTGCTGCCGCCTCCACCCTAAAGTTCTCATAAATATCCCCTCGGTAAAACTTCCTAGTCCTGATCACCAAAACAATCGAAACCAAACACCCGAACAAAGTTGCGGCCGTGATAATTAGAAACGCCATCTTATAACACTCCACGCCAGTACAACTCAAGTCCTCTCCTGCTTTCCTCGTCAACCCCTTCGCCGCCATTTGCCTCGTGGCCTCCTTATCGTACAACTCACCCGCAACTTTCACGTTCAGTATATACAACCCGACCGGGCTGGCCACGGCTCCGAGGTTGTACAACGTGGAGTAGTACTTGAGGCCGAAGATCTCCGATATGATTGCGAACAACAATGGCAATTGTGCGCCGAAGGAGAACCCGATGATGATTGAGGAAATGTAGAGGGAGTCGGGGACGCCGAAGGCGATGAGGAGGTGGCCGAGGCAGGAGAAGAGGAGGACTAGGGTTAGCATTAAGGGGCGGGGGAACTTGTACTTTTTTAGGAGGATTTCAGAGGCGAATCCCGAGGCGACTCGGCCGAGGTAGTTCCAGATGCTGACTAGGGATACAAAGGTGGTGGTGGCTTTGGAAGGGTAGTTTAGTGATTTGCCGATCTGGCCGAGGTTGTCGATGGCGGTTAGGGTGCCGCCTACGCCGCAGGTGGTGGCGATGAAGAGGATGAGCATGTCGATGCTGAAGAGGGCTTGGAGGATGGTGTAGTCGTTGCCTCTGTCTGGAGGGCGGAACACGTTTGTGAAGCACGAGTCGGGCTTTCTCGGGCTGGTTGGAGCATTGGTGGGTAGTGGTGGCTCCGTTTTTTGGGCTGGTGGTGAAGCAAACTGGATTGCTGGTGGATTTTCTGCCACTACCTGATAACAAAGGTCAAAAGTTGCTTTTAGTGATTTCTTTTGGCAAGCCTTTAAATTGATACATGTTGGAGACAGTTGCAAAAAATTTCAAAAGAGAATGGAAAATGTTAAGTGCTCATAAAATTGTCCAAAATTTGAAATCAGTAGCTCACACAAAATTAGAAATCAGTGGCTCAGATTGACTTCCAAGTGAATCTAAGCCACTGATTTTAAATTCTGGGTACATTTTCTTGCTATGTTGCACTGTTAAAAGAGAATAAAGAAATTGATGACCAAAAAATTATGTTAAAGAGACATGAACTACAAACATACATAGAAGATAACCAAATCTTCCTTGAGAAATCGAGCCAAGTCCAAGTACTAAACGAGCCTTTATGAGTCACTCAAACTTAGTACATGCGAGCTGAGCTATTTACAAAAGCCGATGTACAACCAACTCGAACTTGACTTGTTTAATAAACGAGCAAAAAAATCTTTGTTCGAACTGAGTTGAACCGAGCCTTGCCTGCCTCTAATGAGCCGAGTCGAATGTCGAACGCTACTCGTGAACTGCTTGGTTTGTTTGGAGTTGTAGAGACGTGAAATTTGTTCATTACATTGAATAATGTTTGCTTTCCGATTATTCTTAGAAAAATGAAAATATTTTGGCTGTTCCTTACCTGAAACTGAGAAAGATCATTAAGCGCTTTTTGCTTGTTCCTCCAAATACTCAGCTCTTCTCTTATCACAACACCAAGTGGCGCAAAAAGCAGAACAAACACAACCGCCGCACTCCCGCCGTACGCCGCCCTTGAAAACACGTATCTGTTCTGCACAATTATTATAACCATCAAAAAACCCGCAAGCCCAAGTGATATGTACAGAAGATTGTAAAAAATCTGCAGCTCATTCTTCTGTCGAACGACTTTGATGATCCGAATCGTCCTCAGAAAAACAAACGAAACCACAGCCGGAAGCCACCCGATGAGCAAAATCAAGTAGGCCGCGTTGTTATCGCCGTAAAAGGCGTGGAAAATCTGCGTCAAAATCGCCCCACTCAATCCCACGAAACCCTTTAGTAATCCCAAAACGATTCCCCT
Source organism: Vaccinium myrtillus (assembly GCA_016920895.1). NCBI lineage: Eukaryota > Viridiplantae > Streptophyta > Magnoliopsida > Ericales > Ericaceae > Vaccinium > Vaccinium myrtillus. The sequence continues at coordinate 12,286,376 of CM029280.1, forward strand.
GCTTTCTGGGAAATTCTTGACGCAAGTGACTAACGCCCCTGTATTTGCAAACGATTGGGAATTGGCCGCTACGTAAATGTACAAGCACATTTGCCAGACTTGGGGCGTGGGGACGCGGCGGGTGACGGCGAGATAGATCATGAAGTAGCCGGAGAAGTTCATGGCGGCGCCGATGGAGAGGACGACCCACGGCGGGGTGAGTTCGTTGATGAGGCCAGACAAAATGCCGACGCTTCCGCCGAGGTCTTTGAAGAAGCTGAGGAGGTTGAGGGTGGTTTGGTCGTAGCCGAGGGCGGATTTTATGTAGTTTGAGTAGAGGCCGAACATGTAGGTGGCGCCGGCGGCGGACATGATGAGGAGTGATGCGAAGACCATGAACCAATGGCCAGTGATGACGTGGAGGGTGATGCTTTTCATGGTGCGGGCGGCGGAGTCAGCCACCGCCATGGTTTTGGTGAGATTATTGGCTTAACGAGTTAGCTGAAGTTTGGTTAAGGTTTTGAGGGATGAATGTTTAGAGATTAGTGAAGTGGATAAGGATTTATATGCGAAAAGACAGAGAGAGAGGGGAATAATTTTTTAGTGCCGAGCGGGTACTATGTGGCGGTACCTGACGCACATCTCGGTCGTCCAAAAATGTATTGGACGGTCCAGATTTTAAATAAACTCTTCCAGAACTCTTCCGTGAAAGAGTTTAATTAAAATCTAGACCATTAATTGTTGAAATGAACGGTTGCGATGGGATGCTACGAATAATACGTCAGACATTACGTGGTTCCCGCTGACAATGAAATTTTTCTCTCTCTCGAGGAGAGAGAGGATTCTTTTTGGGTTCGTGTATTTGGCATGCGGGAATGGACAGTGAGTGGTCCTTTAAGAAAGGAAAGCCAGAGGGGATTCATGAGTTTCAAACATGCGAGGTATCGTTTGATTAGAGGAAAAATGGACCACCAACAACGTAGTCGTTTGTGTTCCAAACAAGTGAGGAATCGTTTGATTAGAGATATATCCCAAATGTGTGGAGTTTTAATTTCTCAAAACACTATAAAATAACTAGACTCCAGTATTTGATTCACGAGGCCTCGCGGACGTATAATTATTTAAATGTCTCGAAGCATAGTTATGTGGTACTCTAGGATACTCAAACACTACACATTCTCGTGAATGAATGGTAGTGAAATGACCACTCATCAACACTCAATATTGGTAGTGAAAATTCGAAAACTGGTAAATCGAATGTAACCGTGTTTTTTGGATTGGTTTGACGTTTTAATGGTACGCTAAAAGTTAGAAACCAATAAATTTAGTTTGGTTACTATTCTACAGATCGAGCAAAGTTGCTCACATACCAATCAAGATCCAATCAAAGCTGATTTTTCTCACATATATGTCTATCGACGGAATCTATGAGATACACACTTTAAACTCAGTGTGAGACCCACAAACAAAGACGAGTCATAAGTGGAGTATGAAAAGATGGAGCGGGGAGGAAATAGAACCCCTTCAAAAATATAGGAGTTAAAGTTTATAATTTTAATATGAGGCGGAGTCAGGGTTTTGGAAATAAATTTTTTTGTTAAACAACTCGAGCTTTTGGAAATATAATTGGAACGATTTGAAGTAAACCGAAACCTGATTTTATTGGCCCACTGGATCCCTATAGCTAGAGTTTTGGACTAGAGCTAGAGGTTTTGAAGTCCGACCCAACCCCAAAGCCCGTTATTGATTCAGCCCTAATTGGAAGATTGTAGCCAAAGTGCAAGGCCAGCCTAATGTCCATTTTTAGTATTTTTTACATTTTCACTCCTTTTTACTACTGTTCATGCATTTCAACTCAAGTTATTTTCCTCACCTACATCATAAAAATACCAGGACAGGAAAATAGGACAAAGAATGCGGACCCATTTCTACTTTAAGTAATGCTCTCTCTCTCTCTCTCTCTCTCTCTCTCTCTCTCTCTCTCTCTCTCTCTCTCTCTCTCTCTCTCTCTCTCCCTCCCTCCCTCCCTCCATAAACTTCAGAATTAATCAGGACAAACCTTTCGATATCATAGGTATCACAGAACAAGAACAAACGTTAGACCCAGCCTAATTTAGGCCCCCCACCACCACAAACCTACTTTAGATATATAAGATTTTGCCGCCCCCATATTTAAGTCCACTAACGAAAAATAATTTTTTTAAAAAAACAGAAACAAGTTATTCTCGTACAATACATCACATAAAAAATCGTGAAAATCAGTTTATTATAAAAACAACCTTAGTGGAACACCCCTACGGAGGTGCTCTTATTTGTCCCTAAACAAACAAAAAAAGTAACCCAAACACAAACATCGATTAAACAAGGGAGGTCGTATCAATTTCAGAGGTGAATTTCATTGTTAAAACCGACTTAATAATTAAGCCGGATTATATTTTTGCTCTTATTCAAAAAAAAAAAAATCTCATTTGCGAGTTTTACGTCAATGTTTTTTTGGATTATTGTTTTGTCACGGTGAGAGGAATTTAAAAAGTTAAAAATTATGAATAAAAATTTGTTGTGTTCGTTTGTGAGGTTTAGTTTAGTTTTGTAATCATTTCCATATTTCTCCTTCCAATCATTACCCTCTCTCTCCAATTATTACTATAATTTATCTCTCTATCTATTTCCACTCATTACCCCTACCTCCACCTCCACCTCCACCTCCACCTATTTCTCTCTTCATTCATTACCGAAACAAACAAAACTATAGGCATCTACAATGGGCTCTTAAAATGGCTCCTAGGTGAGGCTCCTAAAATTTAACAAGCTATTTGATCAATTATGTGGTCTTCAATGAGATCTCAATACAAGCTCCTAAGGCTGGCTCCTAAACCATTAGCTAAATTTAGGTAGCTTTGTAGCTAGCTGCAAATGGGACCCAAGCCCTTTCAATCTTTTTTTAATATGAAATTTTCAAAAGATAAATGATTTTATTTGAAAATAGAGAATGCTCTTGCTAGCTATTGAGTGTACATATGCTCTCTAAATTTAGCAAGCTCTGTGAGTGAAAAATAAACCCCAATTAGGCTTCTGTATACACCTTAAGAGTCAACTTATGAGATATTTTTAGGGAGCCCATCGTAGATGCCCTAAAATCCTCCAAACTCCTCAAACAAACACAACCACATTTTGGATTGTTTTTGTTTTTAGTAAATTTTTTAAAGATTTTGATCATAATTTTTTACTTAATAAAAGCTAAAAATAATGTAAATAAATTATTTAGGCCAAGAGTTTTACCAAATTATTGCCATCCAATTACTAGCTTACGTTACTAATTTTTTGCTCAATTGCAACAAACGCCAGAAGACATTACTAATTCAATTTCTTGCCGCAAACATGAAGACCAATTTTCTATGCTTTGTAGTCGTGCTAGGCCGGTTTTTGAAAACCAATAAAACTTTCCCCAAAAATTGATCGAATACGGGGAAAATTATTTACATAAAAGCCGACTTTAAGACATCTAAATTTTTTTCGCTGGCGGTGGTTTTCAGCTATCACCATTGTAGGTCTCAGTCACTGTGTATATCCACTTAAAAAATCAGCTTGATTGAATATCAATATGAATATCAAAAACAGACTTTTTGGTTCATAAAATGGAAGGCCATGACGGGTTTAATTTTAAAATTATTGACAGAATCAACCCGTTCATTTTATAAACCGAAATTCAATTTTTGATTTACCTATCAATGTTTAATCAAGTTGATTTGTTTTCGTGGATGTACTACTATGTGAGTCCTATAGGACAACCGGGTTCGATTATTAAGATAAATACACGGTAAGACTCACAATAACGATTGCAAAAATCTCACGATTTCCAGTTGGTAGTTGATAATAACAGAATGAACATTACCCAAAACAATAACAACAGAATGTAGAATGTTATTTACGGGTGCAGGGACGGTGTTGTGCACTCGATTTGGGATCCACCCTGAGTCCAGTTGTTTAATCCGAATCGTTATTTTGTTCGTCTCGTCAAGTATGAAATCCGTGTAAAAATTCAGGTTGATCGGATTTCAAACTATTTGCTTTACAACCACATGATATGTGCTTGATTTCAAGTTAGTCAAAGTTGTCCCCGATGCAGTAAGGATTAGTACGGTTGGTTTGGATGATGGTGTTTCCTATACAATTAATTATGGTTCGAATCTTGGGATCAAGTTGCAAGAAAGTACTCTCTCCGTTCCAAATTTCTTAGCCGTTTTTTGGCACGTGTGTCGTTTTCCTTTTACGAGGGAAAATAAGTTCTAGGGGTCTATTAATAACTATGGAGTCAATATAATTTTATATTTGACTACAAATAACGGTTAACTCCGATAAATGAAAATATACACGAGGAAAGATTATGAAAATAATAAGTGTCCCATTACAAGACCTCACATGTCACGTACAGGCTCTATCATTTTGGCTCGGGACCTTGCGGAGACCAAATAATTCCTACTTTGGAACCATGGTAGGTGCAACATGATAATCGAAATTGTTCATCATATAAGCCTCTTTAAAAAAAAATGTTCACGCAAAATCCGATATCTATAGATATATCGTCTGATCCATATATATGAAGAAAAAAATTACTGAAATTTGACGGGTTTAGACCTCAGCAAATATAACTAACACTACGACTTTCTCCTAGGGGTGCACACCGGCCCGATAGCCCACCCAGCCCAGCTCGATTTTTTTAGGGTTTGGGAAGAATAATTAGGCCCATAGGGCGGGGCTGGGTTGAGATTTTAAGCCCGTTTATTAATTGGGCCGGGTTTGGGAAATTCTTCTGTGGCCCAACCCGGCCCGGCCCGGCCCAATGTAAATAATTATTTTTATTTTAATACTATACGTATATATGTATGTGTTATCGCTGGAACTTACCTGCTTAGAGTTTGTTTATCTTGATGAAAGTGACATTGATGAAGATAAACTACAAGTACTACCTATGTAGAGAATACTTTGAAGCAGTAACAATTTGTTAAGAAAACTTTGAAGTTTTTTTCTCATTAAACTAATGTCTTATAGTAATAATTCATAGTTTTTTCTTCCTTTTATTTTTATTGTGCTCTACAATATTTGTTGTGGAGGAGTGTGATTTCAAAGGAGAGATACTTGAGATAAGTTTTTACATGTTAGAGTTCCATCTTTTAGAGCACTTTAATTTATGGGTCTGTTTTTAATTTTTGGGATAATTTATAACTTTAATTATATTACTATGTTTGTGAATTGTAATTGTGATCGTTATGGTTGATTAATTTATGTTTGCGATACATGCTTTAGAAAAATAAATGGGTTTTTGGACGGGCTTGGGAAATTAAAATTTTAATTGGGCCGGGCTTGGACATATAAAATAAAGCCTGATTATTAATGGGCCGGGCTTGAAAATGGACAAATCTCGTTATTATCTAGTATAAGCCCGGTCCGAACCCAGCCCGGCATGGTGTTTGTGCAGTTTCCGAGCCACCAAAAAAAACTTAGTAAGTTGAAACTAATAACTTTTGTCACCAATATGTTATGAACTCCGTCGTATTCATGATGTAATGCACAAATAAATAGTCCATTGTATTACATGCTCAACGTTCGAAGGATCAATACAGTGTAAATGGATTTGCAAGAGGAGGACAAAAATTATGCATGTCTTTTTTTTTGGTAAATCAGCTTGGAATATTAAAAAAAATTAAACGAATGTACAGCCTATAAGGAGCCTACCTAAACGAGGAATAGAAAAGCAAAACAAAAGAAAATGTAATGGGAAGGCCAAATGCCTACGTGGGAGAACTTACAAGCATGGGAAACACTGCCTACCAGAGGCTAACTATGAAAACTGAGGCTTGACCATGATTTAATTTTACAAGAGTTTCTAACCCATCTAGGCCCAGTTTTCCAAAAGATTTTTGAGCAAGTTGTTAAAATCACCATATTTCAAATCAAAAAATGAAGTGGTTTCATGTATCGTTTTTCGATTTTTTTCGCACCAAATTAAAGTACTCGAGGAGTTCTTTAATTTGGTGCGAAAAAAATTGAAAAACGATACACGGAACCACTTCATTTTTTGATTTGAAATATGGTGATTTTAACAACCTCCGCTTTTGGCTACCAAGAAGATAGTCCAGTTATTTACCCAAAAAAAAAAAGAAGATAGCCCAGAAACTCTCCAAAACTTATGTGATGATTATGGTCCCAAAACAAAGGGCAGAAATGTCATTCTCTATCTATAGACACCAATTGGGGCTAATACACTTCGGCCTCGTTTGATTCGGGTATTAAATACCTGGGATTGGACTATTTGTATCCAATCCCGCACTATCCCTTGTTTGGTTCCCACAAATGTGCATGGGATTAATAATCCTAGGACAAAAATTATCCCTATATGTATGGTATTGTGTAATCCCATGGGGGGGTGGGATTACCAATCCTGGACAAAACCACACGGAAGGTTGTCGGCCCAATATTACAAATTTGCCACGGAAATGTTTTCAGCCCTCAACAGTCGTCTTCTTCTTCTTCTTCTTTTTCTCTCTCTCTCTCTCTCTCTCTCTCTCTCTCTCTCTCTCTCTCTCTCTCTCTCTCTCTCAAAACCCAGATCTGCAACCAATGGAGCCGACATCCTCAACCTCTTCCGTCAATGGCCAGTATCAAATCTCCCAAGTTTGTTGTGGCTTTCGTTCTTCGCACAGGCTGGACAGGTGAGTTCTCAGCCATCGTTTTCACTTTCTTTTACAAACCCACATGTTCTGTCGCGAAGATTTTTTTAACATGTTCTGGCTTCCGTTCTTCCACATGTTTTCACTTTCCTTTACAAACCCACTTGCATTTGGAGTAATGTGCTGACTTTTATTAAATTTTAACTTTCCAGGTGAGTTCTCAGTATCAGATCTCCCAATTTGAAGATTTTTTTTGTTTTATTTTCATGATCTGGGTTCATGAGTTTGACCTCCAAATTGGGTCTCAGGTGGTTCAATTTTATGGTCCTATTCCGATTTGTTTGGTTTTCGTCCAAGCCTTCACTGTGAAAGTTGTTTTGAATTTGCTACAATGAAAGTTGTTTTGAGAGAGATGAGAGTATCCTAGAAAAAAAAAAAAAAAAAAACTGTCCCAATGTTAATCCCGTGCCAATCAAACAAGGGATTATGCAAGATGCAGGACTAAATTAATACCGGGACTAATAGTCCGGTACAATTTATGCCGGGATTCCTAATCCCATGTTTTTTAGTCTCCGAATCAAACGAGGCCCCAGATTTCCCTCCAATTTTGTATAACTAATATATATCACCTGTGGGAGGAAAAAAAGAGCCTCATAAAATAGAGGTTTCTCTCTCCCTCCCAAGCGACAACTTCGGTTTCCCCATGATCCAGCCGCTCCTCCAGCTTGGTCACCAAACTCCTCAATTCCTCTGAACCTCTAGCCTCTTCGTTACATCAACCGCATTTTTTTTTTTTTTTGGGGTAAATAATCAGCCACACTCTCTTTGGCTCTTACTAGATTCAGTTCAACACTTTGCAATGCTTCTTCGACATTGTTAGCTTCTAGCACAAGTTCTTCCTATCTCTTTGATACCTCCCCAAAAACTGCACAATGCCCATTTCTCAATGTTGCAGTCACTAACAATTCATGATTGGAGTGAATGAACCTTCTCACAGTCCAATAGAAAGAAATGTAATTGTCCCCTTAGCAATCCTTAGCAATCCAACGTAGTGAAGGCTCGGTTGGCCGAGCAAATCATGGTGTTGATATCAAATTTCGAGAGCACGAGTTCGAAGACCAGAAGAGACTTGACACTTGCAATTCGTCGACAAATATCGTTGAGGCATTTTGTCGAACAACGGGTGGGGGAGGCTTCAGTCGTGATAGTGGGTCATCAATTTTGGGTTTTTGGTCTTCTTCCTCAGAAGGTATGTAATAAGTACGGAGATAAAGTTAATTAGACAGAGAAATCAAGGTCGGATAGCTACCCAAAGTAGTTATCTTGGCCACAACCTTATTATACAGAGAAATCACGGTCGAATGACACTGGATTCCAGAAATGGCAAAGCTGTGCCGTTGACAGCCCTTGACAACCAAAGGCTTATATCTGACTACACTGAAAACACCACCACCCAGCTTATCAAACATCCATCTATAATCTTCTGGCAACAGATACCGTAACTCAATACGACTTGTTATCGCTACAGCAAGAGGATTATGTGGGTTTTCTGCAGTTTTCACCAACATTGGATTTAGCTTCAGAGAGGGAACCAAATTAGTACCTTTTCTTGGAAATTTTAAGTAGGAATTAGAAACTGAAGGAGAGAACTGAGAAGAGGAACTCCGGGAATTTTCTACGGTTTGATCGGCTCGGATCCGTCGGGCCAGTTGGGTTTCAATCAAAACATAAAAATAAAAACAAAAAGTTCAGATCTGAGACCAAAAAATGGCAGATGCCGAGATTTTGGGTCGGTCAAATGAAGGGCGAACGACGACAAGCGGTTTTTGGAGAGGAAGCCTGGAGAAGAAGATTAAAGAGTGCGCCTAGTTTATGCGAGACCGTGAGAGTGAAAGGAGAGAGGAGCGTATTGCTGTCTTGGAAAAAGAAAAGGGTGGAGAGAGTCAAGAAGAGGAGTAAATGCCTTCATTGTAAATCTGGGACTTGAGAAGGACCAGACCTTGAAAAAGGTCAAGCTCTATGAAACCGTGTCAAGCTGTAAAGGACAAGACCTGGGGGGATGGGATAAGTTGTAGATGTATTGTGTACTAGATATTTTGTGAACCCTGTATTAGAGTATATGGTCGGTCAGGTCAGGTCAGGTCAGGTCGGATCGAGTTCATCGGGTCACCAATTATCTAACCCGCGAACTGCCCAAAACTCACAAAAAAATCACTCTTCTAACCCGTCAACTGCTCGAATGACCTGTCTAAACCGCCGATGATGATCAGGTCCGGCTGGTTCATTCGTGTTTAGCGGGTTATGCGAGTTTTTGCTAAGCCCTAGGGCCGGCCTTAAGGGGGAGGGAGAGGAAAAATGAAACTCTCTCTCTCTCTCTCTCTCTCTCTCTCTCTCATGGTATGGATTTATAGTACCAACTACACTACACACCCCTCCACTTATTAAAGTGGTAACAAGTCCCAAACAAATACAACCTTTACATTAACGGTAATACTCCGTATTTTTTAGTCTTATTTGTTTTTATAGAAAAAAGAAGAAGTAATGGTACAAGATTTGAGGTAGAAATTTCGTGTAGAGTTTGTCATAGTACAGTAAATGATTTGGCAGTGTGGTGCATTGATGAGGGCTTATTATTGGAGTAAATTTGACAGAGGATAGGAGAGAGTAATTTTGGTCAGAAGTAGGAACCGAAAATTATGAGGTAGGACACATCACTTTAATGTGGTTATTGGGTACATTTAAATGTGACGAAGAGTTGGTGTATTGTGTATATATATTTACACTAGCAAGGGCCAAGTTAGTAGTACTAGACAATTTAGTGTATAGAAATTTTCGGACAGAAGTCACTGGCCATTCTGGCCATGGTAAACATAAGGGACTTGGAGGGTTGATTCAAGGGAAGCTGCTAGCAGATCAATATGAGATTTCGAGTAGTTATTCATGATGATGTGATGATGTGATTTATTGATTCATCGGCCATCATTAATTTGAGGTAATCTGGGGAGTATACGATATGCTTCCCATTTCTGGAATCCTTTTATTTCTCACATTTCGTACTCCTTTTGAATATCTCGTATCATTTGTTCGATTATGTGGAATTTTGTTGAGGAAATGGCCACAATACACACTTCTTATTTGAGTGTACCATATGCACCTATTATATGGTCCAAATTATGCCACCTCATCGACAATCGTAACATTTTTTTGTTTTTCATAACTTTTCAGCAATATGATTCGTAACATTTTGGTGTCTCGTAACTTTTACAAAAAAAATTCATAACCTTTACAAAAAAATTCGTAACTTTTCGCAAAAAATCGTAACTTTTACAGGGGTGTGTATCATACACACCCCTCATTGTATTGTAGCCTTTTCCTTTTGTTGAAAGTGGAATAATTGTGATTGAAAATGATCATTTTGGCTAGAGTGCCAGAAACTGTTTAGTACGATGATCGAGTAACCTTGCCAATATCTTGGCTGATCGAGGAAAGCCAGATAGGCTAGGTGAAGCAGGCGAGGGCATGGCACTGATCATGTAATGAGGAGGACCGGGTATGAGGTACCTTGTGATTGATAAATCGGTTTGATAATTGTTGTTTATTGATTCCACTTAAGCCCAAGCATTGTTATTCTGTTGTATTGTATACTTCCCGATGAATTTTATCTTTCAGGTGTGGAGCCGGATTAGTGGCGATTGAATCGGAGAATTTGAGGATTAATTATTTGATCGAGAAAACTATATTTAGAGGAGCATTTATTCGGAGACTTTTTATTTGGGAGATGTAAATTTTGTATTGAGGAAAATAGGGCCTAGAAGTGTGTAAAAAAACAGTGTATTTATGGATCTTTTATTGGAAAATCCGGGTCGTTACATTAACCCCACCCTTCAACGTTGAAAAGCAATTACATATAAATCCCAATTTAATTTCAAAAAAATCTCGTGAAATTACAGGTCTTTACATTTAATGGTCTATGCCATATATTGCTTATTAACAATTGAACAAGTTCATTGATGGTTGCCCTTAAAAATCCAAGATTTAAAACATTAAAATCCGGGCTACTTGGATGTCGAAAGGACAAGCGGATATCAAATCCGTTTTTACTCGCAGCTTCAAGAAATTCAAGATTGAATGCGTGAATGTGTGGTTTGGCATTCTCAAGTTGAATGTTAATTGTGTCCATTACACTTGAAGGTGGCCATTTAGACCAAATTACCCTTAGAACTTTCTCAATCACACAAGACCGGAAAATATTTTTAGTTACCAAAATAGCCTTTATTTCCATTGTACCAGCCACCCAATTCTTACTACTATCATCCATATTTCATTTGACTACTACTCTTTGAAGATATGATTAAAGTAACAATTACTGCCTTTTTCTATTGTTCGGGATTCACAAGGGATTTGACTTACTCCCTCATTTAGGCACTTCCTACCAAAATTGGAGCAGATTTTGCTGCCTTTTTTTTTAAAAAATGGGGAGATTTAGGGAAGAAAAAAAAAGTTTTTTTGTTCAGCTTTCTTGATTTTCAAAGGCTAATTAATGTCTCATCCATGAGAAATAAAATACTCAATTTGTCCCTTATTGCTAGTCCTCTATTCCATTTTGGGATATCCTAAAACATTATTCCTCCTTAAAGAGTTACGGAAAAATATATTTGTACTTCCAAAACCATCCTTCAAAAGAGGTTGTAACAGTATTAACAAATGAGAATAAAAAGGTATTGCGGAAATAATGCTTTGAAATTGGAATTTCAATAACGGTTATCGCATGCTCCCTCAGAAAGTTGCATCTCTCAAAAGGGCCTTGCAGAAAATAACAGAGCTATTACTAGATTGCTTGCAAATCCAATCTCTTCCTACAAATCAACATAATTAGCATGAAATTTGGGTTTGTGAAGTATTTTTCTGCTTCGATTTGTTGCTTCGGGGGAAGCGCCCATGGCTTGGGCTTGAGGGAAGCCTTCTCGATATCTAGATTGGGGCATTACAGAAATTGGTGATGTAAAACCCTAGGAGATGTAATACATACATACATACATATCTATCTATCTATCCTATATACTATGGCAATGTAGTTGGTGCCTTCAAAAGCCTCCAAAATACTAATCCTAATTTTTTAGAGATTTGATTTTTTTTAGTTACCAAAAAAACTGTGGAACAATTTCACACACCCCACTTCCTATTTCCTCTACACTCACGTCCCCAAAAGCAAAGCAGTTAACTAAAACTGCTTTTAACTGCTCCCCCATATCATGAAAACTACTTTTAACCCCACCTCTCTCTTCCAACATGGGTTAGTGGGCAAAACAAATTGGGGAAATGACTGTTCAGAGGCAAAATAACTGTGGAACAATTTCACACACCCCACTTCCTATTTCCTCTACACTCACTCCCCAAAAAAAGCAGTTAACTAAAACTTTTTAAAAGACTCCACCATTTTATACTAAAACTACTTTTAACCCCACCTTTTTGGACCAAAATAAAAAACAAATTGGGAAATGACTGTTCAGAGGCAAAGGCGCCCTGGCTTGAGACTCCAAAAAATGAAAAAAAAATTATATTATAAGTTACAAAAGAGCCCAAATAAAGTGTGCGATATTTAAAAAAAAAACCCAAAACTATATTTAAAAAAAAAAAGCCCAAAATTTAAAAAGGCCCAAAGCTAAAACTGATTTAAAAGAAAATCATTTTCTGCTTGTTACAGTTTTTATTTCTGGTTTTGTAAAAAATCAAGGCAGTTCTAAACGAAATGATTAAGTTTAGTTTATTATTTGCTTAAAGACGAATAATTAGGTAGTAATTTTCTAATCTTCTTGTTAGAGTTTCGAGTGGGTTTGTATTTGGGATTTCTAAATTGACACAAGTTCTTGAGTTTTCCCAAGTAACCAAAAAGTTGATCAAATTTCATTATTTTTCCAACAAATAAAGTCATAATATTAATTCCAGCAGATCAAATTTCTTACTTATTATAAGTAGTTAAATGAGCCATTTTGACCCAAATTTTTTAGAGGAAACTTGAAGAACAACATATTTGGGTAAAACTGGGGTTCGGCATTTGCATAGCAAAGGAGTTTTGACCCAAATTTTGTTTCAAAAAAGGCAAAGGATCTCTAGATGTTGTACATCGTTGTTAAATTTAGCTTGTATTAATACCCTTTTGACGGGGATATTGTAGTAACAAAAACGGATTTGGGGTGGGTGTTGTGCGATAGGTGATGTGCGCCGTGTTGTGCGGCAAAACGACGTAGTTTTGTGCACACCTTTGAAGCTTCCAAGGGCTTTGTTTGGAGGAAGAAAAAATTGTTTGGAGGAAGAAAAAAATCACTACAAAGTGTCAAACCCAAAGTGCCTAAACCCTAAACCCAATGTGCCTAAAGCCAAAGTGCCTAAATCCAAGTGCCTAAAACCACTATGCCCTACCCCAAAGAGCCTAAATCCCCTAAAATTGAACCCCAAAATTGACTCTCCAAACAAGGCCTTAGAAGTGTACCAAGAAAATGAGCAAAACTACGTTGTTTTGCCGCACATCACCTACCACACAACACCTCCCCCGGATTCAACAAAAACGTAGAAAGTTTGGTTGAGGAACATGAAAATTTTTAGGGCACAATATTTTTAATTAGGCCTAGGGCACCCAAATACCTTGGGCCGTCCCTGGAGGCAAATGGGGCAAAAAATGCCATCTTCATGACACACTTTTTGGAAATTCCCACTCGCATGAGACGGAAAATATTATTTCCACATACACGAAACAAAAATGTTGTTGGACTGATATACCCCATCTTTTTATTTCCATACCTTTCTCACCCCTTTCTATCCCCTTTTTCCTTCTCCGACTCTCTCTCTCTCTCGCACTCTCTCTCTCAAATGCCTTACAGTGATAGACACTCTCGCCTAAAACAATCGCCGGCGACACTGGACCCCACTCTTCCCCACCGTCCGACACACACAACGTCTCTTGCTTTTCATTGTCAGTTTGGGGTTACGGTACTGGGGATTTTCGATTGGGCATTAGGGTTTCGGGATTAATTGATAGCAATGGTAGTGGTGGAGTTTCTTCTTCAGTTTGGGGTTATAGAATGCCGAAGAGCTGAAGTTGTAACCTTTGGATTCTTCACCGACTGAATTTTCAGATGTTATCGAGATGGGAGTCAAGGCACATACCCTTTTTTTTTTTTTACCAGTAGAAGAAATCAAGAATATTATCTCATCTGTGTATTCCTACACTTGCAATTGTATCAGTATGTGTGAATTGTAGAGTTTTGAATGAAACAATGTTAAATTCTTTGGCTTCCTATCTTTGAGAATAGCATTGCTCTCGGATGGGACGATTGGGTTGTCAATGATGTATAAATACATCTTTTAAATACCCATTGCTCCTTTGATGAAACAATGTTGCACCGTTTGAGAATATCATTGCACCCGAATGAGACACTAAATTACTAGTGTGATATATAAACCCAACATTTTATTTTGGAAAAAATAACAATTGCTCCTCAAATGAAACAGCATTGCACCTTGAGTGAATTATTTTGGCACCCTTTGTGAATGTCATTGCACCCGAAACAACATTGCACCTTGAGTGTATTAATATTGCACCCTACTCATTGCTCGTTAAATCAAACCTCTCATCTTGAAAAAAATAACCATTGCTCCTTAAATGAAAAAATGTTGCACCTTTAGTGTATTAATATTGCACCTTGAGTGTATTAATATTGCACCCTACTCATTGCTCCTTAAATCAAACTTCTCATTTTGGAAAAAATAACCATTGCTTCTTAAATGAAAAAATGTTGCACCTTTAGTGTATTAATACTGCACCTAGAGTGTATTGATATTGCACCCTACCCATTGCTCCTTAAACAAAAATACGTTGCACCTTAGAGAATTAACTTTGCACCATTCGAGAATAACCATTGCACCCTACCCATTGCTCCTTAAACAAAAATACGTTGCACCTTAGAGAATTAACGTTGCACCATTCGAGAATAACCATTGCTCCTTAAACGAAAAAAAGTTGCACCTTGAGTGAATTAACATTGCACCCTTTGAGAGTAATCATTGCTCCTTAAGTAAATTAACATTGCACCCTTTGAGAATAACCATTGCTCCTAAATCATTGCTCCTTAAACAAAAAAAAGTAGCACCTTGAGTGAATTAACATTACACCCTTTGAGAGTAATCATTGCTCCTTAATCAAAAATTTTATTTCGAAAAGATAGTCATTGCTCCATAAACGAAAGAAAGTTGCACCTTGACTTACTTAACTTGCACCCTTTGAGAATAACGATTGCTCCTTAAATCAAAATTTTATTTTCAATTATATTTTTCTTCCTAATCAAACCGACCCTTACAGTTCTGAAAATACCGGAATCTATCCGGAATTCTTGTCCCATCCCTTATTCCCTTACTCAAAATGATAACTTGCAGGGAATGGAATTAACTGGTGCATCCAAACATTTCTTGGCTTTTGGTGGTGGCATGAGATTTTGCCTAGGAACAGATTTCGCCAAAGTGCAAATGGCCGTCTTCCTCCACAACTTGGTTACCAAGTACAGGTAAAACTTAAAAGCTTCATCATGTCGAACTGAATGTGTAGAAAAGCAATGCTACGGCCTACCGACATAGATAGAGACTAAGCTATTACGCATTGGATTGTCAGGTGGAAAGCAGTCAAAGGAGGAGAAATCGTCCGAACTCCCGCCCTAACATTCCCAAATGGTTTTCATGTTCAGTTCTCTGAGTGAGAGAGAGAGAGAGAGTACCTGCTCGAAGACTGAGCGAGAGAGCAGTGGTGTAGGTTTACAATTTGGGAAAGGGAAAGGGGGAGACCACGTTTGATTTGGGAAGGGAGGGTGTGATTGATTTGGTAAAGAAATTTAAAAGCAAGGGTTTTTTTGTCCACTTAAAATTGCTATACCATGAATCTGGAAATAATTTTCCTCCGTCCATCAAGTAATGATTTCCAAAAAGTGTGTCATGAAGATGGCATTTTTTTCCCCATTTGCCTCTGATCTGTCATTTCCCCAAACAAATTCATTTGTGATCTGTTGCTTCATCTATTTATAGAGGCAACGTCCAGTGCATGGGATCACTTTGGGAATTTTCTGGAGAAAAGAAGGCAGAAGAAAAAGAAAGAAAATTGAAGAGGAAAATCAGAGAGGATTTAGAAAGAAGAAAATATCAACAAGCTTTCTAAATATCAACAAGGAAATACAAGAAGGGGATCCACCGAGAATTTACAACAGTGGGTTCACTGCCATCCCTTTTCACACTCTCCCTTCATTCCCCACGTCCCCACTTCTTCTTTTTATCAATGGAAATCTGCCCAATTCCACGAAAGATTACAATCTATGATCTCTACAAATTTTTTACTACCAAGCTCGGCTATGTTCGTTACGAAATTTGTTTATAGAATTTGAAGTACCAAGTTGAGTTTTCTTTAATTAGTAAGATTTCCATTTTTTTTTATTCTGTAGGTCCGAATGTGTTGAACTTCAAACCGCTACCGCAACCGCAGCGCCCCAACTACACCAAACCAGGTTCGAATGGGTTCAACTTCATTTTCCTCTCAAAGTTATGCCAAGTTTGTGTAATATATCTATATCTGTATTTAAACTATTATGCGGAAAACAGATATAACACAGATCTTAAATTCAACACATCTCAAGAACAATAAATCAAACATACCTTTGTTGGCCATCGAAATTAGAGAGAACAAACCCCTTAATTAGAATCACCTTAATTCTTGGCTCACCTTCTCCTCTCTATCTCTAACCTTACAGAATACCCAAATACTTTAATTGATGGAAAAAACCGTATGTATAAGGGGTGGGTATTCTACCTTTTATAGAGGAGAGGAGAGGGCCTTAGAGATAATCGTAAAAGACTCCTAATCCATCAAGGACTCTTTCATTATCAAAGTTTTCCTTCATTTATAATTCTAATTAGTTATCACAATGAACCTTATCATTAATTGGCTTATCTGTTAGTGGAGTCCCAACTGTAACAAACTTGTACAAAACGTGGAGGCTAGTGGGCCACAATAATAGGAAAAGTCTAACATTCTCCCACTTGGCCCATTAAGCCGTT
This sequence comes from Vaccinium myrtillus, assembly GCA_016920895.1. Lineage (NCBI taxonomy): Eukaryota > Viridiplantae > Streptophyta > Magnoliopsida > Ericales > Ericaceae > Vaccinium > Vaccinium myrtillus. Next base: position 12,303,115 of record CM029280.1, read on the forward strand.
TGTGATGCAAAGTGTATTTTTCAAAATAAACATTTTGCTGAAAATGACTAGAGTGGGCTCCAAACAAAAACTTTGACACGTGATCACGAATTTAAAAAACCAATAGGTTCAAACCAATTAGAAACTTTAATACTGTGATTAATTCAGATCACCAATGTGAGTCATAGCGGTTGTATAGCACCATGTCATATTCCCTTCTATGCACCACACCATTGATAACCTTCACTAACCAAGTCCTTAAAAGGAAAAGTACCATTATGTTTAGGCTGCATTGCCTAAAAGCCACTATAATCTGTCTTGTCAAGACAGTTCCTATTCTACAACATCCAACATTATATGTGCACGCATAATTAGGAACATGAAAATCAGAAACAAACTATAATGTGCGCAAAAATTGTGTCATGCACAATAACCACTCAATCAAGGGTTGCAAAAAAAAAAAACCTTATCCTGACAACATGTTATAAGTCTTTGGTTGCAATCCTTCCGTTAACTGATCAACAACAGTGGGTTCACTGCCATCCCTTTTCACACTCTCCCTTCATTCCCCACGTCCCCACTTCTTTTTATCAAAGGAAATCTGCCCAATTCCATCAAAGATTACAATCTATGATCTCTACAAATTTTTGACTACCAAGCTCGGCTATGTTCGTTACGAAATTTGTTTATAGAATTTGAAGTACCAAGTTGAGTTTTCTTTAATTAGTAAGATTTCCATTTTTTTTTATTCTGTAGGTCCAAATGTGTTGATGATGCAGGGCGCCTTATGAACTACAGAAAAAGACGTGCAACAATCGAACACAAACACGAAAGTTTAGAGAAAACGCTCTCTAGACTCTTTTATCATTCAATAATACTCAAAAACTCCTCGCCCTTAAGGCTTACAACTTATTATATAAGAAACCGGAAACCCTAATTGATTTGCCCCGAAAAGGAAGCCAAATCAATAAAAAACGCAAAATTACCAAAAATGGAAAATTCGGAATTAATAGCAAAATAAGAAACTAGATAAAATTCCAGAATGTTTCCCAAAAGCGCAACTTAATTCGGATTTACCTTGCCCAAGTAATTGGCAAGTCAAATCTTTCCTTAAACGGAAAATTTGGACATCTGGAGCCCTAAACAGCGACGAAAGCCCGAAAAACGACGTACGCCATGGCGTAAGCGATGGGTCTTGACCGTTGGGCCGATTCGGGTCCGACCCAAGTGGGCCCAACACAAAATTCCACAGCGGCATAATTACGATGCTGCCACCCGAGACTTAAAATGCCGAAAGTACTCTTCCTCCTTGGCTACTGCATCAGTTGAACTTCAAACCGCTACCGCAACCGCAGCGCCCCAACTTCACCAAACCAGGTTTGAATGGGTTCAACTTCATTTTCCTCTCAAAGTTATGCCAAGTTTGTGCTAATCTTTAAAAAAAAAGAAAAAAAAAAGGTCTACCCAATTCAACAAGATATTTTTGTTTTGCTAATAGTATTTCCATTACAGTCCTCTTTCATTACTCAAAGGACATGTAAGAAAATTAGTTATTCATTTCTCTTTCTCTGTAATTAAGTCTCTGTAGTGAATCAATGATGAATCAAACATAAAGGTTTTTTTGTCGTATATTTCTATTTGGCACTTTCTCCTTTATCTCTATTTTTTGGTTAATCATGCAAGATTACTTGCTTTTCCAGTTCCTGAACAAAAAAACTGCACAATTAAAATAGCATATGATATGTTCACAGACTACCATAAAGCTAATTTATGTGCGCTATGTTACCATGAAGCTAATCCATTTAATATTACCAAAAAAAAAAAATTCATATCCGTAATGTCGTTTTTTATTTCCATCTCACATTATGTATTACATGTTTGTTGTTTAGATGTTGTAGTGTGTCATGTACAGACATTGTGTGTGCAAGTTAATCTCGCTCGTGCTGCATAGCATGGGTTCAACGCTAGTCCTATATACTATAGCAATGTAGTTGGGGCTCTCAAAAGCCCCCAAACCCCAATCCCTCAATTCTCTGATTTTTCAATTATTTTTTCCTCACAAAATAACCCTATAGCAAAAAAAAACAGGCAACCTCCAAGTATTTCGAAAATTCCAAAACTGCTGCCCACTCCATTTCCACGTCCTCCCTCATCTCTCTATCACATTTTGTATATCTCATTTTTTCACCATCTACGCCCACAATTCATGCCGAAAGAAAACCCACTACACCCACAATAAAAATTGCTCCCACGTTGCAGTTGAAAAAAACCCATAAAAAAAACTGCTCCCACGTTGATAATTCGGTTTACTAAATGGGCTACTAAATCTAGAGGTGTCAAACTTGCGTGCCGTGCCGTGCCGTGCCGTGCCATTCAACTTCCGTGCCAACCGTGCTTCGTGTCGTGCCGTGCCGTGCCCATTTACTTCATCGTGCCATGGCGTGCCGTGCCAACCGTGCTTCGTGCCGTGCCCATTCACTTCATCGTGTCATGGCGTGCCGTGTCAACCGTGCTTCGTGCCGTGCCGATTTACTTTATCGTGCCATGCCTTTTTTAATTCGTGCCGTGTCGTGCCGTGCCCGATTAATTAATCATGTCGTGCCGTACCATGCCTTTTTTTATCGTGTCGTGCCGTGCTTTTTTTTCCGTGCCGTGTTGTGCCTTTTTATCGTGTTATGCCGTGTCGTGCCTCTTTTTTGTCGTGTCGTGCCTTTTTGTCGTGTCGTGCCGTGTCTTTTTATCGTGTCGTGTCGTGTTATGTCGTGCCTTGTAGATAATGGCTATTGGCGTTGCCGTGTTGCTGAAAACGACGTTGAGATGCTTGAGTTGGCTTATCTGGGCATCGCTCTCTCCTCTCAGTAATGGATCAGACAAGGCAAAAGTCATAGCTAACGTGATTCGTGTTAGCAACTTAGCAATGACGAAGATGGAGTAGCATTACATTATCAGCTTTTTAGTTCAAGCGAAAAATGAGGATGACGTTCTAATAAATAAAACAGAAAAATAGCCCCATCGTCTAGTACCATTACCATCTCATTTTCTGTGATTGTTTACAGTTTACATACGAGTAAATATCAACATTATATCAAACCAAAGTACATAACATGATTTCATACAAGGAAGAAACCATATTTGAAAAAAGAAAATAAAACTAATGCCAATCTTGGAGCAGTACTTCTGAAATTAGCACCACCGGGAGGACACCCCCTCCCAAAGGGGTTCAAACAAGCCAAGGACAGCCCCCAAGGCTAGGCCTATTCCCCAACGCAGGGGGTATATCCGACCTATGGAATTTCTGAAAAATTGGACAGCATTCCGTTTGAAAATTGACAGCCCAGGCGCGAAGCCTTTCACACAGCAGTTCCACAGCAGCAGAATACAACAAGAGTAACATAGCATGAATCTGGACAAAACATAGCATAAATTGACAGCCCAGTGAACAACAGAGTAATATAAGCAGTGTAAATACTACCACAGCCGAATCCACTCAGTGAAATGAACAGCAGAATCCATGAACTGCAATTCTATTCAAACAAACTAAGGCACTGGAACATACAGCCAGGAGTCATAGGTTCATAGATACTAAGCCATTGCATTTCAGATTCATGAATAAATAAGATTAAGCCTTTGATCACTTTACTTCTTCTTCTGGCAGCTATACATATGAATAGGGATGGTATAGACTGTAGATAAGTGAATCCATGTATAGTCTACCTATTTCATCAGTGGCAAAACAAATACAAAAAACTCTGCGAGTGCTCGAAGCCTAGAATTAAGAATGATTCAAAAATTTCAGAATGACAGACGAACAAGGGTAATCAGATACATCGTCACCGAATTTAATGCACAGATGACAGCACTCCATAGTACTACTAAGTTAGCAAGGTAGGCTCACTCTACATTTGCACCACATGTATGTTTTCTGTAACCAAACAAACAAAGCACTCTCCCATCGAATATCAATAGCTCAACACACAAGATTACACAACCATCTAAGAGAGGGCCAGAACAAATTTTAACATACCTGAGATCCAGCAATTTCTTTCCCTCCTTTTTCTTCAAATACTCTTTTCCGCACGGGAGAGGAATCCACACCCAAGAAGTAGAACAATCCATCTCATGTAATTCCACACACACACACACACACACACACATAGCATGCAGTCCATAGCAGTTAGCAAAGAGGAACTGAAGAAATCAAGCATCTTCGAGGAAGCTCGTAATTCAGTAGCTTTCACTTACGCTCAAACTTCTTTTAGATCTCAAGAAAGAGGCAATAGTCAAAGAAGACAGAGGGTAAGTTTCAATGGGCTCAGTCAACCATCATTGCCCATATTTTTTTTCATTGAAGTAGAAGATTTCATTCACTACTAACGCAGACAGAGGCTAAGTTTCAGAGATTCAGAGTACACATCACAGGTGATATGTGAACTTTAACTCATGGCATAAAGATGAAGCACAAAAAAGTTTGAATGTGGCAGAGAAGAGTCCCCCATAGAACTCAGAAATCAGCAATGAGGATAAAAGTTCAGATCATGTTTTTGCCCTGGTGCTACTCTTAGCTGCAATTAGATTGCCCCGCCAAGATAACAACCAAAGGCATACTTCCATCAAGAAAATTCTGAATGTTTCATCATTGCCCAAAAAAATAGAGATTCAGTTTCAGAGATTCAGAGCAACAACCAAAGTGCAGCAGCAGCAACCATAAAAGTGCACAAACCCAGAAACAATAACAACAAGACACAAACTATCAACTAATCAACAAGATGATGCCAGCTCTGCCTAGTCATGGCAGTCCACAATAGATAAAAATAGTATGCAACTTCTGCAAGCATTATACCAGAAAAAAATCATTTTACCAAATTCAGATTTCTGATTATTCTAGATTCAAACTCACCTGCATCGAACAATAACCTGAACATTGACACCTTTATCTCTATCGAGCTTCATGCTCGAACTCCCATCGCCCGATCGCAGATCTCTCACAAGCATCCCATGTAATTCCACACACACAAACACATACACACATAGCATGTAGTCCCTAATTCAGTGAAGGTAGCTGAGTTACCAAGGCCTCAGTAGTCCATCATAGGCATAGCTACATAAATGGCTCAGTTCAACATCATTGTCAAATGCCAATTCAGTCACTATAACACATAAATGGCTCAGAATTCAAATATTATAGCTCAGAAATGGCTCAGTTCAACATCATTGCCAAATGCCAATTCAGTCAATAACACATAAATGGCTCAAAATTCACAAACAAAACTTAACAACAACCAGCCTACCACTTGTATCATCATTATTGCCCAAATTCAAATACTATAGCACAGCTAACTGGGGAGAGAGAGGGAGAGAGAGAGTCGCCGCAGCAGCTTACTGGGTTGGGTTGGGGAATTTAGGGTTGGAAATGGGGTGGGGCGGCTGTTGAGAGGAAAGAAAGTATATATATACTAAGTATTAAAAATATATAAATATACATATAAATATATATGCTAACCGGTGTCATAGTGCACCCGTTAAGAGTACAAAAAAGTACAATTTTAAAGGACACTTGTACTTGAAAGTACATCTTTAAGTGTACTTTAACGTACACGTGTATTTTTAAAGTGTATATTTTGTACAAGTGGGACCCACAAAAGTGTACTTTTTGTACCCTTAACGGGTGCACTATGGCACCCGTTAGCATGACCCATATATATATATAATTAAAACCGGTTCGGTTCGGTTCGAACCGGCCTCAAAAATTCCAAAACCGAGAACCGAACCGGTTTTTAAAAAACTTAAATTTTTCGAACCGGGCCGAACCGGGTAAAGTAAAAAATCGAAAAAAATAACCGGTTCACCGGTTCGTTTTTTTTCTTTTTTCTTTCACCCCTACCAATGAGGCACTTAAAGATATTTGATCGAGTTGATTTTTGGCACACTTATAGTGCTCGATGAGCTCTACACGGTGAACATCTCTAATCGTTGGAAAGATATCGGCACGGCCGCGCCCTAAGGCTGCACAGCATGGTGATGTGCATGGGGATGAACTGCACCCCCCAGGTTCTCTCGTTGCAATGTGAATTTGTTACTTACTGTATGTGACATCTGAATTCTTTTTGTAGGATGGAATTAAGAGGACCTCTCTCTCTCTCTCTCTGAATTTTTTTCATTGACTTCTTTTTTAGGATGGAATTTATTAATTAGGAGGACCCGATCTCTCCTTGAACTCTTTTTGTAGAATAGAATTAATTATCCTCCTCTCTCTCTCTCTCTCTCTCTCTCTCTCTCTCTCTCTCTCTCTCTCTCTCTCTCTCTCTCTCTCTCTCTCTCTCTCTCTCGTTGCAATGTGGATACGATGGGAGAACATTATGTTGATTCATACCGTGGAATTTAGGATAAGTATTGATACCTAATTCTTTTCCTCTTTCATGAGCTGGAAACAAAAAATTAGATGTGTTTGACTGTTTGCCGTACGGGGAAATTTTTTCAATGACGAGCGGGTAGCACGCGGTTAGAGGTGTCAAACGTGCCAACCGGGACGTGCCGTGCCACTTTTTTGCCGTGCCAACCGTGCTCCGTGACGTGTCATGCCGGCCCATTTACTTAATCGTGCCGTGGCGTGCCGTTTTTAATTGTGTCGTGCCGTTTTTTATCGTGCCGTGTCGTGCCGTGCCATTTTGTGACCGTGTCGTGCCGTGCTGGCCCATTTATTTAATCGTGTTGTGCCGTGCTGGCCCACTTAATTAATCGTGTGACTCGTGTCGTGCCGTGCTGTGCCATTTTTTAATCGGGTCGTGCCGTTCCAGTCCGCTCGCTTAATCTTATCGTGCCGTGCCAACCCGCTTTTCTAAATCGTGTCGTGTCATGCCGACCCGCTAATTAATCGGGTCGTGTCGTGCCAACTCACTTACTTAATCGTGTCGTGCCTTGTCCGGCCAAATCATGTATTGCAAAAAGATAAAAGCTCAAGTGACCTAAGGGCTAAGAGTGATAACTTTGCCTCGAGCCCTCGATGCGGCGACGCCTTTCAATTATTCTAAACAGTAAACACTACGGTCTACGGTCCTCGTTTCCAAGTAGTGCACAAGTAATGTCATTTTATTCAAGTAGTGCTTTTCAAGAAAAAATTATTCAAGCAGTGCTTTTGAACACAAGTAGTGCACGGAGTTGTTTGGGGCCTTTGGGTTTTTGAACACAAGTAGTGCACACTAAGGTCCTTGTTTCCAAGTTCAAACGAGTAACATGTCATTTTATTCAATTGAATCAATTACTTAAATCTCATATTGGTTCACTACTAGTTTAAATGGTCAATGAAAGCAATACAAATGACTCCGTCACTCGACTCACTCCGGTTCAAGTTACAACTTCCAAGTCTTACAGTTACAAGTTATTTGATGCAATACAAATATACTTGGAAATTTTGAAACAAGACAAGTTACAAAATACAAGTTTCCTATCTCTACTGACTACTTGGCTCCGTTGCACGTATCAGCATCAGCGAACCAGAAACTTCAACGACTCCGGCCTTTTTGAGCACTTGGACACCTGTAGTTCACAAAATCGGTAGCCCATAAAACTGAATTACCAAATGCCCACAAATCTGCATAAGCAAAGGCCCAGAAAACTAAACAAACCAAATGCCAAGAAATTAATGACCAATGCTCAGAAATTGAATGACCAAATGCCCACAAAAGTGAATACCTAATGCCCAGAAAACTAAATAACCAAATGTCCAGAAAACTGAATAAATGCCTGCCCAGAAAACTAATTAATGAACTGCCGAGAAAACTGAATAACCAAATGCACAGAGCCACGAGATAATCGCGCCTTAAAATCAATAATCGCCGTAAAACTAGATAACCAAATGCACAAAATCAACCACCAATTGCACAAAATCGATGAACTATGCACGAAAACTTTGTTCTAATATGATTCCTTCTTTTTGACGTCTCGTTTACTTCCTGCTCAAGTGATGATGCCAGTTCCATAGCCCTAAAAGCAAAATCTATTGTACAATGCTCAGATAAAACACACATGGGCTCAGGTCTATATAGGACACTAGCACATGGATGTAACTTTATGTTGCCATCAAAGCCTTCATAAGTTGCCACCCAATTCACTTAGTTTATTTTATCATCATAGCCGAAACGAAAAACTGAATAACCAAATGCCCAGAAAACTGAATAACCAATGGATGCTTGTAATACACAGTCACACCACCACAACACACACACACTCACACTACACACAGTTACACACTTGCACTTGCCAAACAAGTGGCAACTTTATGTTGCCTTAGCCCTTAGGGCTTAAGCCATCATAAGTTGCCCAGTTGCTTGAACTTGAATCACTTGATTCTTCAATAATTTAATTTTCAGTTTTCTGGGCATTTGGTTACACAGTTACACACTTGCACTTGCCAAACAAGTGGCAACTTTATGTTGCCTTAGCCCTTAGGGCTTAAGCCTTCATAAGTTGCCCAGTTGCTTGAACTTGATTCTTTAACTTCAATAATTCAATATTCAGTTTTCTGGGCATTTGGTTACACTACTACACACACAGAGCAGTCATAATTTGCAGCTTGCAGGCGAGACCGTGAGAGACAGAAAGAGAGAGAGCAGATAACCGTTGCAGAGAGAGAGAGAGAGAGAGTCGAGAGAGTTAAAGAGAGAGGGGTTTGCAGCTTGCAGGCCCTAATACCCCACAAGCGGCATATATATATCATATGGATTATCAAGTGTAGTTGGTCACACCGTATTACCATGCACCAAGGTGAAAATTTCTCGTAAAATTGCATTACGAGAACGTCGTTCGAGTTGTTTTTTCCAAATCTGAACCGTTTACCTTGTACGTGGGAGTGATTACATCCCCCATGCCAAGAATGAAGTAAACTGATTACCATTATGTAGTTGATTGCACGTAACAAAAAAAAATCGTAATAATTAATCTACGTCTTGATGAAACGGATTTCCAAGCCCGATGGACTCAAAAATTGTCGAGAGTGATTAAAACACCAAGACAAATAAAATGAACGGTGTGGATCGTCAAAACTGTGTTGCGATTGTATAACTATTGTACATTATACTATTGTGTAGTAACTTGGTTATGAACCAAGTAAGTTCGATGTTTAGATTTGAAAGGTAGGTGCAGACTATTTTTTCCGAATGTTCGATCTAAACCATTACGATTTCTTATCTTATCAATTATATCATTTCCACCAAAAATGGTGATGATCACATGTTGGCAACCACATGATCGGATCACATTCGGTGGTTATAAAAGTAGTAAAGTCCTATAATGCATCACTCGAGGGCCGTCTGAGCCGTTTTTTTTAAATCGGAACCGTCTAGATTTTATGCGGGAGGAATTATATTATTCATGCCAAGAATAAAGTAAATTGCTTACCGTTACGTACTTGATCGTGCATAATAACATATTTATAATTTTCATAATAATAAGTCTTAAGTCTCGATGAAAGGTCTTCCCAAACCCGATCGATGTCAAATGTGGTGAGATTGATTAAAACACCACCACCAACAAAATGAACAGTGTGGATCGCCAAAATATATTGCGGTTGTGTGGCTATCATATATTTTCTCCCTCGTTTATTTTCTTATTATGGTATGCAGGTATGGCAAGTCAATTTCTTTACTAAAATTTCATTTTTACTTACTAGTTGAAGGCTCCATGCACGCATGGAGTCTCGTGCTCGTGCTTTTGTACTTTGTTTTTATTTCCTTCTGGCCAACCAACATCTTGCCCAAAAAAAACAAAAAAACGAAGGAAGCCCATTTTCTGCTATTTATACTTCAAGGAAGTGTACAACTAAAAAACATTAACATCGGATTGTATAAATGCTGCCTCCGACTGCCAGTTTTGAATACCAAAATTGAGCAATGCTAGATGCTTAGATACCGGACATTCCGAAATGTACTCAAATATAGATTAAATCAATTACTTGCAACACCAATATACAAAATTTATTCAAATAAAGGATACTTCTTCCTTTTCTCCCTGAATTTTTTTATTTTTTTGAACTGAGTTCATGTATCCAATCAGCTGTTTTTCTCCATGATTTTTGTACTGTAATATGTCATTTCTACACACTTCCTTTGATATAAACTATTATGGATTCTAAAATTTGCTGAACAACACGAAGCCATAGTATTGCCTTGCAAAATTTTGGTCGTCGCTGATAAACTCTTTGACCTATCTCAAAGTTCTTAGGTTTGAGAACTTTGAGATTATATACTTCTCAACCTCTTCATCAACCTCTTCCTATGTATTACAGATTACTTTGAGAACTAAAAAGTGAAACAAATAAGACAGGCTCAAGCTACACTACAGATATAGACCAAAAGGATTATGGCATCTCGGTATCAGTTTCATGGGCAATCCCAGTTTCTTTTAAAAGACAAGCTTACATAGAATCTAATAATGACTACATTGAATAAGATATGCATGTCTCTCTCTCTCTCTCTAATTTAATACTCCACAATGGAGGAGATGAACCTAGATATAAATGCATACATTGAATAAGTGCATACATAGAATCTACATTGAATAATTGCATACATAAAATCTAATAATGACTACATGCAATGGATTAAAATCATGTGTTTAATGCATACGTTGAACCTTCTAAAATGTGTTTAAAATCATGACTATATGCATGGAATCTAATTGAATAATTGCATACATAGAATCTACATTGAATAATTGCATACATAGAATCTACATTCAAGGGTGAAAGACGTGAATACTAATCACGGGTTTGAAGCGAAAGAAAAATGGTAGGATTTCCTTTTAATATAGTAGGATTATGGGGTTGGGGCCGCTGGGCCATGGGCCCATGGGAGTGGCCGAGTGGGATAAGACAAAATTAATCTTTTTTTATTCAATAATTCCCCTTTTAATTTTTCTTTTTCAACCTTTTATTTTAATAATATAATCAAATTTTTTAGTATGACAAGTTGACAACTTGGCAACTTAACTTCTTTAATAAAAAATTAAATTTTTTTCTCATTAAGTTATTACTCCCTCGTCCCTCCGTCCGGATTTGTTAGTCCATTTTGGGAGTTCGTGCCATTTTTCAAATGATTATATCTTGTAATTTACAATGTTTTATGTAATTTTAAAAATATTGTCTTATAGAACTAATCAAGATCTATCAAACAAGATCCATATTGAATATATAATTACTTACCAATTTAAAGATATTACTAATTCTTTGTCTGGTTACAATAGAACGAGGGACAAACAAATCCGGACGGAGGGAGTACATATTATGGGCTTATTAAATTATTATAGGCCATGGGCCCATGGAGATTGGGCCATGAGGCCCATGACTCATGACAATTGACAAGGCAAAATTTAATTTTTTTTCCTAATTCAATAATTTATTTCATTGAATCTTATTCAAAAATTTATTTTCTTTTTTCCATAACTTTTTATTATGGCAAGTCAATTTCTTTAATAAAAATCCATTTTTTCCTTATTAAAATTATGGGCCC